>CM048054.1:17530000-17842500 GCA_026259375.1 Verasper variegatus
CAGAAGTTTTACGGCAGATTAGTGAAGCTGCTCGCGGGGAAGGAGCTCGGTCATGAGACGATGGACTCGCTGCAGCGGCTGCACCTCATCCTCTCTGCCACCAAGCGCACCAGGACGTAAGAGCTGCAGCCCACGCCTCATATGCATATTCCATAACCGAACCCTCTCATATTACTGAGCCACTGTCCACTCTGCTATCATTTTTCCATTCAATTTGCATTGCACACAGACTCCCCCACTTCTCCTTCTCTAAACCCATATTGTTTATATTTCTTATGATAAGTGCTCAAAAACACCTCAGTCTCTTTCTGGTCCAAACCTTTTAATATCCAACATGAACCTCTCTGTCCCCGTCCAAACCCCTGGTCTTGTGTCCCCTCTGTTGTCCGGACCACAGGTTGCCCGCGGAGCTACACAGGAGGCTGTTATCTCTCCTCTCTTCACCAGTGGAGCAGCTTCAGGTGCTGAGCTCAGCTGTGCTCAGAGAGACACTGCCCCTCTCTGGCCAGGAACTGAACTACAACCAGGAGAACGTTCAGCTGAACAGCCATTCCGCCGCCCTGCTGCTCTCACAGGTGACGAATTCAACATTACTACCTCAACCAGGGAGATAACGTTTTCATTGGCGTTTGTTGGTTTCTTAGTTTGCAGGATTACGCAAAAACTACTGGACAGATTACAAGAACGAGTGTGGAAGGATGCAGTTTGGGTTAAGAAAGAAACGCTTACATTTTGGTGCAGGTCCAGGGATATATCTTTTCGTTTTTATGGGTATTTTTCAACATTTTCCTTGATTTCTCAGAGAATAAATCATGAATCTTCATGAATAAAATCTTGACGATCAACTGATCAATCCATTAAGTCATTTTGCCACAACTCTTAACCCGAACAACCTGCTTTGTATTTTGTGAAAACCTCAGAAAACAGTTTACTATCACACTACTACTACTAATTCTAAAACATACCTTTTGGTCTTTTGGCTTCATTTGTCTGTTTCGTTTCTAATTCTAAACTCATCACCGTCTTTCCCACACTTTGACCCATGCAGGCTGGATCCAGAGCTGATCTGTCATCTCTGTGCGCTCAGCTCCTTCGCAGCCTGGACAGCCGCCAACCTGAGGGTCCGACTCATTCGCTCACACACACATTGCCCGTCCTCAACGCCGTCCTCACACACAGCCCCGAGTGCCTCAATGAAGGTAAGTTCCCAGCAAATCTAAAGACAGAAAGTTCAAGTGAATTGCTAATCAATGATGAAGTTGTTTACGTGCAAAGCTTTTTAACCTTCCCACAGATAACGTCACCCTACTGAGTAAAAAGCTTGTCGATTGGCTGCGTTATGCGAGCATCATACAGGGAGGCGGAGCTTCTTCAGGTGGATTTTTCACAGGACCCAGGTCGCGACAGGTAAATCTCCACTCCTTTTTTAAAACCAGTCTTCAAAGCTTTCTCTTGATCCTTCAACTGTGGTATTTTGTGTTATTTACATCAGCCGGTGCCGATAGCAGAGCTGGACGGGACGGTGTCTGGGGATTTCTTCACTGTGCTGTGTGTGGGCCAAGGCTTCACTGAGGACCAGTGGATGAATGTTTACTCCTTTTCAATGCTGCATCACTGGCTTCTCACCTACCACTCTGCTCCTAGTGGCAACACCTTTGCAGATACTGGTATGATTCTCCACTGGTACAAACCACAAGCTTTCATCTTCCCATGCAAGAGAAGCTCATTACTTTATGTCATAGCCACAAAGTACAAACAAGGAACAACAGCCTCAAAGAATCGGCCACGACGGCTGTGATACATTCACATGGCTCCTGTCCGATGACCTGTACTGTGTTTTCATCATCTCCAGCAAACAGGCTACAGCTCAGCTTCTCTCTCTCCCACTCCCACTCCTTTTCTAATGGTAAGATTTGCGAGTTTGTTGACCTTCCCTGCATGCGCGTGCGTCTAAGAAGCTGTGACTCCTACATCTTCTGTTCTCTAACTCCGGGGTGACACAGGTCAACTCACAACTCCTGATATGATCGTGACTCACAACTGCATTTAATTAAACAGATTATCTCTAACCAGAAATCTTGATAATGGACTTTCTTAATGACACTTTCACTGGTGTGTGTGTGTGCGTCTTTCGCCTTAACGTGAATCTTCTGATGACTCAGACTTGAATGAATCACTGTGGTGAATGACTAAACAGATGCTCTGATAGTTTGTCGTGTTGAGAGCGACTTTGATCGAATTGTATTCTATGTAATCCAGATAAAGATGTGGTTTTTACTCATGTATACGTAAGATGTTGCAATGTAATATCATATTGTAATAATCTACAACCGGGGAATTAACAAGCTCTGTATTAACGTCCTACCTGAATAATCCAGTCATGAATGCACCTTAACGCCTCCTCGATGAGTCTGGAGAACCGATCACTCCGACCACACTCGGAGGTGGTGTTGGAAATGCCTCCTGATGTCATCTGACCCGCTGCAGTTTCATAATGAACCCGAAAATATGTTTAACGCTTCTCCGTGTCCATATATTGATTTATTTGTGGCCACCGTCAAATTAACATTGAACCCGACCTATTGTTTTTTGTTTTGTTTTTATATTTAGAATCTTATTTCATTTTAAAGTTACGCACGTTGATTTATTCAGTCCCTCCTGGCTCTGCTCTCTTCTCTTCATAGCATTTCTTTCTGTAAATCATCCACTAATTTAATTTGAATGTAATCAAAAAACCTTCTAACAGACGACTGATCCCCGTTCACATGTGTGGAAAACATCATCTGACTCGTGACCTCTCCTTCCTGACCTCTCGTGTTGCAGATGACCGGTCGGAGGTGGACGGCTCAGTGGTGTCCATGGTCTCGGCAACTTCCTCCTCCAGCCGACTGCTGCCTCCAAAGGAGCGTCTGAGGGAGAAGGCGTTCCAGTACTGCTTACGCCTCATCGAGCAGAGCGATCGCAGTGAGTTTGTCTGTGTCCGACCAGGAAAGAGTAACTTGTGCCGCTATTAAAGCAGATTATAAATCAACAAGTTGTGCATATTCAAGTTTGTTTGTTTTCCGAACTGTAAATTAAATTAAAGACGATTAAACACTATAGTAGACAACATTTTGATATGGATTCTTTTCTGTGTCTCAGAGGCACTGAAACGGACCGACACCGAGCTGCAGAAAGCGGTGAGTCCATCTATTATACTTGTAAATATACTACTTATCATCTTTTTCTATCCTCAAGTAGATGAGTATGAACAAAAGTGACCATCAAGTTCAAGAAGAAAATTTAAAATTAGTATAAATCAAAGAAACAGATTTGACAGAGAAAAAGTTTTAAAAACATCACACAAACATTTCCCTTTTACTCGAGGCAGCACTGTTTTGTATCATTCCCTAGTGTTTGGTGGAGGCCGTGTGTATCCTGGACTGTGTGTGTGTGGAGGACACCTCACTGGTCTACCGAACGTTTCCGTGTGTGAAGGCCCTGTTTGGTCGTCTCAGCTCGGACCTGACGTTTGCCAGAGTCCTGCTGCCCATAGCACAGTTCTACCTCAACCATGGTACGTGCATCAATGGGTCACATGTGCTCTACGTCAGCCTCTCTTTGTAAATACAGCAATAAGTAAATGTATGTGTGCATCGTAGTTCTCATACATACAAAGTGGCTACATGTGAACCTGTGCAGGTGAAATGGCGGCGGTGGACTGTGAGAGTGTGTGGAAGCTGGTGTTTGGCCGGTTCCCCGCCGAGCTCTTCAACTGATCCCTTTCTGGCCCATGAGCTTCTACGTTTCCTACGACTGAACCTCGAGAGCCTGCAGCTGCGAGTCCCGCAGTATCCTCGCTCATTCCCGAACCTGCTGAAGGTCACGATCACAGATTATGCATCCAGACTTTTCAATACTCAAACACAAATTAACTGTAAACTAATGAGCGGGATACTTTCTCTCTCGCTCTGTAGTTTTTAGCCTGGGACAGCCCAGCGGTGGTGGATGACTTTGTGGATCTGCTGCCCTCTCTGGTCACCATAGAAACCGCAGTGGAGCTGCTCCACACGCTGCTCGACCTGCCCTGTCTCTCTGCCACGCTGGTCTTGCAGCTCAGGTGCGTGTGCACGTCAGAGAAAAACCTACCAACCACCCTGACGGGGCTTCAGTGCATTCACATCTTTTACCAACATCTGACTGATCTTCTGTTTGTGTGTTCTGCAGGTCGACCTGCTCGCCCATCTCCGAGCCAGGTGGACGTGGGCTCCTGTCACTGGACGCCTTCCGGAGCCCTTCTTTTAGAGGCCTGTTTCTCTACCTGCTTCGACCAGAGGCAGGATCAGGTAATCACAGGAACGCACTTAAAAGAATAGTCGGACATCTTAGAAAATGTACTTTTGCACTTACTTGCTACGATGTTAGATGCCGTTTGTCAAGGCAATATAGTCCATCTAAATACTACAAAGGAGCTTTAGGGCCATAGTGCAGAAACAAATCATGACTTTATTAATGAATTATTACGACTTAATCCTCAGATCTCACAAATCACACATTTCTACCCCTTTTAAATTGCTCTAAATTGTAAAATACTTGCTTATCTGCTGGAAATCTGCAGCTGGTTAACTCTTCGTACAGAAATAATGCCACAGTGATTCACATCAGTTGTTTCAGCAGTTTGGTCATTGAAACTGTTTTTTCTCCCCCCCCCACAGGGGACACGATCGACAGACTGAGCACGCTCCATGAGTTCCTCGCTGAGTCGGCTGATTGGCCGAGGGTTGTTCAGTGTTCCCAGACGGTCCCGGTGCTGTTGCACATTTTTTTCAACACCGTCGTCGAGGTGAAGACATTAAATGATCTTTCACAAATACAACCACTGTGCATTAAAGTGCTGGGTGCTTAGTTTCAGTTGGATACTCTACTACCGTGCATGTGTGTGTGTGTGTGTGTGTGTTGTGTGTAGGTGGCTGACCAGAAGCTTTTAGCCCATTTGATCCTGGTGATGCTGGAGAGAAGCAGCCTCCTCCTCAGCCTCCCCACATATGTCAAGGAGATACACAGGTAGAACTTCACACATGCTGCGGAACTTCAGTGTCACTCTGCTCAACATCTCCTCACTCGCCTCATCCCTCTCGCTCTCGCTCTCGCTCTCGCTCTCGCTCTCGCTCTCTCTCTCTCTCTCGCTCTCGCTCTCTCTGTGTTTCTGCAGGGTGTTCAGCTGCCACCTGCTGAGGCTGTGCAAGCTCCACCCCTCTCTGGTAGTGGACCAGTCTCATGTGTTACTGGAGTTTGCTGGAACCACAGCCAGCGTCTACAGCAAAGAAGAAATCTACACACACGTGGTAATGAACCTGTGTTTGTACTTGGTATCGTTGCCTCTTAATGGTTTTGGCAGGAGCAGCAGACCTCATGGGGACCAAAGCCTGGTCCTCATGAGGCAGAACGTCTTTCTGATGATCAATGTCCGGGGTCAGATGTGAACTGTGGTTAGATTAACCCTGGGGTCTAAGGTGTGAGTTGGTCGTGGTGCTGTCCACAGTAAATGGATGTTCATGCAAAGTTCTATTCCCATCTCACGTTTCGAGCGTCATTTCCTGAGTATTCAAATGTCTCGCACCAAAAACAATGACACCTGACTCCGAAATCCTTTTCCACTTGTTTGGCTCCCAGGTGTGGGCGCTGGGAGAGTACCTCTCTGTTTCCTGCGACAGCCGCTGCTCGGTGACGCTCATCACTTCCTGTTTTGAGACGTTGGAGGCGGTGCTGTTTGAAATAACTTCATCGACCCCGCCCCCTGGGGTGTCTTGCCCTGCCCCCAGAGTCATCACCACTCTAATTAGTGCTCTCGCTAAGCTGGCGTCACGCTCTCATGACCTCATCCCCAGGTGAGTGACGCGCCTAAATATCAAACTATCTTATCATACCTCATATTATGCAATGCGGTGCAATAGTGTGTGTTTGTTCTGTTGTAGGGTGTCTCTGTTCCTCTCCAAGCTGAGAACTGTGACCAGAGCGGGTTCAGTGGCCTGGTGCTCTGACGAGGAGGACCTGGTTGCCATAGTGACGCGGGGGGAGGAGTTGTGGTCGCTGCTGAGGACCCCCGGTGTGGCTCAGAGTGTCCTGACCCCGCCCCCACATGTCACCACACCACAGTGGCACCGAGACACGAACTTGTCCATGTCATTGCAACTGCGAACCCTCACCAGCCTCACACACAAACAGTGACACACAAACACACACTCACATGCACAACACACATCTCAGCACCTGGATTTACATCAAATCTGCATCTCAGTGATTGTTGTTTGATTTTTTTTTGCACATTACATTTGTAAATAAACGATATTGAATATTGAAGTGAAACTTAAGGTCATGAATCGTATCAACAAAACACACAGATCCTTACTGTCTAATATCATTTCTCTTTTTATTACAGTGATTTCACAGACTTAACATTTTACAAAATAGATCATCTGATTTAAAAAAATAAAATCCTGAGTAAGTGCTCTGATTAAACAGATTCTGCTGAACTACTAGAGTTTAGGGAAGACCTGAAAAGTGTGATCTATACAGTGCTGGAAGAAGTATAAAAATAGTAGAAATTTGCTTATATATATATATATATATATAATCTACATATATTTAATCCCCATGTGTTAATTCGTTCATTTTCAGAGGATTTCATGAAATTCTTCTTGAATCGTCCCTGCTGTCGATGGAGAAGTGCGCGAAGATAATCAGTTAAAGAATCCTGCGAATCATCGTCCTCTAAACAATCAATGCAAACAGCCTCGCAGATTTGTGAACTATCATTTGTCCGAGTTACAGTAGCGCTCAGGTTTTTTTAGAATCACATAACAATCAAAGACCAGTGGCAGCAAAGATGTTGGACTCACAGTTTTGATTTTTTAAATGCTCTCAGAGGCAAATGCAATAAACTGGCCCTAAAAACTGAAACTGTAAACTTTGACTTTGACGTTTATCGGCTGACTACACTTTCGTATTTTGAAGATGTGCAAAACTAGGTTAGAGGAAATTAAAATCAGTGCAACTGAGTCACTGAATTCCTCCGCTTGCATCTGGCTCCTAGCACCGCTGTTCAGGAATGTGTGTCTGGTCAATTTTGGCACAAGTTTACAAGCTGAGGAGGTTTTGTCGAGGAACAGTTTGACATTTACTTCCTTTCTTGTAAAGAGTTGGTCCTTGTGATCAAAAGCATTTTTAATCAGAATTATATATTTCTACGTAGTAAAATCATAAATTATCATCAGGCTTTACAGGTTTGGCCAAATCACACAATAACTAAACGCTAAAGGGTTTTGGTCCCACCCGGGAAGAACGTCACCTGATCCTCAGCTGTAGGTCGGTGCTGAGGGTCAACAGGAAACCCAGTGATCTCACCACTCAAACACTCTTCTCTTGGTCGTGTCACGTGCTGTCGGACCCTGCGACTCCAGCCGAGCGCGCGCGGGGAGGGGGGGGTCACCTCGCCATGTGCAGCAGCGGCCCGGGTACGTACAGGTACCTCCAGATGGCGTAATAATGAATTCCCGCTCCAGCTGCGACAAATAGATGCCAGATGGCGTGGGCGAATGGGACCAGGCCGTCGCTCTTAAAGAAGACCACCCCCACCACGTAGAAGACACCTCCCACCGCCAGTTCACACACGCCAGAGCGCTCCACCTGTAACACATCAGAGGAATCTGTGAGGGAAAGAGTCGGTAGTGATTTAAAGGAGCTTAAAATATGAAGGATACATTATATTATATTACAAGTCTGGACTTTAATAACTATATCATAGCTCTAATGTGCTTAAACCCAGGAATTTTATATTATATATATATATATTCACAGAACTTCAGAATGAATGGTCTTTGGGCTGAATGTCACAGAAAGGGTAAAATAGATGAAAATGGACCCATTATTGTTTTTTAAATGTATTTATTACAAAATGCTAACGTTATGATTTATCAAACAAGGTTGAACCGCAGCGTCAGCAGAGACATTATAATGTATCTCAAAAAGCAGAGAAACGTCAGTGATTTGTTTTTACCATGGACAGGATGACCACAGCAGGAACAGCCCCCATGGCCACGTATCCCACCAACTCCAGCAGCTTGTACCTGCAGGTAGAAAACTGTGAACGTGAAAAGACAAAGCCTCCGCTTCCCTACGTGGTTGTTTCTGCTTCAAACAGCAGACCACTGTTTGCTGTAAACACTTGAGGACGGCAGTTTGGTTTCAGGTTAACTCTGTTAGACCGGGACACGCGGAGCAGAGAGACAGAAGGAGCGGCCGTGTTACCTCTCGTGGAAAAAGAAGACGTACGTGGATCCTACACAGGCCATGACCCAGATCAGCCAGCGCATGTGGCACGTCCAGGGCCCCAGCTCCCTCAGCATCAACCTCAGGGAGAGACATCACACGCACGTCAATATTCACTGTGTGCTGTTGTTTATGGGATTTGTTGGCTACAGTCACGTGACTCACCAGGGCGAATAGGAAGCAGCGATGAAGAAGTAGATGGCCATTCTGTCACACATGTGGAAACGCTGCTCCACTCTCCTACACGGAGGAAAAAGAGACGATATATAGTTATCTAGTTTGGGTTAGAAACATTTAAACCAGAGTGTAAAATATAAAAATCCAATAAATCTTTACATAGTAAGAAACAGAGTTTTATTTTCCCAGTACATGGCAGACCACTGTTGCCTCAATGCAAGTTCATCAGAGACTCTAAATTGATAGTAGTGTGTATGTGAGAGTGAAAGTTTGTTTGTCTCTGTATGTACATATAAAGAGGTCAGTAGTAATAACACAACCACACACACACACACACACACACACACACACACACACACACACACACACACACACACACACACACACACACACACACACACACACACACACACACACACACACACACACCGGAGGTGGCTAATTTTCCATGCAGCTGTGTGGAAGAGTGTTGAGGTGACGAACAGGCCGGTGAGTCCGCTCCCATAGAGCCAGGCAGCGACACGATGCCACTGGTCCACAGACAGGAAGTAGAGCACCGACACGCCCACCAGACTCGGTAAGATCCACAACTACAACAAAGAAACACAAAGTTTGACTGATTATTGTTGTTTCCTTGTGGCATTTTTCATTGTTTAAGATTTTTCTTTTGACTTTTCATGTTAACAACTGCTCGGTATAATTTAAAATTCTCTTAACTACAATGACTGCCCTCCAGTGGCACGCCTCCATCAACCATGACCTCTGACCTTTGGCCACCAAAATCTTATCGGTTAAACAGTTCAAGGGGACCTTTGACTTTTTATGAAAGATTACTTAATTGTCTTTGACACCAGAAACCTGTTAGCTTAGCATAAAGAGTGGAAACAGGGGGAAACAGTTAGCCTGACTCTGTCCAAAACATCTGCATTAATATATTTTCTCAAATTTCTTCGATCCACACAACAAAGTGTAAAAATGACAAATTGTAGTAAATGTGCCAGACAAATTATTTCTTCAACGTTATAGTAACGACGTTCTAGAAGTCACAATAAATCCTGCAGCACTCCAACCTGAGGGATTTCGTTGAGCAGAAGCAGGTCGAGCCGTTTCCCCCATTTCCTCTATTTATACCAGGCTCAGAAAACATTCTGCCATAGAGGTGGCTTCATGTTGAACTTGCAGACACGACCGCGGTGTCAATTTTCTCCTGTGACTCTCATCAAAACAAACGGGAGTATTTCACTAAATGTCCACTTTCAGAATGAATTTCACTGATTCCGCAAACTCCACAGAAACATGGCAAGTTGGCAGCCGCGAATGAATGAATATATAAATTACAATAAACACAACCTCAGTAAATCCTGCCCCATTCAAGGCTTTACAGTAATTATGGTCGTGTTTGCACTCTGTTTTCATCCTGTCTGTCTGCTCCATTCACGCTGTCTTGCTCTCTCGGAGGCAGAAGAGCACAGGGATTACAGCAGATTAGAGAAAGCTACAGGATGAATCACAGATTATAGACCTCTGCCTCCAAAGCTCAGCCAAAAAATCCGCCCCATGTTGCCTCATTCCTCGCAATCCATCTTTTCCCTTGACTGACGAACGCAGAAAACCCAAGAGGAGGCCGGGACAGAGAGAGAGTGTGTGTGTCTGTGTGTGTCTGTGTGTCTGTGTTTGTCTGACCCCATGTGTGGCACAGTTTGCGGCATGTTCATAGTCGGTGGGCTGATATCTCTTGCTGGATGGCGCCCTGCAGTTCATGAACCTGAGAGCGAGAGAGAGAGAAAGAAAGAGAGTTTAGATCTGAAGGCTTTATTAGTTAATAAGTTACTGTGTGCTGAACCCATGAAGACTGTGTGTGTGTGTGTGTGTGTGTGTGTGTGTGTGTGTGTGTGTGTGTGTGTGTGTGTGTGTGTGTGTGTGTGTGTGTGTGTGTGTGTGTGTGTGATGGTCATTCTTGGGGGATTTACAGTCTCTAATCCACATCACGTTGTCTGAATTTTACTGTGCCTCATCGTTACTGGGGAAACTGTCTGCGTTGCTATGGGCACCCCCGGTGTCCCTGTCTGCACGACCACAACAGGATACCGCTGACCATTCACTTTTTGCATCCTTTATCATGTTGCTATGAGTTACTGTATGTCCCTCCGCTTGTGTGTGTGTGCGTGTGTGCGTGTGTGTGTGTGTGTGTGTGTGTGTGTGTGTGTGTGTGTGTGTGTGTGTGTGTGTGTGTGTGTGTGTGTGTGTGTGTGTGTGTGCGTGTTGTGTAGGCTATTTAATCAGCAGTAAATCTCTCAATCCCTGCTTACAGGGAAAAACACATCTGGAGATGTTACGAAACCACATTTACATGAAGATGAACACACTCGTATACAAACAAACAAACACACACACACACTCATTTGAATATGCGGCTGCTCACGCAGGGCCACAGGTGTGCCTTTGTCGGTCAGCTGTGTTATTTGATTACACATTTAGGCCGACGGCGTTTGCTGCAACAGTCTATTAACTCTGCACGGTGAAGAGAGCAATCAGGAGAAAGGGAAGCGGCAGAAGAAGAAAGTAGAGGAAGGTAACATGGCCGCTCAAGTCCAACTACAGCAGCAGCTCACGAATCCCAACTCAAAGCAGTCGAAACACTAGATTCACTTAACCAACACTCGCTTAAACATATAACTGGAGTTTATTCTTTTTAGACTCCTCCCACAGCCTTTTACAATTATATCAGAATCAGGGTTTATTGCCAAGTAGGTTACACATACGAGGAAGTAGTTGTGGTGTGTTTGTCTGGAAGCATAAATAAAATGCAGGTTTATACACTGGTGGTGGTTGATGGGATCTAGAAAATGTTGAGGACTTGACGAGTGGACTCAGCTCGGGTTCACCAGGACACTGCGGAGACTGGAGGTGTTAGTCACTGTCCGTCTTTGTCATTGGATCACACAGGTCTGAGTCTACAGCCTCCTTAAAGCAGCCTCTTAATGGAGTTACCAACATGTCTTTACTTCCCAAATATTTACATTCCTCACTCTCAAGGTCTAAGACGGACCCCGACAAAGACAGGAGTGCAAGTGTGTGTGTGTGTGTGTGTGTGTGTGTGTGTGTGTGTGTGTGTGTGTGTGTGTGTGTGTGTGTGTGTGTGTGTGTGTGTGTGTGTGTGTGTGTGTGTGTGTGTGTGCACTCGCCACCACAATGCTCACAACAGGAATGTTGGTGTGTTTTCCTGTTGTGGGTCTGGTTTGGCGTTCAAGACATCAGGGCTCTCTCCAGCACTAAACACCTCTCACACACATTTTCTCTGAACCAACTTTTCCCTGTCTCTCTCTCGCTGTCTCTGTCTCTGTCTCTGTCTCTCTCTCTCTCTCTCTCTCTGTCTCTGTCTCTGTCTCTCTCTCTCTCTCTCTTTTTAAAACTAACATTACGTTATTTATTTCAATCATATTCATGAAATAGACTCTTCCCAACTCCCTATCACTTAATAAATGAAACACAGACTTATAATCAGCTTGAATGTCTGAACGACTCTACGTGGAGCTTTGATTGCCGTACGGCTGTTGTTCCCTCTTCTCTTCCTACGTGCAGCTCCACATGCTGCGGCCAAGTGCATGACAAGAGATCGGTATTTCTCTGTTGCGATATTGTAGAGCTATCAATGGACCTGAATGTGGCACTCCGCTAATGGGTTATGACACAACCCTGTGTGTGTGTGTGTGTGTGTGTGTGTGTGTGTGTGTGTGTGTGTGTGTGTGTGTGTGTGTGTGTGTGTGTGTGTGTGTGTGTGTGTGTGTGTGTGTGTGTGTGTGTAATGAGTTGAAAGGACGGGATAGGGATTCACAGGCTCTGATCAGAGAGGACATTGTTGGCATCGCCGGCTCACTATTCTCTCTCCTTCCTCTCTTCCTGCTACTTGAATTCTTTCATTGCACACACTTGTTTTTCTTGTGTGTTTTTCATGTTGTCAACACATAAAGCAAGTCTTTAGTTCTAAAAGCTCTTTACAGCACATTCCATACATTAATAGGATCGGTTGCATATAAGAGGATCAGAGACTTTGGATCCTGGTAGATATAGTTTACATTATAGGTAATGTGTGTGTGTGCGTGCCTATGAGCGTGCGTGTGTGTGTGTGTGTGTGGTGTGTGTGTGTGTACACTCCACGACTATTCCTATTTCCAGTGAAGATCAAGTTCATCTCCTCCGGGACAACAACTCTGGTTCTCACGATTATCACCATCTCACACACACACACACACACACACACACACACACACACACACACACAGACAGACACACACAGACACACACACTAGCCATGTATTTCAGCTGTTAATTCATCACTTTCATTTCCCTTTCTTTCTGTTTATTAATTTCAGTGTTTCAATATTCAAAAGTGTTTATCCTCACCCATTTCTTTTACAGTGAACTATTCAAAGTATTTATTTATGATCTTAGCTGCAGATTTCCACTGTTTCCCCGTCACTTTAATCTACTGCAACTATTATTCAGTACTTTTATTTATATATCAGCTGTTTATTAATTACTTTAAGATAAATACTCTGATTTCTGTTCTCCTGGGCAGATAAGCTTTCACACAGCCTCACATGAAAACATCACACCACAACTGGCTCAACACAAATATATATGGATATATATTTTTTAATGAATTTCATCAATTGTGGTGACACAACTTGTCAATTCTGATTTGAACAAATTTAATTAATTTGTTCGATACCATTAGTAATTGGTGACAGATGGAGAAGAACTCTGGTGCGTGAAATCAAGTGAAACTGAAAAATGAAATCAGTCATAGCCAACCTCTCTCTCTCTCACACACACACACACACACACACACGCACGCGCACACTAATCTATAACGTCCCTCTGATTGCCCCTGTGCGCATGGATGCACAAGGGTCCGTCGCACATGAGAAACTCTGGTGCCAGATACTTTGCAGCCAAACTCTCCAGACTAAACCACGTTACCTTCCGAATTTAGTCTTCCTCAAGTCCATCTCATGCGTGCGCAACGAGTTGGTGCGCTCGCGCTCCGTCGGTGCCACAGCAGCGAGCCTCGTCCCCATTCCGGATGTCCCACCGCCGTGCGTCCGGACACCAACACATAGGTCCAGCGGGGACAACGACCTGCAGAGGCGCTCCACGGTCCAGCTGCTCGACTTTTGACCGGAGCGTTGTTTGGTCTGTTCTGGAGACCAAACACCCGCAGCCACCCGGCGGAGCGCGGCGCGGGCGATGCGCGGCGCACAGTGCGGGGGAAGCTGTGCGGAGTTTAGTTAGAGTCTCGGATGTGTTTGCAGGATGTTCCGCGGGACTGGGCTTGTAACCCCTCCTCCCCTCCCACCCCCTGATGATAACACAGCAGCAAACAGCAGCCCCTCCCCACAACACGTCTCCCTCCAACTGGCTGCAGCTCACTGCTGCTGACGTGAACATGTTGGACACGCAGAGAAAAGTTCAGCTTCACTCAGTCATTCAACCTTTATTACGACTCATTGACCTTATTTATTTACAGCCGAGTGTGATAATAGATGATAACTGCAACTGTATCTACACAGCTCCTCTCAAAACAGGGTTAAAGGTTAAACATGGAAAATGTAAAAGCAACAAATGGGAAATAATTAAAAAGCAAACAACTGGAAACAGTTAAAAAGCCATTTGAAGATCACACAGCATCCCAGCACAGAAAGAATATGAAATTAGTTTAAAACAAGATCAAATAAAAGATTACAAAATTATTGCAATCGATATCAGACCTTCAGGAGAAAATACAGCTAATGAGTCTTTAGGAGAGATCAAGAGTTTGTTTGATATTATTCCAAAATAAATAAAGATTGAAAGTGGAAGCACACTGTGAAGATTCATAAGTCAAACAGGAAGTGTTTAATCATTAACTAGATTATCAGACAAATATAGTGCTGGTACAAAAGTACAGTTTTTACCTCTGAAATGTTGTGGGACATACTTTTTAAGTAACGTATATGTTGTAAGTGATATTTTAAAAGACGTGGCTCCACTTTATCTTGAGCTCAGCAGCCACATTAACAGTGTCAGAAAAAGGCAAATTGTAATTTTGCAGATCCACTGACGCAAACCACTTACACACACACAGACACACACTGAATGGAAAATTAAATATTGCCCAACAATAACAGTGGGCAGCAGCAGCCCTGTGTGGCAGCAGCTGTGTGAAACAGAACAGACACATTATGCAAACACACAGTCATCCAAATGCGTTTCCAGGCTTCCATCGAAACGTGTTACACATTTACCGCCACAGCTGTGTTTAAAGATAACATTGAAAATATCACTGGACAGACGGCATGAGCATATTTGTACAGGTAAATAATACAGTGTAAATACGGCTAACTGTGTGTGTGTGTGTGTGTGTGTGTGTGTGTGTGTGTGTATTAAACCTTTTTGAAGTGCCCAAATCCTGGTATTATCAGTAGTAGTAGTTGTAGTAGTAGTACCATAGTAGCAGGAGTATCATTATTTTTATTTTCATTATTGTTATCATTATTTATATTAATATAAAATGTATCTACACACTGTAACAGAGCCAAGGCCTCTCACTTAACAATTTGTGTTTATAAGGACGACATGTGAGTTTATGCACCAACTGTATTGAGGTATTTGTGAATGAGGGTTCATCGTGGTGGTCTGATATCTTCTCTAACCCTTTTTATACTGACAGTGTTTCTACTCGACATCCTTCTTTTGTTCTGTGAGATCCGCACACAGGATGAGCGGCAGCTGTCTGCAGAGTCAGTCTCACTCAGAATCTTCCCAACTGCAGAGCTTCCTGTTGTTTCAATCGTTTGTATCAGTCACACGCTCAAAACCCACAACTGACGCCGTGATGAAACTAATACACGCAGACAAGATCTGTGACTCACAGCCCAAATTACGCTCCAGTCAAAGGCATCATGTCAGTCAGCGTGTCCTTCTCATCCGAGCCTCAGATCCCGTTGTTCCAGTCCTTACAGTCGTTACTGTATCACGCTCGTGCTCTTTTCAAACACAGCTCATGTGGAATAAACAAACGAGCCACCCGCGAAGAGAACTGATCTGAGATCCTTGAACAATAGTGTTGTTGAAGTGAAAAGATGGTTTTCATAGGTTTCTACCCACTAATTCCACGAGCAGCTTTCTGTCTGTCTGTATATGACTCAGAATTCTCACAAACTGTTCATCTCGTCAGCTTCACACTTGGCTCGTGTGTTGTTAACGGTCCAGAGAAGTGCAGAGTCAGAGTGCCATGCTCTTTATCGAGCTGCATTGGAGCTTTTGTTTTGAAAAGTTATGAACGTTGTGTCTCCTGTGACCTGCAACGTATGGAAAAATAACAGCTATTAAATAAATCATTCAAACTCATATGTAAACCACACATGTGATCAGTAGAAAAGCAAATAAATAATTCATTAATTAAGAAATAGATAGATAAATAAATGCAGTTAGCTTTTTCTGTACTTTTGAACTTATTCATTAAATTATTAATTTATCAATACATTTATTTATCTATGCATTTAAACGTGTATATACGTGTTTATTCATATCTAAATTTATGTATTTCTACATTTACTTAATTATTTAAATATTTATGTAATCCTACATATATTTATTTCTATATTTATACATGTATTAATTTATTTCTAAGCTTATTTATTTATCCATGTATTCCTAAATGTATGTATTTATTTATTATATGTGCAATAATGCAATGAATGCACATATACTATTATTCCCCAAGTCATGAACAGTGTCTGCAGAGTGTTTCCAGGTGTTGACTCCAGATGTTTCTCCGTTTCCCTGGAAACTGGAACAGTTTAAACAGCTGATGGGTTTTGATTGACAGCTCGTGTGGAACTGTCTCTTGTCTCTTTAAGACGCTCCTCACGCCGCGTCCTGTGCGCATGCGCAGTGGCGACCTGTGAGCAACAACAACAATCAGGGGCTAGAGGAGAAAGATGGACCCGTGAAGCTTCACACGTCCGATCCTCATCGCGGTCCGTCACAACCGCTGCTGTTTCCTCCGGAGCTTTATATGTCGACAGCGCCGAGTCCATGAACCTGGCCAGTCACAGCGGGGACGCTGGCGGCAGCCAGCTCCTCTTCGCCAACTTTAACCAGGACAACACGTAAGGCAGGGCCGGGGACAGTGAGGGTCCGACGGCCTGTGTTGTCAAGCTAGCCCACGGTAGCTAGCTGTGGACCGTGCGTGTGACCGGGCGACAGGGAGTCAGGACGGGGCTTCTCCCGGGAGAGAAGGCTCCTAACACCCCCCTGATGCTAGCTAGCTAACACAATGTCCACTTAGGCTGCATTTCCCCCGTCACTAGCTTAGCTCGGTAGCTAACGTGAGGGATGTGTGGTCCGAGGCTAACTTTAGCCACAACACACATGTAGGCTAGGGTGTCATGTAACCTGTGGGTGAATTGTTCATATTTGCATTTAGGTAATTTATGGACTGCGACAGCGGTTCAGACGCGACCGTTAGCAACACACGTCCCACTCGGGGTGTTTCTCTGCTGGGGACCACAGAGGCCTGGAGCCTATTGCAAAACACCTGCAGCTGTGTGGTCACTGTCCGAGTCCTCACTGGGACATCTGGTCACACTGACACGTGTGTGACTGGGGTTGACAGCGTTCAGTCTGTGTGTGTGTCTGCGTGTGTGAAACGTCACTGATCAATGCCTTTGCCTCTGTTTCTATTGGTCTCTTTTGTCTGTAGGTCCTTAGCTGTTGGCACCAAATCAGGATACAAGTTTTTCTCTCTGTCCTCAGTGGACAAGCTGGAGCAGATTTATGAATGTCGTAAGTCAAATGTACAGTAAATACAAAATACACTTCTACAATAACTGCATCGCTACAACGCGATATTACTGCAGAGTCATTGTTTTTTCAAGTTATAATGTTTAATGCATGCTGCCGAGACAGAACACAGTCTCTGTACCATTAGGGGATTGCTCTTAAATATTAATAACGTTTGTCAGCATTTGTCTTACATACTCTAACATGAGCCGTCCTCCTCATTAGTCCATTCACATCACATACATCATGATATGAGCTCTGCAGAGTCCTCAGTATGCACCCGTCTGTGTTGAACTGTCCTTTTAACAACAGAGTCGTCCTGGCAGATATGTTCTATTCACTATAACTAATAAAGTTATTGCCTAATTGATGTATTTTCATAAATATAGCTTGGTATGTACAGACAGTACAAAACTCACAATGATTAAATCCAAACCACTCTTGGCATTTGTCAGAAAGTTGGAAAACTGGCCCCCAAATATGTTGTGTTACGCTATCATGTGATTGTTTCATTCAGCAATGACAGCTGTGGAATGATTTACTTTTGTGTGTGTCTGTGTGTGTTTGTGTGCAGCAGACACAGAGGATGTGTGCATTGTGGAGCGTCTGTTCTCCAGCAGCCTGGTGGCCATCGTCAGCCTGAAGGCCCCCAGGAAGCTCAAAGTCTGTCACTTCAAGAAGGGAACCGAGATCTGCAACTACTCCTATTCCAACACCATACTGGCCGTCAAACTCAACAGACAGGTGGGAGGAAATACCCGTCTGTCAGGAAAAAAAATTGGGTGTCATGTTTCCATCACTGCCAATCAGAGCCGATTTATAAAATCTCTGTCTACTTTGACCTGTGGAAAAAGGCCCTAATGTTGATGTTTTGTCGTCCCTCTGCAGAGGCTGATCGTGTGTCTGGAGGAGTCACTGTACATTCACAACATCCGAGACATGAAAGTGTTGCACACCATCAGAGAGACTCCCCCCAACCCTTCAGGTGAGGGAGGACATTTATCAACACAACATCATATAGTATGTAATGTGAGGTCTTTCCCTGTACAGTTTGTGCGCTCATACTGTAACCAGGGATGTGTCCTTCTTTCCTCGGGCTTTGGGTTTCTCTTTCGTTTCCCTCAGTGTATTTTGAGTTAGCGCTGTTAGCCTGTTCATCATTTGTTCTGACTGCTGCTGCCCTAAAGGCTGAAATGTGCCGCTGCTCTATCTGTAACACCCACAGAACAAAGAAAAGACAAATGATGCTGCCAGAACCAGTTTCTAGTTTAATTACAGTTTTACTACATATTCAAGTTATTATTTCAGTTTCAGTTTTACACATTGTCCAGTTCAGATACGTGTGTTTCTGCTGCGTTGTATCTTTTGTTTATGATTTTCCATTTGTTTCCACCTTTCTCCAGGATTGTGTGCCCTTTCCATCAGCAATGATAACTGCTACCTTGCGTACCCAGGCAGTGCGACGATAGGAGAGGTTCAAGTGTTTGACACCGTCAACCTGGTGGGTGAACACAGACACAGTAAAGATAAAGTTGAAGAGCTGAAGCTTGTTGATCAAGACTCTGCTGTCTTTATTCTGTGTCTTTAAGCGTTTAACTCTCTGCTACATCTCTAACTAAAGTGGGATTTTGTTTTTCCAGCGAGCGGCTAATATGATTCCAGCCCACGACAGCCCGTTAGCTGCTCTGGCTTTCGATGCCAGTGGAACCAAGCTAGCCACAGCCTCAGAGAAGGTAGGTCCCGTTCTCTCTGCCTGTGTGTTATCTGTGGGCCTACTTTGTGTTTTCCTGCCTGAGCACACACACTTCCTTGTTGCTTCTTTTTCGAGTGTTGTCATCCTCAGTATTTTGCTCTTCTTTCACTTCCTCCCAGGGGACAGTGATTCGCGTCTTCTCAATCCCAGAGGGACAGAAGCTCTTTGAGTTTCGGCGAGGAGTCAAGAGGTTGAACATCTTTAATGACTTTGTTACTACAGTCTTTCAGAAATCAAAGTGGTTTTACTGGGATGATTCTGTGTGTTTGCGTTCACCTGCTTCCCTGAATGTTAACATGTCTGTCTTCTTAGGTGTGTGAGCATTTGCTCATTGGCGTTCAGTATGGAAGGCCTGTACCTGTCGGCCTCCAGCAACACAGAGACGGTCCACATCTTCAAATTAGAAACACAGAAGGAGAAGTATGTGTATGTATCTCTCTGACTCAGTCTTTTTACGGCTGATTTTAAAACTTCTGAGGAAGCTGGGCAGGGATTTCCTTCCTGTTTACCTTATGTCATGTTACACAGTGGTTCTCATATTCTGTGTGTGTGTGTGTAGGCCTGCGGAGGAGCCCACCACTTGGGGAGGGTATCTGGGCAAGGTCCTGATGGCATCCACCACCTACCTGCCTTCCCAGGTCACAGAGATGTTCACCCAGGGGCGAGCGTTCGCCACCGTACGTCTGCCCTTCTGTGGACACAAGAACATCTGCGCCTTAGCTGTGTAAGAGTCGGTCTGTGGGGTCTCGTTGATTTGGATAAAAAATTATTTATTTATTATGGCTTTGGTTATTATAATTTCAGTATAAACTGAGCTGAACAGTGAATATTATATTTCTAATTTTGCTGTAAGATGTTTGTGAACAATCGTTTTTGTCGTTGGAAATCAGGATTCAGAAGATTCCCAGGTTGTTGGTTGCAGCAGCTGATGGTTATCTGTACCTGTACAACTTGGATCCACAAGAGGGAGGAGAATGTACACTCATGAAGCAGCACAGGTGACTGACACACACACACACACACACACACACACACACACACACACACACACACACACACACACACACAGCAACTGACTCGGACATTTGCATATTCTGAGAAAATGTCTAAAAGCAGCTCTAGAGAATAACATGGATATGGACACTTGGTGCGGTCACGTTACACAGCGATGCGACAGCTGTGTGCAGGGAAGAGAAACTGATAACGACCCAGTTTCATCATGTGAATCAGTTACAGCTGATACGACGAACCACCTGGGTGTCCGTGATTTGAACTGGCGTCAGTGACGCTCAGTGAAAAGTGAGACGCTGCAGCTGAGTGGTTTCTACACTGCATCACTAATGCTAATGATTGTACCTGCACAATGTTTCACCGTTCACATTGTTATGGCCAATTCAGTAGAAATCACCCAACCCTGACTGAATCTGTGCTCTCTATCCACCTCAGGTTAGACGGCAGTACTGAACCATCCAATGAGATCCTTGATCAAGGGTCACATGATCGCCCACTTGTGTCCCAAACGTACAGTGCTGCTGTCACTAAAGGTAAGTGTCACCTTCAATAGATTTTCATTTAATTTAAAAGTTTTCTAATATTCTCTTGGATTCTCGCTGCAGTGAACTTTGTAATTGTACTCTCAAGTTTAGTTGTGTTTACTTCGTAAGCAGTTGATCATTTCCTCGAAAGGAAGTTTTAAATATTTATGTTGTGTATGTTTTGTGTTCTATATTTAGTACCGTAAATAGAACATGACCCTTTGAACTTTTGTGTCCTAGGTTACTGTGAAGAGCAGGGCGCAGTGGGAGGGGCGGGCCTAGATGATGACCTCAACGACTTGCGCCTAGATGAGGAGAACGAGCAGCCGCCGCTCATCCTTGAAACTGACTGACTGACTTAACGGAAAAGGCTGTACCCACCAATCAGAGGGCTCCTCTGGTGCTGCTACAAACATGTGACACAAGGGGGGCGGGGGGCAGAATCAGAGGGGCGGGGGGGGGGGGGGGGATGTTTTTAAAACGCTCAAAGCGTTAAAGAGCCTGTCCGTCAGTCCATCTGTACATTTGTCTCTTCATATCAAGTCTTATCTTTTTCTTCCCTCCTTCCCCACCTTTCCTCTGCTTCCTCCCCCCCCGCCCAGTTTAGCCTGCGCTGGGCCGAAACTGACGCTTTTTGCATGAACACGTGCCAACCGCTAAAAAACACGCTCCCATGTGAAAACGAGTGTCTGTGTGTGTGTGTGTGTGCGTATTTGGACATTTGATCAAAACAATGTAGCCGTGTCTCCTCGAAAAAGACGCACACACGGACGCAAGCACTGTGTGAAATGAAAGCGATTGTGTAAGTGCCTCTCCGCCCCGGTGTCCGGGCGCGTTCTGTCCGAGAGGGAGATCTTTTTTCTCATTGGCTCAATAAAAATCTATTTTCAGTTGTTGGATCTTAATCAAGGGTGTGTGCTATCTTTTCTAACCTCTTCCCCTCTCACACACAGTCGAGTTCACGTTTGAAAGATTAATGTGGAGGCTTGGTGCGCGAGGCTGAGGCGTTTGTGAGTAAGAGTGTGTTTGTGCACTTGTGTTGAGACCTTATTTGTGTGTGTGTGTGTGTGTGTGTGTGTGTGTGTGTGTGTGTGTGTGTGTGTGTGTGTGTGTGTGTGTGTGTGTGTGTGTGTGTGTGTTTGTGTTTGTGTTTGTGTTTGCCGGGCATGTATATCAGCAGCAGTGAGTGATTAGCCTCCACCTGCTCCCCGCTCACTCCTTCCTCATCCAACCAGAGGCTCGATAGACCTTCCTGCCTGCCCCTCCCTCCTGAGGCCTGCACTCATTGGTTGATTTCAAACATTGGTATTAATGACCTTTTAAAAAAGAAAATATCTACTTAACCAATCATAGCCAATGATGTGTCATATGTATGAAAACATTCATGGTGGTGTTGGTGTGCTACTGTGTCCATACATCAGAGATATTTGGGTGGAGATCAGTCAGCAGATCAGTGGAGCTGCTGAGTGACAGCCTCCTCTTCCTCCTCCTCACCCGCAGTATCTATACTCTGTACATAACTAGATGTGGCAAGATATCACTGTACCATGTTGTCGGGTGAAAGACAGCGGGATGGCGGGTGTGCGGCCAATCGAGTGAACTGTGGATTATAGTTTGGATTGAACGGGACTGAGCTCGGTCACCTGGTTCAGGATGCTGCATGACCCCCCCCCCACCCCCCCGTCCATCGATCCTTTGGTGTCTGAATCTAGTAAACGAGGATTAGCCGTGGGATTTCGGAGTGTCAGGCATTTTCTAATGATTTTGTATAAAAATGTGAAACGTTCATCTGAAACTAAAATGAGTATAAATAAATTCCATCTTGATGTATGAGATAGGTGCTTTTCTTCTTCTTGTTACACTGGTGCTTTAGATTCACTGAGAAAAGCACTGACATTCGAATGACAACAGTTTGTGACACTCTGCCTAATCCTGGATATCATTTCTTAAACTAGGTGTAAACTCACCCTGCTACTTTTAGATTTTGATGTTATTTAAAAAATCTAGACATGATTGTATTCAAGTGAACCACAGAAAAGACCCTGAGCACAAAATGTGAATGAGTGACTTACTGTTAAAGCTGAAAATAACCTGGCTACACATAATTATTCATAATGATTGTCACTGCCTCAGTTTATCAGAGTTACACCACTGACTAGTACCAGTACTAAAGATGGACGACATGACGGCACTGTTGCTTGCTTGATGTTTATTGAGACTTCATAGCAGGAGCGACACACACAGGTGGGCTCTCTATCGTTGACATGAGAACGCAGCTTCACCCACTCCTCCCTCCAGTCGGGGGACACGAGCCCAGACCACGCTCGGCACAGGGACACATTTATAAACACATTTATTTTAAAACTATCACACATAGTAACAGACAAAATGGGATCAGACAACCTGTACAGAGCCACGAGAGGAAAGGTCAGACACGACATAAAAACACCTTCAGAGTACAGACAGACATGTAACAGTCAAACAGCATGCAGACTAAAAGGAACAAGAACAGGCTACGTGACCTGGGATTAAGACTATTGGTGATGTTAGAGACTTGTTCTATTGTTTAAGACTTTCTAAGGGTCTCTGTCTGGGATATTTTTAAGACTGTCTTCTGGGTGCCTGTGCTCGTCCGTCCTCGGCAACGTGTCCTCCAGAGGGCTGAATGAGTGTGTGTCACTGTGGGGGGGCAAAAAGACACATATAAGCACATGCTCGGGTAGTCTATCTCCATGTCGTGTGTGTGTGTGTGTGTGTGCGTTTGTGTGTGTGTCCACCTTCTAGCTATGTGTGTGTCCACTTTAGCTGTCCTGTCCTCCGCTGCTGGGCTTAGTGACCTGGACAATCTCCACCGAGGTGAAGCCCTTCGTGGCCGAGGCTCGATTCCTGGTCCTTATTTTGTTCAGGGCCATCTCCGCCATGTCTGCACGCTCCTCTGCGTCGTCCAGCTCGTGGACCGTCTTCTTGTACTTAGACAAGCTGCTATTGGCCTGTTCCTCCTGCAGAGACATGGACGACAAGTTTGTCTCAGTATCACATAATCACAAACT
Organism: Verasper variegatus; assembly: GCA_026259375.1. Classification (NCBI taxonomy): domain Eukaryota; kingdom Metazoa; phylum Chordata; class Actinopteri; order Pleuronectiformes; family Pleuronectidae; genus Verasper; species Verasper variegatus. The sequence continues at coordinate 17,553,652 of CM048054.1, forward strand.
TCAGATTAAGTGGAAAGTATTCATATTGAAGACGCTCCCTGTAAAACATCCTCCCCAAAGCCAAACGTCTGAAGTTTAAATCCTGTGTCAGCTCTCCCACTCACAGCGTCCTCGATCTGCCGCTTGTAGGATTTGAGCTTGTTCTGGAGTTTCTCCACCAGCTCCTGCATGCGCTGGTTGGTCTTGTGGTCCTCCTCCGTCTGGAAGATCAGCTCCTTGAGTCGACGCTCTCCCTTACGGAGGTTTTTCACCGTCTCCAGGTGGCGTTTCTGCTCCTGGTCCATCTCATTCTCCACCTCCTTGATCTAGAACAATAAAGGGGGGTAAAGTATGTAAAATGTGGAAGAGAGGCCTGATCCTTTTGTGTGGGAGTGTGACCTCCTCCCCTCTATAACTCCTTCAGTGAATCCAACTCCTCACCCTGGTTTCCAGTTTCTGGATAATGCGTTTTCCGGCCTTCAGCGCCTGCTGCTCAGCCTCCTCCAGCTTCAGTGAGAGGTCTCTGAGGTTCTGCTCCTGGTTCTTCTTGATCTTCTCCAGGTGGGAGCTTCGATCCTGCTCCTGCCGAAGCTCCTCACACAGTCGTGTTGCCTGGACGCAGAAGCAAACACCAACGCATTAGGATGTGTTGTGCCTTTGCTGTGATATGTATGTTTAAAACTTGTAGTCAGGTGGCTCACGTCAGTCACGGCCTTCTTGGCTCTGTCATCGGCAGCACGGAACTCTGAGATCAGCTCCTCGTTCTCACTGCACAGCCGGGTGAGTTCGGCCTCCAGTTTCCTTTTCAGGATCGTCAGACTTTGGTTCTAGTGTGAGAAAAAAAGAAGAGAAGATGTCAGCAACAATAAGTCAAAGGAGGGATCGAAATAAACACATTACCTACAGTAATTAAAAATGGAAAATGGAAATAAAACACCATCAATTGTCTGTAGCCGTCCTGTGCAGCCACTTACCTGCATGTTGATCTCACTGAACCTCTCCGTGGTGTCCACCAGCTCCTGCTCTATTAGTTTGCGGGCCCTCTCTGACGCCTCCAGGCCTCCTCTCAGCTCCTCCATCTCCCCCTGAATGAGACACAGACGCCGCTCCTGGAGGCTGTACTTCTCCCGCAGCTCCTCATGGTGCCGGGTGTCCTCATCTATCTGCACCTGCAGGTCCTGCATTACAGGGGGCGGGGCACAAAAAAGTAGCGCTGCAGTATTTTTCCCACTGTGGTATCTTTTGAAGTTCCACCTCAAGTAAAACACCCACTTTGATCTGCTGCTGCAGCTTCTTGAGGGTTTTGACCAGCTCAGCGTTGTTCCTGTTTGCATGCTCCAGCTGAATCTCCATCTCATTCAGGTCTCCCTCCATCTTCTTCTTCATTCTCAGAGCCTCGGCACGACCTTTGGCCTCCGCCTCCAGACTGGCCTGCAGCGACTCCACTTGACGAGCATGGTTCTTTCTAGACCGCACAAACACACAGGACGTATTTAGACATATAAACATCTATAGTGCAGAAGTAATGAAAAGTCTGTAATTGCTTAACTAGAGCTACAATATCACTCACTAGAGCCCCTTATAAAACCACTATTAAATTAACAAGATCCATGTTTTTATTTGGATCTGCACCAAATTTAACCAAAGAAATCTACAAAAATATTGAAAAATGTATCTCACAAATAGTGAAAAGTGAAGAATCACTATATTGACCTGATATTCCTGATATTTTTAATCGTTCTAGAATCTGATTCGTTCATTCCATTGAGATGTTCTTGGGATATCGTGTTCACAAGTACACGTTGATATGTAAATACAAATACAAAGTGGTTGTATGACCTTCGTGTTTTGAGGTGGTTCTTTAAGTGTGTGTCTGTGTGTGTGCAGCCTAAACACACGCTTGTCCTTGCATGTCACAGTTTGTCTGACCTGGTGACTTCGAACTCCTCCTCCTTCTCGTGGATTCGGCGGTCGATGTCGGCCTTGACTTGAGCCAACTCCAGCTGCACACGCACCAGCTTACCTTCCTCCACCTGGACACACACAAAACACCACATTCTGACCACTGCACCTGGGAATGGGGGGGGGAGTCTGCACAAAATCTACACTCAGTCCCACTACACAAGGCTTGTTTCTTGGCCGTAACAGCTTCTTGCACCTCTAATGAAGCTTCTGCTTCCTCCATAGCCAGCTGCATCTCCTCCCTCTCCACCTCCAGTTTCTTCTTGGCTTTCTGCAGCTCGTGGACGCTGCGGCCTCCTTCGCCAAGCTGGTCGACCAGCTCCTTGATCTCCTCTGAGAGGACATAGTAAAAAAAAAAAAAGCATGTTAACATACATTTGTTTCAGATTCCATTGCATCTCTCACACCTCCCGTTATAATCTGCTGTGCCACAGGATCTGCAGCAGTTAAAAGGCACCTGAGAGGATCTTGTTCTCCTTGCGGACGTTGTCTATCAGATCCTGGCTCTCCTCGTAGGACGTCTTCAGCTTGTAGAGCTCCGTCATGTAGGAGCGACTCTCCTTCTGGCTGCTGTCCAGCTCCAGTTGCAGCTCCTCGTTCTTCTGGCTCCACTCGGCCGCCAGTTTGTCGAAGACCCGCTGCTTCTTATCCAGAGCAGCTGCTGCTGCGTTGGACTAGTTGATTAAAAAGATAATGTCTCACTTACAAGCACATTACATTATATTATAGTACATTTACTAATTCAGCAGACACTTTTATCCAAAGTAACAGGGGTATAACACTAAAGCTTCAGCACAATGCAGGGGGCTTGAAGTAAGAAAACCTGTGAGAAATAAGGATTAGTAGTATTAGTTAGGTAAACCTTAAGGCAAGAGTGGATCTCATTGTATGTATGTGTGTGTGTTTGTGTGTGTACCTTCTCCAGGTCTATGGTGAGGTCCTCCACCTCCCCAAGCAGCCTCTGCTTGACCTTCTCTAGGCTGGCGGCTCTGGCTTGTGCCGCCTCCGCTGCCTCCTCGGCCTCCTGGAGACGCACGGCGAGTTTGCGCCTGGAGGAGAGTAGGTGGGAGGAAAGAGCGAGAGTCAAGAGTGGCATTAAATTAAAAAGTATCAACACTAGTTCAGTAGTTTCATTCATTGGCACATATCTGACTGATATATAAAACACAGAGTTTTATTTTTTCAAGCTTTATTTACTTGGTCTCCTCCAGCTCCTCGGTGCGGTGGATGGCATCCGTCTCATACTTGCTCCTCCAGGAGGTGACGTCAGCGTTGAGCTTGGACACGAGGCGCTGCATCTCGCTGCGGGCCTCCGACTCCTCCTCCAGCTGCTCCTTCAGCAGGGAGAGGTCATGGCGGGCGTTGGCGAGGGCCACCACCGCTGTGTTGCGACCCTACAGAGAGGGAGAGGGGTCTAAGTTGTTGGTTTTATTTGAGGGTCTGATAACAGTTTGATTGATTGTGTGTGTGTGTGTGTGTGTGTGTGTGTGTGTGTGTGTGTGTGTGTGTGTGTGTGTGTGTGTGTGTGTGTGTGTGTGTGTGTGTGTGTGTGCGTGCATGTTGACTTGTACCTTGTTCTCCTCGTCCACCTGTCGCTTCAGCTCATCGTTCTGCAGGGTGAGCGAGGCCCTCAGCCGGGTCGACTGCGTCAGTTTACTCTGCACGTCTTCCAACTCCCGACTCAGATCATTATTTTCCACTACACACACACACACACACACACACACACAACAATACAAAAATAAATCGAAAACAGGAGTGTAACAAAATGTGCTTGTGTTTGTGGCGGCGTGTTCTCACCAGTCAGATGGATTTTGGCAGCGTTGAGCTCAGTGTGAGTGCGCTCCATCTCAGCCAGGCGAGCGTTTGCCTCTGCCAGGTTGTCCTCCAGCTTATGAGCGTGGGCTTCAGAGTTCATCTACACACACAGACACACAGAGAAGACACAAAAAGAGAAGTTTACATTCATCCTTGTTGTGTTTTCTTGGTAGAGTTCATTAAACAAGATTTTCCAAATAACACTGTACTTTAGCTTTCTGAGTGGCCTCCATGGTGACGTTGAGGTCGTCGATCTCAGCCTTCATGCTCTGTTTGTCCTTCTCCAGTTTGACCCTCAGCCTGGTCAGGTTCTCCAGCTGCTCGCCCAGCTCTGCCATCGCGTCCGAGTGCTTCTTCCTCATCGCCGACGCCGTGGCCTCTGACTGCAGCGCCGCCTCCTCCAGCTCCCGCCTCAGCTTCAGCACGTCTGTCTCCCGCTTCCTGTTCTGCTCAATCTGAAGCGACAGGGCACCAAGGAGGTCAGAGGGCAAAGGTCACGTTGAGTACCACCACCTGATTGATTGACAGCTGTCAGTCACACTCACCTGGGCGACGGTGGCTCCTCCCGCCTCCTCCAGCCTATCACTGAGATCCTCTAGATCTCTTGACAGCTCTGCCCTCTGCTTCTCAACCTACCAGAGAACAGAGAATCTAATTTAACTGCATGTAATCTTCCACCTTTCAGCCTCTTTATCCAAACGTTTATATACATGTTGTAGTGATCAGTCGGGAGTGAGGTTTGTACTAAAGTAGCCTGAAAACTCTGTACCTTGGCTCTCATGGCCCGTTCAGCTTCCAGCTCCTCCTCCAGCTCCTCGATGCGGCCCTGAGGGAGGAGGAGGAGGAGACAACATGGATGAACACATGTGACTTTCACATGCAAGTGAGCTCTTCAGATAACAAAACTACTTGTTTACAGGTTGATGTCTAGCAGGTAAAAGGCTAGTAAATTTGGTATTGAATAGTTTGATGATATAGAAACCGGGTGAAAACATCATGGTGACTTCTGACCACAGACCTGGTGCTCTTTGAGCTTGCGACTGAGCATGGAGCAGAGAGCTTGTTCGTCCTCCAGCTTGGAGTTCATGTTGTTGATCTCAAAGTCCCTCCTGCATAAAAACACACACACAGAGAGAGAATCAGATCTATCAGAATTAAGAGCGACTGTATCAGATATGAAGTTGCATAAGAGTGTGTGTGTGTGTGTGTGTGTGTGTGTGTGTGTGTGTGTGTGTGTGTGTGTGTGTGTGTGTGTGTGTGTGTGTGTGTGTGTGTGTGTGTGTGTGTGTGTGTGTGTGTGCGGTCATGTGCAAGATTTTCTCTCTTACTTCTTGATGACCTCCTCCAGATCGAGTTTTGCGTTCTCCATCTCATTCAGGTTCTCCAACGTCATCTTCAGATCTCCCTCTGCCTTCCTCCTCGCTTTCTCCACCTCTGCCCTGATCCTCTTTTCTTGCTCCCAGCTGTCCTCCAGCTACACACACACACACACACACACACACACACACACACACACACACACACACACACACACACACACATTACCCACACAGACCAATCCACACATGTCTGCTTCATAAAGAGTTTTGCAGACAAACAACCCGTCAGGTCTCTGAAGGTGAAGCCTGTGGTACCTCGTTCACTTGGGTGTTGAGCTTGTTGTTAGTCTTGGTTAGATGGTTCACTCTGTCTTCTTCTGTTTGCAGATCCTCCAGAGTTTTCTGAATAGATTATAAAAAGCATTTATACCTTGGTCTCTCATACACATAATGTTACATGATAGAAAATACAAATTAAAGTGCATGCATGTTTCCCTGCGTGCATGTGTCTGTCTACCTGTTGCAGTTCTTCCAGAGCTCTCTTTTCTTTCTGGAGCTTACTGACTTGGTCGTCCCTCTGGCTCAGGTCCCCTGTCAGAGTCCGCACCCTGACGTCCAGACCCTGAACGCACCATTGAACAAGAATTTAGTGCTAAACTCAAAAGATGCCAAAGAGTAAAATAAATTCTCCAAAGCTAATAAACGTCCTCTCTCCTTGGCTTGGTCCTCCCCCCCTTTACCTGTTTCTCCTTCTCAGTCTTGGCCAGTGTGGCCTCCAGAGACTCCAGGTCTCTCTTCAGCTCCATCAATTCCCCCTCCAGCTGCCTCCTCTGGCCGTGGAGGGAGGCTGCATTGCCCTCCTCTTCCTCCAGGCGCTCATGTAGATCCTAAAATTCACAATTTTAATTAAAAAATAGCAAGTTAGTTTTATCTTTCTTTTCAAGATATCATGTGCATCTGAATATAAACATTACCATCATCCCTCTTTCCCTCGTCCCTGCCTTCATCCCTTTATCCTCCTTCCCTCCCTCATCCCTTCTCATTCAGCTTAGTGCATACATCTAGGTATTGGTGAACAGTTATTTCAACCAGAAAGGTAAGTTACCTGCACTGACTCCTCCAGCTGGACCTTTTGGTGCATCAGCTGTGTACAGCGTTCCTCAGCATCACCCAGCGTGTCCTGCTCCTGCAGGGAAACAACATTTACACCTTTGCAAGTTTCAAGAGACACGTGTGATCCTTACATGGAGTCCAATGTAAACTGAGGATTATGCACTTACTGCAGCCAGCACCAGGGCCAGGTTGTTCTTCTCCTGCGACAGAGTGATCGCCTTCCCCTCAAGAACTTTAACCTTGCCCTCTAGCTCCTTGACCTTCTCCACAGCCACCCTCAGCTCCTCCTCCTTGGCCTTGAAGATGTCCTCCTGACGAGCGACCATCAGCAGGGGCTTCACCTGAGGGAAGATATGTGATGATGATGATGACAGTTAAGGTCATATATTGATTGTTAAGGAGGGGTTCAAGATTTTACCTTAGTGTAGAGTTTCCACCAGCCCCAGTAACGCAGCTGAAGGAACTTCCTCACGTTGCGCTGGATGGCCATTAGAGCAATTCTGCATCACACACAAATGCAGAAGTTAGTGCTCACATGGGTCGCCACCAAAGGAAAACCAGGCTGTTAACCACAGACACACACTGACCGTCTGTCTACCATCTTCTTAAACTCAATCCTCATCAGATTTCCTCTCAGCTGAGCCTGCAGCATGGTTATGATCTTCGCCAGCCGCTCGTCACGCATGTCCTCCAGCTTTGCCAGGACGCCTGCACGGAAAAACACCTGGGGAGGAAAAACACAAATGGGGGAAAGAGGGAAGAAGAAGATGGGGTGAGGAAATTCTCAAACACAAGCACTTCGTAGAAGATGATAGACAATACGAAGCAGAGAGGACAATGTACACAGAGGGATCTGTTTGTGATTTTCTGAGATTTTCTCAATTATTTACATAATATATATTTATAATATATTTACCATATACTGTATCTTAATATAGGAAACATTTATACATACATTTAAATATAATTATTTGTGTGTTTGTTTGCTAAAAAATAGTTATGTTTTTTTGTGTCTTAGATATATAATAACTGTATATTTGTATTATTATTATTAAAGCCTTGTTAGGTTTCATTTGACCATAACATGTAACTTTATAGTAGCTACCACTAGGGGGTAATCATTGACTCTCGTAAAAGTAGCACAATATACAAGAAAAATACATAAAAAGTCCAAAATAAAGATACTGCATCAAAACTAAATACTTGAGTAGAGGTTCATAAGCATTAGGAATAAAATGCATGTGTAAAATGGCCTCTGTCAGTGTTTGTATATTAATGGGCCATTATTATTCATCAGTGGGTCGAGGTGGAGCTCATATTTTCAGATTAAACAGTTGTAATGTATTATTACAGTGCATAGAAACAGATTGTACTTGCAGGTGCAGAACATGTGTAAATGTATTTATCAGCGTGTATTCATCACATGTGTAAATACATGGCTGATGTACCTTGGTGTGGCCGATGCGATACTCCATATTATCCAGGCCAACAGAGCTGAGGAGGAGCTCCGAGGCTTTCTTGTTGTCGACGAATCCCTTGGGGATGACGTTGGGGTTGAGGATATAGTATCTGAAGGAGACATCAGGGGCAGAACAAGAGAAGAAGAACAGGGGGGAAATGGAAAAGATGGGGCAGACAAAGATTCACATTTTAGCTCAAATTCATTTAATCTCTCTAAAAACCACCTCATGTTTTGTCCAGATTTCCTACACAGCACAATGATAAAGCCCTAAAACCCCAGGTTTAGTAAATAGTTAGATTATGTGAATGTACATATCTAACATTACTGCTCTTTAAAAATGGAGATGATACCTTTGCTTGAATTCTGGGTACTGTAGTCTGTTGGGGAATCCTTTCCTGCAGATACGGATGCCCTCTAATACGCCGTTACAGGCCAACTGGTGCAGGATCAGATGGTTGTCTGTCACACCTTTACAACATGAAACAAAGAAGAGGTGAAAACACTTTTCTAAACTTATAACGTCTTCCCCCAACAATAAATCCAACATCACTCCTCCCTCACTGACCTGACTTCTTGAACTCATTGGGCACGATGCAGCGGACAAAGTGGGGAGCAGTGCTTCGCAGGGTGCTCATCAGCTTATTCAGTTGTTCCTTGAGTGTAAATATAAATATATATATAAGATAACAGACACCTGTGAGTTTTTGAGCCTCAGTATTTAGTTTTACTGGTGTGATGGTCAAGTATTGTGGTTGCTGATATATTTAAGTATAATACACATGAGTTACCCTGTAGAAGTGGGAGACAGTTTGGAAGGAAGAGCCCTTCTTCTGCTTCTTGGTTCCTGCAGTGGCCTCCTCCTCTTTGAAGATCAGAGCCAGCAGGGGCATGGAGGACTTCTGGAAGAGTCCCACCACTGTCTCATTCAGGGGGTCTTTGTTCTTCTCCAGCCAGCCAGTGATGTTGTAACCAACCTGTGAAAGACACAAACCGTTAGCTTGTATGAAGTCAGAGATGTTATTGACTTTGAGGCGGCTCTTGGTCAGTGGCTATGCACTGCAGGAAATGACACAACACACCTATACAACATTAGCACACACATGCCTGCCACTAACTTCTATCTGTATCCATCAAGTACTCACAGTGCCGGCGTAGTGCACCAGTTCAAAGTGGGCCTCGGCTCCTTTCTTCCCCCCCTTCGGCTTGAGGAAGTTGGATGACTTGCCCAGGTGGTTTTCGTACAAAGCTGCCTTGAAGGTTGCATCTGTCGCCTTTGGAAACACACACTGCTCCTCCAGGATGGAGTAAATCCCCATAGGCTGGAGAGGAGACAGGTCCGGGGGGGGGGGGGGGGGGGTTGTAGAAAGAGGAAGACATACTCAATGTACAAGATACTGTACATCCACGTCTGTGCACTTGTGCATTTGTGAGTGCGTTACCCTTTCCAGCAGGTCGATGCAGGCCTGCAGGTCCAGGCCGAAGTCGATGAAGACCCAGTCGATGCCCTCCTTCTTGTACTCCTCTTGCTCCAGAACAAACATGTGGTGGTTGAAGAACTGCTGCAGCTTCTCATTGGTGAAGTTGATGCACAGCTGCTCAAAGCTGTTGAACTGGAGACAAAAGACGGAGTTGGATCACAACAGTAAATAAACTAAATATCTCAAACCAATAAACCCACGTGCATCTCACCTCAAAGATCTCGAAGCCAGCGATGTCCAGCACTCCTATGAAGTACTGCCGCGGCATCCTGGTGTCCAGCGTCTTGTTGATGCGTGTCACCATCCACTTGAACATGCGGTCATAGATGGCTTTTGCCAGAGCACCAATGGAGTACACACACTGGTCCTGGTTCTGACCTGAGTTCATATGGACTGGGAATAAGTTAAATGTTTCCAAGATTTTTCTTTAATCATCTTAATAATGTTTTTACGAAATACCTTTGGTCACAAACTCATTGCCGACTTTCACCCTGGGACGCGTTATGCCCTTCTGCAGCTCCCCAGAGCTGATGGCCATGAGGTGAGCAACTTTGTCAGGCCACTTCGGGAAAGGATCACGAGAGGGGACGAGGATTAATTAAATATTTTAACAGCGTCTTTTTTACGTCAGTATTGCACACAAATAAGACCAGGGTTTTTTGAAGGAAGAAACAATATGTAGAGTTTGAAAAGTTTAAGCTGGGATGTCAAAATGAAAGAGGAGGCTTTGAGAGAAATGTCAAAAAAGAATGAAAGAGGAAGAAGAGAACTAGGTCAGATGGACAGGGTGGAGTGAGGTAGTTTGACGATAGACAGGCATGTTGATAGACAGGTTGGGGGGGGGGTGTTATACCCTCAGTGGAATCAACATCAGCCTGTTCCTCTCTGGGCTTCTGTTTGAACTTCATGTTGCCGAAGTGCATGATGCCTCCAGTCAGCTTGTACACGCTCTTCTTCTCCTCAGGAGTGAAGCCCAGGACATCAAACGCCTCCTGTGGACACACAAGCACAGACAGAGTGAGGACAGAGGGGAGGTTGTCAGTGGCAAACATCATTATTAACAGGCTCCTGGATTTATATGACCAGACTCATAATTGATTGAGTGTTTCAGCCACACAAAGACGCTTTGGATCAAAGCATGAGAGCGAACACGTGTTGACTCACATCAGTGAGCAGCAGCTCCTCTCCGTCATCCATGTTGTCCACCACAGTGACGCCCTGACACACCCACACATACTGTTTGGGGTCTGGGCTCAGCAGCAGAGCCTCTGGAAGACACATCATTACATAATAATAATAAAGAAAATAATCATGTGTCACCTTGAAAGCAAATCTGTGTAATGGATTCTAATCATTATTAACCACACATTTAATTTACTACATATGTGTTTGTTCTATATAACATTGTCTTTAGTTCAATAGAAAAGTAGAGACAGAGCAGCTTCATGTCTCTCACCAGTGAGTTCAGGCTTCTTTCCAGAAAGGAGCTGGTAGAAGATGTGGTATCCTCTCTCAGTGGCCTGCTGGGAAATCACTCTAGATTTCTCCAACAGATCTGATTCACACATGAACGGAGACACGGGGAAACAGAAAGAAAAAGATAAACACAGTTAATAAGAATTCACTTATTTTTCATGGTACAGCTAATGTTGGTTTTAGAATGATAAAAGATATCACAAAATAAAAGAACACTTGGTATTTCATCAATGTGCAATGATGCTGGTGAAGCCTGATCCAAAGTAATAAAAGAATAAAGCCACTCACAAGTCTCAATATCGGCACCAGCCAGCTTAGCTGTCGACCCAAAGTGGATACGAATGAACTTTCCCTGAAACCAAGACAGAGACATGAATCTGTTCCTGTTGATGTGATGATTGTACTAGTGTGTGCGTGTGTGTGTGTGTGTGTGTGTGTGTGTGTGTGTGTGTGTGTGTGTGTGTGCGTGTGTGTGTGTGTGTGTGTGTGTGTGTGCGTGTGCATGTGCATGTGCGTGTGTGTGTGTGTCCTTACAAAGCGTGAGGAGTTGTTGTTACGGATGGTCTTGGCGTTGCCAAATGCCTCCAGCACCGGGTTAGCCTGAATGATCTGGTCCTCCAAAGAGCCCTGAGAGCAGAAGAGAGGAGAGGAGAGGAGAGGAGAGGAGAGGAGAGGAGAGGAGAGGAGAGGAGAGGAGAGGAGGAGTTATGATTCATATCAGACTAGAAAAGCACCATCTGAACTCTGCATCATCCGCTCACACACAGACACACTTGCCTTGGAGTCTGAGGCTTTGCTCCCAGAGGCTCCAACATTGGCAAAGTACTGGATGACCTTCTTCGTGTTCTCAGTCTTGCCGGCACCAGATTCTCCACTGGAGGACAGACGCCAGAAAGGAGTCACTCACATGCAGATTACATGGTGCACAACATTTGTTTAGAGGTTAGAGTGTAAAAAAAAAGCACGGTGTCCTCACGTAATCAGCATAGACTGGTTCTCATGCTCTGCGATGTCGGGACATTGACGGGGGAGGCAGGAGAGGAGAGAGACAGAAAGACAGTGTGAGCCAGGCGGGAATAATTACTGATGATTTCCCTGAGAGCAGATCAGAGCACTGCTGATGTTCCCTGTCAGCATTAGCAAGAACACAGACAGCTGACAGCCCTCCCCTGATACCACATAATGGCCTCAAAGTATTTTTCTACTCCCTGAACAAATCATTGCACGCCGCACTAATCACACACCTCCAGCAACTGCCCCACTCCCTCTTTCCACATATAACTGTGCAATTACATCCAAGCAACTCATCTCGAGGGGGTTATCCCGAATCACCACATACCACTTGCATGTTTACCACTCCTCTTTGCCAACTTTATAACCCCTCACCCATCAATGACCTATGATTGATTGACAGTCCCTCATTTTGTTTAGTCTTCAAACCCCTCGTCCTCTCCTCACCCATCATCATGTCGTGGTAAGCGTTGTCGGAGACGGAGAAGAGGTGAGGAGGAACTTCGTTGCGTTTCTTCCCCTTGTACATCTGGGCCACTTTAGCGCCGTAGATGGGCAGCCATCTGTACGGGTTGATGGTCACGCAGAAGAGGCCGGAGTACGTCTGGGGCGGGGGGGAAGAAGAGGAAAGATGATAACAGGATGATATAGCTGAGAATCTTTTCGCAGAGTGGACACGCATCTGATTCACCGGCGCTTTCAAATGTTATTTAGTCCCTTTCTCCTTGTGTATCTGTCTTCAATGTTAATTCAATACATAAAAAGGGGAAAAATCTGATGCAATTAAAGAGAAACCCCAATAATATTAATATTTAAATAGTGTTCAATACAACTGCAGAGATATTTTGTGATGAAATTAAATCATTTTTTCTGCTTTATACTGTGAAATGTGTACTTCTACTTCAGTTAGTTATGTCATAATTAATCCACTGATTATTTCTCTTCCACAGAGTCAGGGGATTAATTATAAATGTCCAATTTCTGACCACAAGCTGACCCAGATGACATTGCTTCGACATTATTGTGGTTATTTTCTCAGACTTAACAAAGCTCCTCCAGGGACACAGAAGACCTTAGGCATTATATAACTGTTTTCATAGGGATAACAGATACTTCTTGTGTCAAATGAAATGATATTTATGTGTAAAATTGGCGGAACCGCCCATAGCAAATTAAGCAGATTTTATTCCAATCAGTTTTTCCCGTGACAGCGATGTAACAAAGATCTTTCTACTTCCCTCGAGTTGTCGCGAGGACCTGGTTGTGAGGGGCCTGAGAGGTTTTCTGTGTTTTGAGTATCAGGCTTACATAGATCCTCATGCTGACGTAGCGGCTGCGCAGGTTTTCCAAGACGCTGGCCTCGTTGAGGAACGTGAGGTTGGCCATGTCGCTGGCTTGGTAGAACTTAGGAGGGTTCATCTGCTGAACATCATCCATCTTCACAGTCACCGTCTGAGCACAAACAATCATCACTGAGTCAATATTTGAATCATGAATATTATTATCATTTCACTTAAAGTAAATGTTAAAGACAACTTTCTTCTTACAGTGTTCTTGCTCGTCTTGATGGTGACTTTGTCCCCATCTTCTGCCTGAATCTGCCCAGCGACGAAAGCCTCCTTCTCATCTTTGATCCAGCAGGAGCGCTTGATGTCGTATGGGGTATTCATAGCATCCAGCCGCTCCTTCTCTACGGGAACCAGGAACGGCATGGGGTCCACATTGTCCCCGCACTCCCCTTTATATGCAGCCGGCATGGCTGTTGCTGCTGCTGCTGCTGCTGCTGCTGCTGCTGCACACACACACTGACCGGCTCACTCACCCACTGGCTGCTGCGGAGAGAAGCTGAGCGACAGAATAGAAAGTGGAAATAAAGTTTAAGAGAATCAAAGGACGGACAGAAGCCATCTGATCAATATGATACTCACCAATGCAAGAGGCAGAGGTCCGCTGAGGAGGACTATGGGTGTGGGTATTGAAGTCATGCTGTTTTATATCAGGGCTTCACCTTCCTGATATGGTCACAACTCTAAAACCAGCCATCACCCTGAGGTCTCATCTTTCTGATCTGTGTGGCAGCTCCGGATCTGGGAATTTCTTCAGTGTGTCTCCCTCCATTTAAGGTTCCCCTGGAAAGCCATCACCCCGGCTGAAAGCATCTCCTTTCCTCACCCCCATCGCTGGCTCTTTCTTCTCCATCCCTCCGCCCTTCCACACCTCGATTTTCATCCAACCACGGCCTCTGCTCTTGACCATCAGTTGCTTTCTCTCTGTGCGCCTGATGGGATTTGGGATGAGTAAGACAGTTTAAATTAAAACCAATGACACACGGAGCAGGAGTGGGCAAACTTTCTCTAGATGTCATTTTCATTATTTGTTATAATCCTTGTCTAGTGCTCTATGGTGCCCAAAACCACATCTGCTGTAGAATAAATCTGAATATTTATCAAGTACATGACCGAATCAGGACATGTGCATCGTATGTTATCTTCACACAATCCGCTGTGGACTGGAGGATGGATGAACAGATTTCTAAGGCTGAGCTGAGGTTTTTGTGAGAAAGCTGAGTTGAGTTCTGTTAAAGTGCCTCTTCACAGAAACATGACTTTGTTAAATCACTGACTCGCAGTGGTGGATGAAGTCCTCAGATCTTTTAAGTAAAACTGTTTAAACCTACTGTATTACAAGTAAATAATAACTCATTAAAAATCTTATCCAGAATGTAGATTCCATAGAACTGAAGCAGCTGTTGTTCTTAGACACAGATCAACACTAATCACACACACACACACACACACACACACACACACACACAGCATCGAAAGAGTTAATGTTTGAGTTTGACCATGTTTTGAGAGTGTGTGTGTGTGTGTGTGTGTGTGTGTGTGATTAGTGTGTGATCCCAGACCAAGTTTGTCTCTATGAGCAAAATTATCTAAGTAGCCGTGAACGCACTCAGCTGCTCAGGGGCTCCTCACCACACACTTACAAACACACGTACATGTGCACATATACAGTACACACCCATAATCCCACTAACAGCTGTACATGAGGGATAAACTAATTTGTGTGCACTGGTTTGTGTGCGTCTGATGTTCCTGCCACCTGTGGAGTGTTGAAATAGTTGAACATACAAACACATAAAAACACATGAGGGAATTAAACAGAAGTAGTAATAGAGGAGGGGCGGGTTAGAACAAAAAGATAATTGGTTTAACGAAGAGGAAAACATCACGTTCACCTCCAGACTCCAGACAGATCAACTGACTAAACACTGATATGCAGGTTAAAAACTGCATGTTTCTGTTTATGAGAGGAAAGCGTGTGTTTACGAGCCTCGCCTGGTGTCCTGCAAGCCGTTTCACTGCTTATGTGGATTTAGTGTGCCCTGTAAACAGGCTGGTGAGAGAGTCCATTGTTCCAGCAGCTAATACTGCAGCCATGCAGCTAAACCCGGTGCTGCTAAAGAACCAAATCCCTCCAAATATTATCCCTGTCCACCCGGCTCTCCCCCAGCCTTCTGCGGACGGTACCAGTGTACGCTACTGATTTATAGTTTTTAGAGCACATCATGTTAGTGAGTAATGTAATTACTTTAACTTCCACACATACACTATTTAGAGCTCAAATCTGCACGTCCATACTGTGTAAAACTATCATTATGTTGCATTCAGGTGCTTTTAGGAGGCTCCAACGTCCATGAAGTTGCTGCTTCATGGATGATGTCTGCAATGCTTCTCCAGTGATTGTTTCAAGTGACAAAAAAATCAACACGCTCTTTTGAACAAATATATTATTGAGGAATTCATTGATCATGGGAGAATAAAAAAAAAGTGTAAAAGTGTGTCACACTCTCACATTGAACTACTTTAATGTAAATGTAATGATGTTGGAGAAAGCTGATTGGGGCAGACAGACAAAAATGGCTATTGTTAAGGGTACGACTTTAAAAGAGTAAATATCCAGGAGCTGGTGACATTGGGAGAAATCAATACTAGTTTAAACATTTAATAATATGACCATCTGTTATCGTCAGCGTCATATGCAGCATTCTGCAGCAATATGACAGAGTTTGTATTATTCTAGTAATAAACTAGACATACAGTGGGCACAGTTGGTGTAGTAGACTGTTTCAAAGGGGGGATACATACACTTTCAAGTGTATTTAAAAGCCAGTGCTTACTTACTTTTTGTAAAGTAGAAAAGTTAATGTGTTGTACTTTTCACTTAAGCAAACTGTTGACATCCTCCACCACTGTCCTGTTGCATTGTCTGTAGACAGACAGACAGAGAGAGAGAGAGACAGAGAGACAGAGCGAGAGATAGATAGACAGACGGACAGACAGACAGACAGACAGACAGACAGATAGATAGATAGATAGATAGATAGACAGACAGACAGACAGACAGACAGACAGACAGACAGATAGATAGATAGACAGACAGACAGACAGACAGACAGACAGACAGATAGATAGATAGATAGATAGATAGATAGATAGATAGATAGATAGACAGACAGAGAGACAGATAGATAGAACAAGAACATATGAATAATAACAAGTCAAGGATAAGTTGAGAATAAGTAGACTCATTGCAGTGAGATGAAAGTCTAGCCACCAGAACCACTAAAAATCTGTCACAGTAAAGAAGTAGGTGCTAATGGTGATATTGACAATACAGATATAAGATGAGTAAAATCATACAAAGCCTGTAAATTATGGTTCAGCAGATGAAAATAGATAAAACCTATAATATAAAACTATAGATTTAAAAATAATTAAACAATGTGGAGCAATAAAGGCAGTTTTTTGGGGGGTAAAGTGTTTTTTTTTTTAAATGAATCAAACTAAACCTGAGCGCTTTGTTGGAGGAACCCCCGTCCTCTCGGGCACGCCCACGCTTCCCGGACGCGAGCACGCGAACGCTCCCTGCCCGTTAAGAGCCTGTGACGTCAGCACGCGCTCTGAGCCTGCCCGAAAATGTTCTCCCGTGTTGTCGGGTTTCGACGGAGCGCAGGACTTCGCCATGAAATAATACGTGTTGGTCCGTGAGGAGAGCGACGGCGCAGCGCATGAGTCCGACCCGCGGCTGCTCGGGTCCCCGCTGAGAGGTGAAACCGCGGTTGTTGTTTTTTTTTTTTACCGGCGACTCCGACGGGAAGTTTGTGCGATCCGCGTCTCCCGGAGTGATGTCGAATCCTGGGACCAGGAGGAACGGGTCCAGCATTAAAATCCGACTGACAGGTAAACGAAAAACGCAGAAACAAAACGCTGGTTGCGCGTGTTTTTAACCGGAGCTCCCGTTGTTCGGGAGCCACTCGTACAAGTGCTGGCGCTAGCGAAGCGGAGCCAGACGCCGCGGAGTGTGTGCGGCTCAGCCTTTAGCCCAAACATCCGGTTTTTGTGAGAGGCACAAGTGCTAGCCTGTTAGCTGACATGCTAACCGAAGAACCGAAACGAGAGCTAGGAAGCAGCCCCTCTGTCCTGCGGGTGTTACCGCTCACACCTCCGACCAGTCCGCTGATTACCGGGTCACTGGAAACACCGATGATTTAGCCAGAAACTTTACCCGATGCTAACACTTATCCCCCCCCCACCTCTCCACTCTTAGCCAGCCTGCGCTAGCTAACACCAACATTGTAGTCAACGTTGACCGCTAACGCTCAGCTAGCTAACGTTACACCCTTATTTTGGGGGGTGGGGGGGGACTGGCCACCAGCCGAGATCACCGACTGACCTGACCGCCACGAACTCTGCACCAAGGATGGGAGCGAACGTGGACCGGCAGCCTCTCCGGGAATCGATCTATCGGGAAGATGTGACATGCTAGCCTAGATTAGCTTTGAGTATTGATTTCGCTGCTGTGTCAGCTGCAGCCACACGAGTGTCTGACTCGCTGAACTTGTCCTGTGCCCGGAGAGGCTGGACACGTTTGCTCTCAGGGTTCAGTGTTCACTCGGACATTTCTGTGCGGGGTTATTTGGTGTGACTCTCCCCTGCAGGACACACAGGAGTCCCTCCACCTCTCTCTCTCACACACACACACACACACACACACAGCTGGAACAATGGTTTTTACTGTAGCTAATGTGACCCCACTGGGCATCCAGGGGCCTCCATTCAAATGGTAATGACCCCTCTGCCGCTGGGCAGGCGCCTTGTCCCCCTGGTTCATAACAACTGGGCAAAACTCCCAATTTTGAGCCTTCGTGTGGTTTATAAAGATCTGTGTGGGAAGGTGTTGTCAAATTTAGGATTGAGTGTTTTTGAGCCAAAGTAGCGTCAGGTTATTTTTCTACTCTGTTCCTCATTTTCTGAGACTTGATTACAGCTTCGAGAGATTCAAAATAGAATAAAATTAGACTCTGAAGCGCTCATTTCAGTTTACATTTAATTGGCAGGTATCACACAGGCCTGGGCACTAGGACACTATCAATTATAACAGTATAAATTCAATCAATAGAAACATAATGTAAATAGAGTGCTTATGCATTGTGCAAGCACTGAGGAGGTATAACACATAATTGATTGGCCTCAGATTTGTAAAATCTGTTTTAAAACCATAACCTTCACTCAGAAGCAAAAGTCAGTCTTTAAATCTAAAAGAAATAATAATGTGACATTTATTGTAATAAATCACATTTAAGAGCAAACCATCAATAAGGAAAGTACTCGGCACATTGACTTGACAATCATAATAGTATGTTGGTGGTATGTCGGGGTTATGAACCAGTCATTCATTATTTCAGCTCGGATTCAAACAGGAGTTATTGCCTGTGACTGTGTGTCCCGCCCCCATAGGTATGAGTGGAATTCTAATTGGGCAAGGAATGTGTGGTGAGCCAATGGAAGTGCAATGCTGCCTGGCTGGCCGGTGCTCTGTTTAGTCTGTCGGAGAGAGGGGTTGTTTGGCCTACATCGGAAAAGCCTGTGTCTGTGGCAGGGGCTCAGACAACAGACCAGGCAAGTTTGGCATTGGTTCAGAATTAAGAGATTGGTTTGTGTTTGTATAGACGTGTTTTCGTCAACTAAGAGGTGATTGTTGTGTCTCTCTGTCTCCGCCATCAGTTCTTGGGTATGAGCTGAAAAAAACATGAAGGAGGCGCAAATTGTGTGCAAGAAAAATGTCCGTATCTAATGTGTTCTTGTGAGATGTGGAAGAACAGTAGACGTTTCAAGGAAACAATTGCTGATACTCTGATCGTGGCAGGATTTATTGAACCTTGATGCTGACATTGGGGACAAATGTTCAGATTATTCTGCCCTGATTTATTTATGTAGATACATGATCACAACAATGCAAGATACAGAAAACAAAGATGGGGAATAAGTGTCTTTCTGTTTGGAAATAAATGGGCTTTGTTGTGAAAAATGCACTTGAATGAATGAAAGAATCAGTGATTCAGCAGGATTATGTTAATTTTTTCATGGAAGCAACACGTGCTGCTTGAGGTTTTTGTGCCCGTTAGTCGGATTGAACGCCGACTTGTCCAGGCGCCAGCACAGGGCAATGTCAGGACAGCGGGGAGGGAGAGGGGGAAACTGGAAAGAGGGCAGATAAGTGGGACAACGACGAATAACTAAAGAGAAAAGGGGCAAAAGAATGATGGTTAGACAGAAAGTGATATTACACAGGTCTGTTTACTTCACTTGTAAACTGCAAGACGGTGTAGTCCATAAGGATTTTAGCGTTTATAAAGTTTTATAGATCTGTGCTCGTGGTTATCAATCCCCATCAAGCAAAGTACTTGACTATTATCTGATTTTTAAGAAGTTTTAATCAACTTCTAAACTTCTAGGGTCATTTACCCGAAAAATATCGAAAGTTCTAAGAAGTTAAGCTGCAAGCGGGGAGCAGTGGTGCAAACCCTTGAGATATTTGTGAGAAGGTTAATTGTGCTACAAACATGCTGTGTCTTCAAATTCCTTGAGGAGCTGCTCACCTGGTACAGAAGTAGCTCCGTTTTTCATCATCTCCCTTAAAATGCTTCTGCTTTTTCACTCAAGATGGGATGAATAGATTTTGTCCCCTGCACGGCCTCTCCCCAGCTCTCACTTTTTTTTTTTTTTTAAAGACGACAAGAAAATGGCATTAAAAGAAGACAGCGGCATTGGGGGAAAACTGAGAACCAGTTGAACTGTGGCTGTTTGTGGGTGTGTGTGCGCCTTCACCAGCCCTGACCTTGGCAGAAAGAGGAATTTCCTGAGATGCAGTGAAAGGGCCTGTCACACATTCAGTAACACAGAAGAGCTGGTCAAGAGGCAGAAAGAAAGTGAGATAGGGTGAAAGTAGGGGTGTCTCTTGTCTCTGGCAAGAGATTGGAGGGTGAGAGGGGAGGAGAGCGCAGGAGTGACAGTGACAGAGAAAGTCCTCTCCTGCTCATCAGGAAGAGGAGGCTGGGGCTAAATAGAAACTTGATTCTCTCCCTCTGTCGCTGTGCTTCTTTCATTGTGTCTGTGTAGAAAAGATGAGGTTTCGCCGTGGAATGTATGAGTCAGGGGGAGGATGAAGAGGAGGAGGAATCAAAGGGAATGATGAGGAAGAGAGAAGGATATCCTGCAGCCATTCTCCACTGCGTTAATCACAGGAAATAGATGGGCCTACACTAGACACATCTACGCCACCACAGTCACCACATCCTTAACCACTGGCTGACTGACTAACTTCCTAGATAGATGTCTGGGCCAAACCAAATCATGTCAGATTGTAAATGGATTTCAAAGCAGTGATGACATGTTAAGGTGATGTCGATCACGAAATTGCTTTTGTTCTTTTGAGCCAAGACAGGAACATGTTGACATGAGGAACGTGGAGCATATTTTGAAGTTATACTTTTAGTACAGGTTGTATAACTAATGAAATACTTTGTCACATCATAATAAGTATCAGGACTTTGAAAAGATTGTGAAAGAATCTGTCTATTCTGAAGAAAGAACCACATGCACTCGAAGGAAATTGCCTCTTTAGTGGAAGAGGAAAGGTTTGGTAGTGGCTGGCTGCACATCGTTGGTTACATCTGTGTTATTCAAAGAGGTTTCACAGTTTCTTAAACGATGAGATTGGTATTAAGAGTTTGGATCCAGATGGAGTGTTACTCCTTGTTGTCTGTTTCCTAAAAATACTTGTACCTGTTGTATCATGTCTTTCTTATAAATTAAGACCCGAAATCTCAAAGAAATTCTTCAATATGGTTGTACTACTGCCTTTTAATATTTGGGGTTTGTCGGGGTGATGCATCTCTTTCTGATCACTCTTACGAGGGTAACATGTTCATGCTTACATTGCACCTAATTAAGTTTAATGGGCTTAAATGGAAAAGAAACAGAATTTGCCATGCTGACCTGCAGTGTTAATATACTCATAGTTTAAATGTTTTTTGTTGCAGTCACTCTCTGAGGTCATTACATCAGCCTTGAATACACACCAGCAGCTTGTTTTCCTCCACACTGCCCTATAATCAAGTCATATTGTGACAGACTGGACATGAGTGTGTTTCTAAAAATTGGCTTCATGTGGTTCAGTTGTCTGTTGCAGCAGATTTAACCTAGAGTGGCATATGCCAGCTGTTGCACCACACAGACTGTCTGTCAAACAAAAACACTCGCCCACACACACACACAGTAAACTAAATACTTAGCACAGACTTATAAATTCACATTGTCTTGGTCAGATCAGAGCTGCTCTCTGAATCCACAAAGATGATGTGGCAGAGAAGGCATTCTGCCACTCTCACTGTGGGCGGCGTGTGCGTGTGTGCGCCATGGTCCTGACACTAGCCTATACTTTACGTCTCCCTCTGTCTGCATGTCACATAACTTTTCCTGCTCATTACCATCCCCTGGCATTCATATATTATCCTGACCAACATTGTTCCTCCTCAGATGATTTTATCTGCAGCAGCATCCATTTGCAGCAGCCTACACACACGGAGATCATTTACATATTTGTGTCTGTGGCATTTTGTTCATAATGATTTTTTTGTTTTGCAGTATTATGTGCCAAGAACCTCGCAAAGAAAGACTTCTTTCGTAAGTACCTCAATTGTGTGTGCGAGTCTGACAGTGTGGTGATTGGTGATGATGATTATGTGTGTCATTAAGGAGCTGTTTGTGCCATCAAAAGCAACTCTGCATAAATTGGCTTTGCTGCGGCTCGCTTGCTGTGCGCTATGATCATACTATGCATTCCCATCGTTCCCGCACAGCAGGGAGGAGCAGTGTTGACCTGTGACAGCACCATCATAACAAGTTCATCTGGCCTGCCTGAGTGGACTGCAGCCTCACTTAAAAACAGATAACAAGATGCAGAAAAGAATAATACCTTTTAGCTGAATGTGTGCAGTGATGGAGATTTGGACATTGTTGTGAATAGTGTTGCATGCTACACTCTTACTATTGTCTTTGTGAGTTTATTATGTGTGCAAACAACTGAATTATGTGCACAGCAGGTCTGCCAGATCCATTTGCCAAAGTTGTGGTGGACGGATCCGGTCAATGCCACTCGACAGACACAGTCAAGAGCACACTGGATCCCAAATGGAATCAGCACTATGACCTGTGAGTCTCCTGCACCACACTCACTTACTAGTGTTCTGGATAATGCTGATTTGTCTTTGAGATGTTAAATACAATGAAGTGTAGCTGTACTTTAAATCAATATTAAATGATGTGCTCATTTAATAAATGCACGCTTTTATTGATTCAGTGTTTTGCTTTTAAAGTGCAGACATTAGATCGTGATGATGTTTCTCTTTCAGCTACATTGGAAAGACAGACTCCATCACCATCAGTATATGGAACCACAAAAAGATCCATAAACGACAGGGGGCGGGCTTCCTCGGCTGCATACGACTTCTTTCTAATGCTATCAGCAGGCTAAAAGACACAGGCTGTAAGTCTACCTTTCTTTTTCCAGTGCTCAGATATAAATTCATACATTCTCACAGATCAGGTCTGTGGAATTAACTGAATGTATTTCCTTCACCTTCTCTTTCCAGACCAGCGTCTAGATCTATGTAAGCTCAACCCCTCGGACAGCGACGCGGTGCGGGGGCAGATTGTTGGTAAGGATGAACACACAGATCTTTTTGTCACTTTAATCTCACTCTGAAATCTTGCCGACTGTCTTCACTCGGACCCCTTCTTGTTTCCAGTGAGTTTACAGACGCGAGATCGCATCGGCAGCGGAGGCCCCGTGGTGGACTGCAGAGGACTGTTGGAAAATGATGGGTGAGTGTGTCACCGGACATAATGCTGCCAAAGTCATGTAGTCACATTTTGACGAACGATTACTAAATGTTTCATAGATTATTGAATATCTCGTTTTCTGACTTGAAAGATTTGACTGTTAAAAACAAAATACTTAAGACTAAAACGATAGTATCTCGTTTCACCATGAAACTGTGTGTATGTTTTTGTATGTGTAGGCCTGTGTTTGAGGGATGTTTCAGTGAAGAACCGCTGCCCTACTCTGACCCCACTGGTGCGGCGGGGGGTGGGAACTGCCGGCTTGACTCACCCAGTCAGGAGAGCCGTCTTCAGACCCAGCGAATCAGAGGGCAGGACTCCAGAGGCCACGGCCACACCCCTCAGAACAGACCTCACGGGCACCAGCCGCCAGATCTACCAGAAGGATATGGTCCGTCCAACACTTCCCTGACCAACTCTTGATATTTATATGAACGAAATCTCTCATGTCGACTTTATAAACATATATATATAACATCTTTCTTTGTCTTCTCAACTATACAGAGCAGCGAACAACGGTGCAGGGCCAGGTGTATTTCCTACACACGCAGACAGGTGTCAGTACCTGGCACGACCCTCGGATACCACGGTACGATAACACCCCTCTTCATTTGGGTCTAGTCCAAGCTTAACCTGAAACGAGATTCCCCTAGAATAAACCCTGCTGAGGAACTAGGTCATTTCAGCATCAGAGGATAATTCTGTTTTCTGTTTATACACTTACGTCTTTGAAATGCCATAAAACTTAAATTATCGTTCTATTTTTATGGCTAGGAAATGTTCCAGTCAAGGCATGGATTCAGAAATGTATGAAAGTGTCCTCGCTTTCATGGTAGCATCACTTCGTGCATCACTCAACAGAAGAACTTAAATGCTCCGATAATTACACCAATAGTTTAAAAGAAAAGAAAATCTCTTGGGTTATTTCCTTGGGCCTCCTGCGTCAGTACGATGAGTTAAGAACATACAGTGTGTAGGATTATAAGAGCTAAAGAAGTGTTGTCTCTGCTGCAGGGACCTGGCCAGTGTGAGCTGCGAAGAGCTTGGTCCGTTGCCGGTGGGCTGGGAGGTCCGAAGCACTGTGTCCGGTCGGATCTACTTCGTGGACCACAACAACAGAACCACACAGTTCACAGATCCACGCCTACACACCATCATCAGGTACAGGAATGCACACGCACTTAAAAACTTGTGAGTGAGAGTGTGAGAGACAATGCAGATGTCCGAGTCAGTAGTTGCGGACCTCCTCCGGCGTTTCTTTAACAAGCCCCTTAGTGAAAACTCGATATAATGTCCATGTGACAATTATCGCAGGAGATTCTACAGAGGATTCACTGCCAACGAGTGGGTGTTTCTAACATGCAACAGACAGAAAACGGAGAAAAAGCAAAAACTAAACAAATATCTCTGTATGGAAAGGAGGTGCTATATACGTAGAAGACATTGACAAAGATATCCACTTGGAAAGATGTGCTGTAAACAGAATGCATCTGAACATGCCATTTCCTGCTTCGTTCTTCATATGTGAAAGGCAAACTCCGGAGAAAGTTCAGACATTCTCCGGAGTTCATGTCTGAAAACGGCGTTAGTGGTTTCCTGACTTAATCTGTTGTTAATCTAATCTGTTGCTGCTATAATGCTGAAGTCAGACTGGTTATGAACATGACCTACTAACAGTCATCAGCTATGTTTCGGCTGCATAGTGTGATTTACAGAAATGCAGACTTGCAATAGATTAAGCTACTCAGTGCATGCACAGTATTTAATGCTTTTTCCTGTCTTTCTTTCAACCCTTCTCTTCATGTTGTCTCCCCCCCCCCCCCCCCCCCAAATCTTCTTTTGCTTCTCCACACTTCCAGCCAGCAATCCCAAGCAAAGGAATCCTCCCAAACCCCCCAGATGGATGTGGGGGGCGAGGATGGAGGAGGTGGCGGAGTAGGCGGCGGCAGTGGAGGAGGAGATGGAGACGTGGCAGCACGCTACGAGAGAGACTTGGTCCATAAGCTGAAGCTGCTCCGGCACGAGCTGTCATTGCAGCAGCCTCAAGCGGGACACTGTCGTATAGAGGTGTCCCGAGAGGAGATCTTTGAGGTGGGTGCAACCAGGAAGTAACGAAATGAAGAGGTTGTAAAAGAACCAGCTGAAAGAAATCACAACATCTCCAAGATACACACATGCAGACAGATTGAACAGTTGTCCAAATGTAAAAGTTTTTATTTATACATCCACATTCCTCCTGACTTCTACACCAGTCACAGCAAACCATTCTTTCATTGTCATCGCTCTGTAGAAACAAAAGCGGCTCTGGTTGTCATCCCTGAGCTAAAGAGCTGTGCTGTGTATCACTGTGATGATGAGTATCTGATCATATATATGTATGTATTAATGTTGTGTGTGTTGCTGCAGGAGTCATATCGGCAAATAATGAAGATGAGGCCCAAAGACCTGAAGAAGCGTCTCATGGTGAAGTTCAGGGGAGAGGAGGGTCTGGACTACGGTGGGGTGGCCAGGTAATTCCTCGTCCCATCCTCGAGCACCATTTATAAAACTAAACATGATCTAGTTTAAAACGGTAAAGAAATAGTAGCTACCTTAGTACACAGGTGCTTAGAAAATCAGAATACAGAGCAAAAACCTGCAGATTGTCCTTGTTCTCTGAAATTCAAAGCTATTTCACTAAATATGAAATTTCTATTTAATTCACAGCTTCTTAAAAATGAGCCATATCTCCAGTATCACACAAACATACTTTTGAATGTTGTGTTAAACATTTGTTTTCTATAATGTCTTTGGCTGTTTGAAATCGAACAAACAATTTTCTTTGAGGTCCATTTAGTGATCTTACCTGGTGTAGCCTGTGGTTGGCTTACAGCTGCTCAGCCAGAGCTGATCGTGATACTTTTCTTGGGAGCTCTGACTCCCTGGCTAGTACTCACAATATTGATATAACTATTTTTTTTATTGAGCCTATTCTAAGTGTCAGTTTCGTATAATAATAATTATGTGGCTGAGCAGGTTTCCCTGGTTCGTCTTGAATTGTCTGGCTTGTACAATATTTTTCATGTGTTGAACTCAGTCAGAAATGATTTCCATTACTTTCATTAAGCTTCAACAGACCTGACAACTTTATCACAACACTTCTCTTTTTGTTTCCTGTAAATTATGAATTTACCAAACTCTGTAACGTTTGAACATTTGTTAACCATGTGTTGGTTTTCTCTAGGGAGTGGCTGTACCTGCTTTGTCATGAAATGTTGAACCCATACTACGGCCTGTTCCAATACTCAACAGACAATATCTACACGCTACAAATCAACCCCGACTCCTCCATCAACCCCGTGAGTTCACACAAACACATAAAGCCCTTCATGGCTGGGCTCTATAAGGGGCCTCTCTCCGACTCTGACTGTGTCTCTTTGTGTTGCCTACTTTCAGGACCACTTGTCATATTTCCACTTTGTGGGTCGTGTGATGGGCCTTGCAGTTTTCCATGGTCACTACATCAACGGGAGTTTCACGCTGCCCTTCTACAAACAGCTGCTGGGCAAACCCATCCAGCTCAATGACCTGGAGACCACCGACCCGGAGTTGCACAAGAGTCTCGTCTGGATATTGTGAGCACATTAACCTGCACAAGTCAAATCACTCTGTCATGATCAATCAAATTCAAGTCAATCTGACAGCAGAAAGCTCTTTTATCATGAACACTTCTCTTGTTTGTCGTGCACTGTCCCCTTCTGGACATGGATAGATTTTCTCTTTCACCGAAATTTACTCTTCTACTCCCAACGCAGAGAGAACGACATCACTTCGGTCCTCGACCACACATTCTGCGTGGAGCACAATGCCTTTGGAAAGTTTTCACAACATGAACTCAAGCCCAATGGGCGGAATATCCCCGTCACAGAGGACAACAAGAAAGAATATGTCAGGTGAGAACAAAGAGTTATGTTCCATCTGTTTGGGGGGTCGTATCTAAGGTGTTTCCCCAGATACAGCGTAAACAATATAAGAGCTATTATAATAGTTTTGCTGGTTTATTACAGTATTTTTATTTAGCTCACATCACCTGTGTTTGTGTTTTTCAGACTTTACGTGAACTGGAGGTTCATGCGAGGAATCGAAGCCCAGTTTCTGGCTCTACAGAAGGGATTCAGTGAGCTCATCCCCCAACACCTCCTCAAACCGTTTGACCATAAAGAACTTGAGGTAAATGTGCTGACTGAGAAAGATTTAATAATTCAACTTCTGTATCATTGAGACGTAACGGTCATTTCAGTCCTATTTGTTTGGCTTTGGCCAATATGTAGTCTAAATGCATGGTGTTTTATATTGAGTCATCTTTTTGATCCATTCCCATTCCCCTCGTCCAGTTGATCATCGGTGGATTGGGGAAGATCGACCTTGCAGACTGGAAGACAAACACCCGGCTGAAGCACTGCACAAGTGAAAGCAATGTGGTTCGGTGGTTCTGGCAGGCGGTGGAGGCCTTCAGTGAGGAGAGGAGAGGACGCCTGCTGCAGTTCGTCACCGGCTCCACCAGGGTCCCGCTACAGGGTTTCAAAGCACTGCAGGGTGGGTCAGGCACTGGCTCAGACGCCACACACACACTATACATGCAGTATTTATGCAGGCCAGTTAAAATACATAATTCTACTATTATCAATTAATTGAGAGATGTTGTTGTTTTAGTCCCCGTTCAGACTTAGTATTAACATCAGTCCTGAACTATCACAAGTGGTCAGAGCTAAGTACACATATGAACACATGTCTCCTCGATGCGTCTTGAGATTTGATTACTCGGAGGAGGTCTGTGACGCATGTGGCTACATGCTGTGTGAACACAAATGTGTCCTGGGCCACATATGAGGGACCACCCTCACAGTTTCACAATAACTGACACTCACACAAACACTCATCCATCACATCTGTAAACTCAGACAGGGTTGAAACAACATCATTTGATCTTCGTGAACATAAATGATGTAAGCATGTACTTGCATATACAGCAGGGAAGTGAGCTCTGATCATTTCTCAGGATGGTTGTTGATACCAGGTTTGAACAGGACCTTAAATGCTGTGTAACTCTGTATCAGAGTAGAGCAGTGATAACTAGAATGAATGTGTGTAAGGTTCTACAGGTTCTGCAGGACCAAGGCTCTTTACCATCCATTTGATAGACGCCAACACAGACAACCTGCCCAAGGCCCACACATGGTAAGGAAACCTAAAAGGATTAAATGCTCTTCTTGATCAACATTGGTGTTCGGCGTGGAGGGACTCATCTCTCTTTCCTGTGTCTAGTTTTAACAGGATAGACATCCCACCCTACGAGTCTTATGAGAAACTTTACGAGAAACTGCTGACGGCTGTGGAGGAGACCTGCGGCTTCGCTGTGGAGTGAGGAATCCAATACCAACATACACACAATTACACTTGTGCTTGCACACGACTATTTGACATTTTACATATGCACACACACACAAACGGAATATGATGTATACGGAGCGTATACTGAGCAGCCAAGCATCACAAGAACAGTCTCTTGCCGCCTCTTCACCACCGGACTGTTGGGGGTAAAAGGAGGAAGCACAGCAGGAGGGGGGACAAGTATTTTAAAATTTTTCAAATGTTTTGAAGAAGCATTTTTATCCTTCAGTTTTAACAAGCTATGATGTCATCCATCAGAATGTCTAACCGCCACAGTCGCGCTTGAGTCTCCGGACAGAATCAACCAATCACATACGAGCCTGCGAACAAGAGATGTGGAAATTCGATGTGTGAAGAACAACGCGGAGACCGATTGTCTTTTCTGTCTGACAAGCTGATTGATCGACTAATATTCATGCTTCATGTTTAACCACTGTCCTGGGTGGGTGGGTGTGTGTGCGTGAATGCGTCTGAGTGACTGTTTGTGTGTGTGTGTGTGTGTGTGTGTGTGTGTGTGTCAGGCATGGCACCCAGTTACGCTGTAAAGAAAAAAAAAAAGATCAAATGAGCCTGCTCCTCTTGTTTGGTAACTTTTTGTCTCTTCCGTTTGTATCTGCGACCACTCTGATCCACTCTAATATTCTATTATTTATTACTAAGTGATTACCGACCAAGCTGCTATGTGCTCTACAAAGAGCCGACACTAATCTCTTCATCAGCCCCTCTACCAGAGCTGAAGGTTCAATTCACTTGTAATTCAAGTAATCCACAAAGTGGGTTTTATTGAATTTCGTTACATTTTTTTAACCATCATTTTATTGCGGTGAAATACTCTTTGTCATTGTATGGAAACTGTTTGTGTGTTGGTGTGTAAAATACCATGTTACATTTATTGAAGTGAAAGGGATTTACTTTTCCCGGCCGTAATTTGAAAAATCTAACTCTACTGACGTTCACGAGAGGACCGAGGGCATGACCTGGATATTTTTCAAAAACGGGCCAGGAGGACAGAAAGAAGGAGTCAGCTTCAGGAATTCTTCGGTTGTATGTGACGTGTATAATAAAATCTCCTCAGCCTTTCGTACATGTTTCATCATCCATTTCACCAACTTTCTGTGTGTCTCTAGCCTGGATATTTTTCTCTGCCCGTCTCCTTTTGTCAATAGCCTGAATGTCAGGAACAGTAGTCCTCAAGACCACCATGAATGAACAAAGTCTCTTTACAGTCATTAATTCTCCATCGAAGTGAATGAAATCAAAAACCTAAATGTTGAGCGAGTGACGTGGAAAACGTTGAGATCTGTCGTAGATTGAAGAGTGACGACTGTTAAGCAGTATCATTTCAATCTGCTTTTTTTTTAGGTTCTCAGTTCACTGTGTAATGGATGCAAGAGTATTGTAACTTACTATGTACTAAACATTTATGAAAAAATACAATGTAAATAAGATTATATTAAAAGAAATTAAATTGAAAATAAATGTCTTGTGTTGTGTGCATTATTGGGGGGGGATGTGGCACAGGGGTGATAAATTAAAAATAAAATAATTTGACTAAAATCTAATGTAATGATTTCAATGTCTTAATTGTGATGTTATTTATTGTAAACATATCTGCAAATTGATTTTTCTGTTGACTTCTAAGTAATAACAAGTATTTCAATATATTAGAGATTAATTTGAAGATGTAATCTGTCGTGAGTAATACAAATTTTAAATATTTGAACATACTGTCGGTGTCATGTGGACATTTGAAACAATCAATAACCTTCATGATTGTTTGTTTAATTAAAACATATTTGATCTTACTTTATTTTATCTATACTATAACGTTTTCTTGTTTCTTCTGACTTTTACTCAAAAACAGGTGAAACATTAAAAGTGGCAGAAGTCACTCTCTCCCCCAGGACCACACTTCCCAGAATGCCACCGGGGGGGGCGACGTTGGGAAACGTCTACCGTGCGTGTGTGACGTCACGGCGGCTCTTGTTTTAGCTGTTAGTTTCGTTATTCGCGATTATTTTCAGCTCGTCGAGAAAACCTCCAGCGACTGTTTCCTCCAGGCGAAGCTGCGCCGACCGCGAGCGTCTGTTTGTGCGTCAGCCCGTCGACATGTTTGCTCTGGAGCAGCGGGACGCACGGGAATACTGACAGAAGTGAGCTAACTCCTCGGCTAGCTAGCCAGCCAAGCTAATTAACGCTAGCTTAGCTGCGAGCAGGGGTTTGCCCTGTTGTGTGTCTGTGTATGTGTGTGTGTGTGTGTGTGTACGCGGAAATGGTCGTCAGCTGCTTTGACAATGTTTTAGTTTGACCAACAGCATCTTAAACTTTGAGCTAATGCCACAGGGTCGAGGCTGAGGTGACGAAAACAACGCAAATCGACGTAGCTACAATCTCAGCTTCCTGTTAGCTTCCAATGTTGCTGTGTGTTTAATAGATTTCTTGAGGGGGTGTCTTGTGTGATGTGATGCAGGGCGACCTGGGCAGGTTTAGAGGAAGTCAAGTTATTAATGAAAGTGTTTTTAAACTGTCATTGTGCGATTAGATTGGGCAACACAGTCAAGACCAACTTTACTTGGTAGCTAATGTTGTTTTCTAGCTGGTACTTTATGCTCAGAGCCTCCAGGCTGCGGTCATGCGCTCATTTGAAAGTGAAAGTACTTGTTTGAATTCCAGGGGAATGCCAGCTCTTTGACGTGTGTGTGTGTGTGTGTGTGTGTGTGTGTGTGGTAGATGGTACTGATGGAGCAGTGACCCAGTGCAGGTGGCTTCAGGGAGCTGGTAAGTGTAGTTTCACGATGGCAGAAGGGGGCAGCGACGACGATGTAATACACCTGGCAAGTTTCAACATCCACCGCAGCCAAGGTGAGACACACCTTCATATCCTCACTGGGATGCATTCCTTAAACCATTGAAGCCCAGCTCTCTGTTTGATCATCTACACCAGTATATATATATTATCTTGTGCCAGGTTGTAAATGGCTCTACACTTGGCCCTGGTGCTTCATTTAGACCCTGTTCAGGTCTAGCTGCACCCAAATGCATTCTGGGCCACATATAAGGGATCTGCGTACTCAGCTGACAGCTTCAGTTTTTATTATTGATCAATATTTTGTTTTCTTTTGATAAAGTATTTCGACTAAAATCAATTGTAATGAGTTAAAAAATATATATTATAATATTTATTGTTTACTTTCTGTTGAGTTCTACTAAGCTCTTGTAATAACACATATTTCTATATATTGATTCATATAAACTTGAATGTATTGGTTTTCATACCTAATATGATATAAATGTAAGAAATATGAGCATATCAGATAAACAAACAAATCTACTCAAGTGGTGTGTGTACATTTACATTTGTTGACATAAATGGGTGATTTCTGGCGGGTTTAATTTAAAATGTTTGGCTCCAAACCAATCGGTACTTAATCACTGACAAATTTAGGGAAAGGTCATTTGAATTAGTTCACAAATTTCATCCAGCCAAAGTCTATAAATCAAGCAAACTGCAGTTTCTGTTATAACTGTCCAGACTCTGCGGTGTGACTGTGACATCAAAGTTTGATTCCACTCCATCAAAACACAAGGTTGTTGTATCTGTATAATGTCACAGTTTCAGTGGTCAGTGATTCCTTAGATGTTGCAAAGATGAAAGTTTTATACGATCTGAAGAGAAACGAGTGGACCTGAACAGATTTATTTAATCGATTTAGGGTTATCTCAACCACATGGAGATTAAAACTTCCTCGATGTGTGACTTTTCGTCAAAAGGTGGGTTTGATTACACGTTTCTAAACACAAAGTTGTTGTATCTGTATGTCAGTGTCTGTGGTCATAGAATCCTTTGATGTCTTTGATGTTGCAAACTTGAAATATTTATCTGAAGTGTTTTTGACCTGAACCAATGTATTAATCTGTATGTAGTGGCACCTACAGGAAGTAAGCCTCATTTTACAACTTAAATTAGATTAGATTTCTCAAGTCGCACGTGCTCGGTACCGCGCAGTGCTGCTCGCAGCCCTAGTTTAATCTTATTTTCTTACTTTACTGAGATTTCATCTGTCCTCATACACTGTACTGAAAATGCTGTATGTGCCTGTGTAGGCTCCCGTGCCCGTAAGAGGGAACTCATCACCATTTCTGACGACTCGGACGAGGAGCCTGTGACTCTGGTACCTGGGAGTCCTGTTTTAGTCCCGGATGATGCCGATGATGACGACGTCAGCATAGTTGAGGTGACCAATAAACAGTGCTCTTACAGAGACTTGTATTTTATATCATTAGACAAGTGTGCATTGGACTTCTGGGGTTTCATACTACTGGACTACTTGGATTTAGGCAAAGTATATTCTTTAATAAGCTTCTCTGCTAGATTACTATTGTATCTGCTGTCTTAGGTTAACTAGATTGATAGTTTGTACTGCTTGGTCTTACCTTGAATTGTATGAGCTAGGATTTTGTTTATAGTTTCACTCAAGTGAGTGAGAGTTAAAAGGTTAAAGTCCTTGATTTTTATTCCAATTCTGTTAAGGACTAAGTTCTATTTTACTTTCTACCTTTTGAGGTAAATAGACTTTGTCCATAGTTTCTCTTGTGTTGAACTCTGCTGAGTTTCTATTGCTGGGCCGTTACCACCTGGTGCCTGATTGAGTCATGAGCAGGGGGTGTGGCCAGCACAGCTGTAGCCAACCATCATCAATTCTGGTTTAAAAAGCAGCAATTGTTTGAAGGGGAGGATAAAGACAAAGGAGTCTTTCGGGGGAGGCTGAGTATAAAGCTGCTGTTTCATTTTATTTGAATATGTGTATACCTTCCGTGCGCATTACTACTCATAGATACTATAGGCCTTGCACTCGTTCACACCAATACCGTAACCTTCCCTCTCTTATCTATCCCACCCGTTCCACACATACCCAACATCTTGTCACAGGGGGCCTATGGAACTGCCAGTCAGCTACCCGCAAGACAAACTTCATCTCTGGCTTAACAACACGTTCCTGTAGATTCATGCTGTATAACATCAGGAGATATTTTGAGTTGCAGAAGTTACAATAGACTTAGCATCTTCACTTCCATTCATCGATCACTTTGTGACTTTTGCCTCCTATGTTTACCTTCAGCAGCTGACTCCTGCACGCAGACATCTGATTCGCCCAGCAGCGAAATGGAGTGGAGCTTCTCAAAACCTAATCCAAGTTGTAGTTCATACTACAACTCCCGGAGTTCCCACAGACGACCATAGCTCTGTTCCCTCCACCTCCAGAGATACCAATGCCAACTCCTCCGCAGGAAGGCCAGCCATACGAACACAAACAACAGTGCAGTCGGACACTTCTGGAAACACACAGCCACAACCAGGCTCCTCTTCGTGCATACTGACCCCGTCAAAACTTGACTCAAAATCACAGAAACAGGACGGTACATCAACACATACAAATGTGGAGCTACATGCAGTCTCTTCTGTCCAGAACCCATCTACCTCCACAAATTTCAAGGCTAACGCCATCTCATGCAGAACACCTATTCAAGTACTTATTCAACCTCAGCCCAGCACATCTGGGCTAGCACAACCTAAAGCAGGCTCTTCAGCACATGTACCGGTGGAGGCCCAGGCAAGTACCTCTGCTGGTGCCACACACTCTTCTTGTGCGGTTGCAGTTAGAACAACAAACTCTTCTACAAAAACTCAAGAACAGGCAAGTACAAGTACTCATTCACAAGACAATCCTCAGGCTAGCACTTCATCTGCACAGTCTCACACACGGACACAGCCTCAGCCCGGTACATCAGCACAGCTCCAGACCAGTGGGATGAACACCCAACAGCCCCACTTCATCCAGGTGAAGGAGGTGAAGCTACTTTTTCTTCCGCAACAGCCGAGCACCCAAGCCTCTGCTCTAATAGCCCAGCCCCAGCTGCAGTTCAGGACCCAGAACGTGCCGCAGACTATGTCATTCAACCGAATGCAAGGCAATCTCATTCAGATTGAGCCACAGCCCCTGGCCCAGGCCCCTGCCCAGCTCCCAGTCCAGGCAACACATCCCCCTCAGGTGATACCGATGACCCCCCCTGCAGTGCTAATAGCTGCAGCCCCAGAGAGACTAGGACCTCCAGAGGCTGGTCACCGGATCATCCTGGGGAGCCAGGCACCTGGACAGGCTGTTCCCAATCCTCCACCACAAGCTGGTGGCTCCAGTGTGGGTCCACCAGCCCGCAGCCTCAACATTAGGGTATCCAATGTGAACTCTAACCTTCCCGCGCCTCCAGCTCCAACAGCTTCAGTCCCTCACAATGGAGGGGTGGCTCGTCTCCTTATGGTCCCGAACCCAGAGAGGCTCAATCCAGCCCCTGGTCTGGTTGTGGTCCCCCCTGCACCAGAGGACATTGCCAGAATAGAGGATGCAAGGCCTGGTCCCTCTGTACCACGACAGAAGCCAGAGCGGCATCCTCACGTCACAACCCTCATCACTGGTGTTGTGAGTATCACATACACCTGCACTGCATCTGAACAGACATTTTAATAACTTTAATTTTGGTGTGACTGACGTTGCCTCTCACCTCCCCTATTTCAACTCTGATTCCCTTTTCTGTTTGTGTTCTCCACAGCTGGATCTATTCCCAGATGTTCAAGAAGCCTATGTAGCAGAACTGATCCAAAGGAATAATGTGAAAGACTTGAATGTGTAAGAAACGTCCACCATTTTTCTCCAGTGTTTCATGCAGTGCTACGATAAGTGTTTCAGCTTCAGCTCAGGAATTATCCAGTCCTTAGTCTCTAGTTTGTGTAAATAGATGTTTTAAAGTTATACAAGTATGTTTACTTGCATCTCGCCTCTGCTGTACTTCCAGTATCTGTAACCTGCTGTTGGAGAACCCAGAGTATCCAAGGACAGGAGACTGCAGCCGCCAATGCAGCTCCCACCAGCATCCTCCTGGAGTCTGGAGACACCCAAACAGAGGTGAGTGAAAGGTGCCATTTTCCTGTGAGAGGAAATGTGGTTTGGAGCCATAAATCACAGTCACACAGCATAATTTTCCTTAACTGATAGCCCAGTGTCTCGGTAGTTGTGTTTATGCATCTGTAATTGGTCTTTTCAGGTGAGCGAGGACCTGTTTGACTTTACCAAGCTGGGCGCAGTGGGACCTGAGGCTGTGATGCAAGCTGCCGACCTGCTCATGGCAGACTTCAGGATGCTCAGCTGTCTGGACATCAAATGGGCCCTCAATGCTCTGAAGGGACACTATGCAATTACACGCAAGGTAACAACATGGACGTGTTGCGTCGTAGGAATGTCACTCGTATTCTCAACCTTTCTCCACTTTCTTGCCCTCTTTTCCAACTGCCTCTTTTAACACCCTCTCGTGGTCGCTCTCTTCCATTCGCCCAGGCCTTATGTGAAGCTCTGAAGAAGTGGAAGGATTCAGGCGACCCCTCAGGAAAGAGACGACGTAGCAGAGCCTCCTCTGAGCGCTGCTACATTGATTTCCATTTCGAGCATGGTGAGAAAATTCTGACTTTTCTATCTCTGTTCACTGCTGCTGTTTCACAACACATGCTTTCATCTATGCACCCACCTGCATGTGCATTATGCAGTGAATTTAGAAAATACACTAGTAAGTAAGGAATAGTGTAAATCAAGGTTTACATATTTTAAGCAACTTAAGAATTTACCTTTTGGTTAAAACCTTCCTGTTTTTGTTCACAAAGTAATACAAAGTCGATAAATGAGCATTTTTGGTGGTTGAGTGTTTCATCAGTGTTGTAAAACGCTTTTACTGTTTGTACTCAAACTGAGCTGTTCTGAATGTAAGATGAATATTCTCCCTTTGTTCACCAGGTTCAGTGAAGTTTGAGAAGAGGATGTATTTCTTGGAGAACGACCGTCGCTACTACAGGACGTACAGCAATCTGGAAGCTTCTGTGCAGAAGGAGCTGTCGTTCTATCAGCAGAAAGCCAAGGAATGGGCAGAGGTGCAGTAAACACACGTTTATTTTATTTTTTCATAATAAATCTTTTTCCCTGGTTTTGATTTCATCTTATTATTGGTCAGTCTGAGTACAGTCCAAGTACCTTTATATGCAATAGAAACTCACCAACTGAAGGGATCCATCAGTCAAATGTTTATTATTAATTATTATATAATGTTATTGTCAGAGGAGGTGATTGACAGTTCACTCCCACTGTCTGACTCTCTCTCTCTCTCTCTCTCTCTCTCTCTCTCTAGCATGAGGACTTCCTCTTGGCACTGCAGGTCAATGAAGATGAATATAAGATGGTAAGAAGTGCACAAGGCTGATGTAACTTTCAGTGTTTCATATCATTTTAAATTACAAACAAACGTCATATCAGACTGGATAGAGGAGGAAATTGTCCCCTTTTCTACTGCTGCTGCTTCAGAAATGTGACACCAACATGCAGTCTGATAATAATTCTGTGTCCAGGACGGCCAGCTGATCGAGTGTGGCTGCTGCTACGGAGAGTTTGCGTTTGAGAAGATGACGCAGTGTTCAGACGGTCACCTGTTCTGTAAAGATTGCCTGTTGAAATATGCTCAGGAGGCAGTGTTTGGCTCAGGAAAGGTACACACACACACACACACACACACACACCTTGTTTCCACACATAATGTGAGTCAGGCCAACCTGCTAATGTTGGTAACAATTCTTACATTTTTTTGAAATCAGCATTAAACCTAATTTTCTACAGTTGTATGCACCCAACAGAAATATCGTCATTTTTAGCCATCAATCAAGGTTTATTAACACATTTAAATATTTTTGTGTTAACAAATGAGTTGTTGACTTGTTCTTGCTGAAACTTGCAGTAGACATAATGTCTGTCAGGTTACCAGACTCATCCGGGCAGTCAGAATATTACTCAGCTCTGTTGAACCTAATGTGGGTGTGGGTGTGGGAGGGACTGAGAACGGTGTCTTTAGTTGCTTTGTGAAACCAACCTGTGTGTTTCTGATTCTTTGTGTGTGTTTGTGTTGCAGTCGGAGCTGAGCTGCATGGCGGGGGGCTGCCTGTGCTCTTACCCAGTGTTTGAGCTGGAGAAGGTCCTTCCAGAGAACATACTGTGTAAATATTATGAGAGGCAGGCAGAGGAGGCAGGTCGCTGCCACCTGTGCTGATGAACTAGTGCGGTAAGTGTGAGTCACAACTGCGCACAGGTGATTCAGCTCAATTAACATATTGAATCATGTTTAATGATCCAGTTATCGACAAGTCAAGAAAATAATCAACAGTTTAATCAATAATGGAATTCATCATCAATGATTAGATGAGGGAGCTCAAAGGTCAAGGTCACAGTGAACGTGATATCTCAAGTCTGCCTTTAGGACATTGAGTTGGACTCAAAGATGATCCGATTAGATTTCATGTGATTTGATTGGAGTCTCACTTTATACTGGGCTGATGCATTTTGAACTTACACTCCAGTCAGCATGGGTGGGACCAGACATCATGACTCTTTGTCTTTCTCTTTATCGTTTTCTTCTTCATTCCTTAACCCTTCTCCCTCTGCGGTCTTTGCAGGTGTCCGTTTTGCAACTTCCCCGCCCTGTTGGACAAAGATAGGTCTCTGTTCAGCTGTCCCAACCCTCGGTGCCGCAAGGTCAGTCCCACTCTGCTGTTTCCTCATACAGATCCTTCAAGGAATGTGTTCACAGTCAAATGTCGGTCAACACTGTTGCTCTTGTAGAGTATACACACTCTCTGATGTTATCACATATGGTTGTTTGACAGAAATAACTTATCTTACTCTACAAAAGAGAGACTGGGCCGGGACTTGAATTCTAGAGGAGAGCTCTGTGTGCAGTGTCCACTTCGACAGTTTCTTCAGTACAGTCTGGACAAGAGGCTTAGATCAAACTAAGTGAGCGAGGAAGGATTGATGAACATTTTCTGATGATGTAATGGTTCCATCTGGCGAGGTCGCCACCTCCGTCTCTCGCTCGTGTTTATCTCTGGGCCTCCTCCCTCCGTCTGAGGAATGCTGGGGGAGGCATCGCTTTGTGTCTGCCAAGGCTGTCACATGGATTCCAGTTGAAAATCACACACACAGATTTATTCTCACTGTTACCACACAAACACATCACTCCCTTCGTTCTTCTGATGTGTCTTTGTCTCTTTCTTTTGTTTGTTTCTGTTTTTGTGTGTCACACTCACTCCTGCCACATCACAATCTTTGTATAACTCAACACACACCCCACCTTTCTCCCTCATTCCGGGAATGTAGCAATAGGAGTGTGTGTTTTTAGTTTTTAAAATGTATTCTTTGTTTCCTACTTTGCACTTTTCAACTCATGCTGATACAAACACAGTCAAACTGAAATAAAAATGAATAGTTGCAAATCCAGTAACATTCTGGTGGAGATGTCGTCATCCGGCTCTCAAGAAATGATCTGATTTCTAGATTAAAATAAGAGGATCCAGAAATGTATCAACAGATTCATAAGTGCTGAAAATAATCGTTTGTGCCGTTGCAGCAAAAGTTAGATTAGTCACATTCACAAACCCTGTGTGTAGAGAATAACAACACAATATTTCATAAGACCAATACGGACAAAATGAAAACAGAGTATTGACAAAGTGGCCTTTCTATTAACAACTTCTTTGATAATATACTTGAACGCCTTGTATATGGCACTGAATAGCTCTCTTGCTGTTCTGTCCATTCGCCTGTAGGTGGAGCCAGAGGTTCATAGTGGCTGACTCACAGTGTAATTCTACATCTGCACTCCATTACATCCTCACACAAACCCAAAGACAGAAAAAAGTTCTCCGGGCTCCAGATCGTTTCCTTCTCTGAATATTAGTCGTCTGCAGCTGCAGCTGCAGATGTAGGTCAACTCCCATAAGACAATATTTATGGTACTTTCTAAAAGGAAAGTTTCGAGTTATTGAAGAACAAATAGTCCTGCTCTTTTTTTTTTGTCAGCAGTAAACTAAGGAATTCACTTTTTTTAATGTGTAATGAGGATGTGAGTCTGTGGCTGCTTTGGTGTTTTTCTGGAGAATTTGTGGTGGAAACCTTCTCGTAAAGCTCGAGATTATCAGCCGGACAAACTTTAATGTTAATGTACGTGTTGCTTTTTACCCAAGTTTTACTTTTTTTAATCCGTGGTTCCCATCAGCACGGGCATGGTTGAAGACCGTTGTACAGTTCAGGCCCTTTACCCTGCTCAGTCTACGAGCAGGGAGGGGCTTCATTATGTAACTGACACACTTCTGTAAGCCCACCCGTCTCCTTCCACGCTGCTGCCTCATTGGCCGACCACGCTTCCCACGCCCCTTGCACTGTTTTCTTACTGGTCGGACACACTTCCTCCTCTGTTTCAAACTTGGTTCCAATCAAATGTGACCCAGATACATACACACACACACACACACACACACACACACTAATGTAATTGCTAATGTATTCCACATGGGCTTATGTGGTTATGGGGACATTTGGACAGGCCTGTTCTGGGCCTGGCTTTGATTACTTCATGAAATCAGAGGAATGTAATATGTAGGCCACTGGGAGGCTGCCACAGTGCAAACAAGAGCTGAATCTGTGCAACAGTGCGTCTGTTGTGTGTCTGTAAGTGATGTGCTGCTCCAGTTGGCGTCTCGTACATCATCACATCTGCTGCATATTTCAGCTGCAGTTCCCCCCCTCCCCACAGAAGCTTCTCCTCTCACTATATCACATCAGATATGCATCTCTTTCTCTCTTCCATCCTGCCCTGTGATCAGCGCTCAGAT
This sequence comes from Verasper variegatus, assembly GCA_026259375.1. Taxonomy (NCBI): domain Eukaryota; kingdom Metazoa; phylum Chordata; class Actinopteri; order Pleuronectiformes; family Pleuronectidae; genus Verasper; species Verasper variegatus. Next base: position 17,593,704 of record CM048054.1, read on the forward strand.
TAGATTGCGGTAAAAGCCATAACCACACAAAAACACACAAGATGCACACACAGACGCACATACTCGATGCAAGACCCCCCCCCCCCAACCACACACACCCCAATCAGAAGTGCTGCAGACCGCCTGCACTGCCTTATAAGGCCTGCTGCAGCCTGCAGCGCAGAAGAAGAGATAGAAAAAGAAGAGGATGAATACAGTGGGTGGAGGAGAGGGCCTGAGAGAAGATGGTATAATGAATGGAGATAAGATAAAACAAGGAGAACAGGGTGGAACGAGTGATGGCTCATGAAAGAATGGAGTCAGTCAATTAACTAAACATGCACTTCCCCCCCAAGATTCATGTTGCTCTTATTGCATTTTCCATCTTCCATGAGACACTTGAGGGTGGCGATGACACAGAGTTGACTTAAAAACCACCGGCTGTGTTTTCAGACGTGTGTAAAAACTCGGGTGTCTTCCTTCTTTGTCAAACAGCTCTTAGACACATAGAGAAACTATCGCTCTTACTCATGCTGTCCCTCCTCCAGTTCTCTAGACTACCACTAGGGGGCAATCCTTCACCACTCTGCCTCCTGCCCTCCTCCCCTCCCCTCCTCATTCCCTGCCTCATCCGTCTTTGTGTGATCTGGCTTTCTCTGACATTTGAGGCTGATTCCACATTTCTCCTCCCAGTTTTTGCTGATTGTGTCTCATGCATCTCGCTGCTCGGACACTCCCTTACAAGAACGAAGTCAAAAGCTTCGCTGCCGTCGTTGGGCTACGTTTCATCTGTTTCATGTTAGATGTGTATCAGGAAAAAGGCCCATCCCTCGCTCGAAGCTTCTAAACTGTGGAGCCACAGAATGTCCCTGAAGGTCCTTGAGGGAGAGTTTGCGATCCAAAAACGTTTCAAATTGCCAACGAAAAAAAACTCTGGCTTCTCTTCTTCATTTCCCCGCCCTCTGGTTGACCTTGCAAATATACACACACACACACACACACACACACACACACACACACACACGACTGTCTTAGCAAACACTGTGGGAGCTACAAGGCTGTGGTGTTGGCAGAAATTCATAAAATATAAAACACACAGTGATTTAAGGAGGTCACTGAACATAAAGGGTGTGTTTGGAGGCTCAGACTAGAGGCTGCCGTGAAGATATGGATCATTCTGTGCTGCATCAGCTGTCATATGCCACGCTCCTCAATATTACATGAGGGGCTCAAATATTTATGGTGACACCACTTAGCTAAGGGTTAGCAAAGGAGGCAGCCCTCAGCGCGCGTGTGTGTGTGTGTGTGTGTGTGTGTGTGTGTGTGTGTGTGTGTGTGTGTGTGTGTGTGTGTGTGTGTGTGTGTGTGTGTGTGTGTGTGTGTGTGTGTGTGTGTGTGTGTGTGTGTGTGTGTGTGTGTGTGTGTGTGTGTGTGTGTGCGTGCGCGCGCTGCCAGCCCTGCACGTCTCGGGGCTGCCACCAAAAAGGAGGTTGGAGAGGACAAAGTTGCTGTTTCTAGGCAACAGAGCAGTCGGCACCGAGCAAATCGCACACGTGCAGCGAGAGCCACACCTAGTTGTGTCTGTGCAAGTCCGAGTCCCTGCAGTGGCGGCACCAGCAGCATATAGAGCAGGAGTCTGACTGCAGGGCTCCTCTGATTCAGCAGGAACTGGGATGATGTTAGAGAAGCAGGGAGGGAGGGAGTGTTGAAATCTTGATGAGAAATGATGAAATAATACATTTACAAGAAGCTCTCTTGCTTTCTCATTATTTCTTTCCTCCTGCCTTGCTCGAGTCTCACACCACATTTGTCTCCCTCTCTTCTGGTCGTCTTCATCAGGAGAGCTGTAGAAAGTGCCATGTCCAGTGGAAGCAGCATGTGGGGAAGACGTGTGAGCAGGTCCTGGAGAGAGATGAGATCCGCATGAGGGTGCTCTTGTAAGTATCTCGCCACAGACGCCATTATCATCATGTCACATCATGATATTTTGGGAGGGGATTAAATTTATATGTTCAGTTTGTGCTTGTAAAACTACTGTTTTTTGCTTTCACCTCCACCATTTATACATTGTACAAAAAACATAAATGTTATTATATAATATAGATGGATAAACCACTTGAAGAATCTTGATCAAAATGTCTGTAACTCTCAAGATGACGCTCGTATGATACGGATCCAGCCCCTTCCTCAAATATACCAATCATCTGCTTTAGAAAAGCTTAATGTGGAACATATCATAACAGGCATAGTATACGTTTAACCTGTGGGTGATGGGGAGTGTTTGAAACTTCAGGTATAACGTCACTAAACCTTTTCAGCACTGACACTACCCACACCTCACTGCCCACGGACATGGCCGATACAGCTGCTGAGTGACTTGCCTGTCAGGACAAATTCAATCCCAATCATCCAGAGCGTCTTATACCCGTCAACAGTTCCACCCTGCGAGGGTATTTTTGACTCCTCACTTTGGGAGCATGCTGGGTAAACAGCTCAGTTTCCCGGACAGCCCTCCAGGAAGTGGAGCGGGCCGGCTGCTTCCCGTGGCCCAGCAGGCCCACCGGCAGTACTTCCTGTTTTGAGCCGGTCGCAGATCCTCTTATTTCCTGGTGCTGAAAGAAACAGGAAGTGGCCTGGTAGACAGATCAGTTGATCGGGATCTGAAAATTGAGCGTCAGGACTGAGCTGATTATTAGAACCAGACAAAACTAAAAGAATCATAATCCCAGTCCATTGCATGTGGAGAGGTTTGGTCTCACATAAACATTAAAGTTATAGAATTCTAATGATACTACCCATAGAAAAGTATCTAGATACTTCATGGTCATAAACAGTGCAGTATTCAGGGGATCGTTGTTTTACAATGGCTCAAGGCCGAATGTTTCATGTATTCTTGTGTCTAAAGTTATGTTGACTCGATGATAAAGAAGCAGTCGATGTGAATACGGGTTTGGCCCTGAAACGACACCTCAGGACGGACAGCCCCTTGTTTTCTGTACAGGGAAAATTCATTGAATTTCTCTTCCGCAGTGAGGAGCGTATGACGGCGGCTCGAGTGAGGAAGTGTGTGAAGTGCGGGACGGGCCTGGTCAAGTCGGAGGGCTGCAACCGCATGTCGTGCCGCTGCGGCAGCTTCATGTGCTACCTTTGCCGAGAGCCCATCACTGGCTACCACCACTTCTGCCAGCACGCCCGCTCTCCTGGTGCGCCGTGCCGTCACTGCCGCAAGTGTTCCCTCTGGACCGACCCCACGGTAACGTTTCTGATACGTGTGCTTCATCGTCGGAGATGGATTGTTGCCGGGCAGGCAGTCCTCTCCACACACACTCTTTTACACTCTCAAAGATCTTCACTAACTCTCCGTGCACTTTGACCGCTGAGCATCTGACTCCTCTGCAGCGCAGCAGCGACCTGGCCACAGTATCATTGGCAACCGGGGCAACAATTAGTCCCCGAGAAGTTAATGAGCTGGAGCCGCTCCAGTAGCTCTGCGGAGGCACCGGAGTCGGCCAAGAGCTGGTGCTGGAAGCATTGCCAAGAAATGGATAAACACAGGGACCGGTGGAGGGATGGTGTGAGGGGGTCCGCTGCTTTCTGAACATTATTTAAATTAAAGGTTTTCTGCCGAGCATAGAGGTGAAACAAGTTCTGAACACAAGGTCTTAGACTCACTTAGCACACAAGTTAATTTTTGAAGGCAGCTGGGCCACACCGGCTTCTCTTATATCAAACTGTTCCCCCGCCCACCACAGAAGCTCTGACCTGTCAGGAGACACAACAAGCCTGCAGCTAAACCTGCACTGTGTCGGCCACAGCTTGATTTTTAATTACAGGGGAATTTGGGAATGGGAATTTAACTGGGAATGTAACCTTCCAAATAGGAATTTGGAAAAGATAAGATGCCATGTGCTGTTCTGCTCACACTGACAAAGGATTTGAGCCCTGAAGTCTGAACATGGTCTAAAACCACAGATGTTAGCAGAGAACAGTAGGAGTGTCAGTAGAACTATTAATTAAAGTGGTTCTGCTGTTGTGTGGGATTCGTGTCCTGTGTCACTGAAACCTCTCACCTCCTTTTTGTGTTTGTGTGTCTGCAGCAAGATGACGAGCGACTCATTCAGGAGATCCAGAAGGAAGGCGAGGAAGAGCTGAAGAAGAAATGGGCAGGTCAGTTCAGTTCATAACTACTACGAGTTCTATATGTTGTTACCCAGCGTTTTTATCCCATTTATCAGCCCCCTGTTGTGTTTCCAGACGGATGTAAATAATGTTCCCTGGCAGAGGAGTGTTGCATCATTACTCTTCCTCTCTGCTGCATCCTCTGTCTTTTTTAACCTGAATTCAGACACATTGGCCGTTTACAACATAAAGCAGCAGCACTTCCTGTGTCTGTCCCAATGTGTTTGTGATAAGTACGTGAAGCAGGTGACGGCGTGCGGACGTTATTCAAACCCTCAGGAACGGCTTTTTCTTCTGCGCTAACAAACCAGATTGGACGAGACGGCTGCTTCACTTCCTTCCCTTTTCTTCTTCTCTCAGATAATTCAGGGAAGAGGGTGGGTCCTCCTCTGGAGCCCGTCGTGGACACCAAGCGGCCACGGGTGGGTCCGCCGCCCGAAAACCCCCCCAACCCCCAGGCCCCTCCTCTCCCCCAGGCGGTGCAAGCGCCCCTGTTCGTCCCTCCACGTCCCCGCTACCCCCCACCTCCTCCTCAGGCCAGGATATACCACCAGGTGATTGTGCCTCGGCTGCCCCCGGCTCCCTATGTGCCCCCCCTGCAGCACCTGCCCCCCCCGATCATTGACAACAACAATCACCACCACCTCAATGCTCCCGTCAACCCTCATCACCACAACATGGACGTAATGGACCTGCCCATGCACTATGGACCCCCGCACCGCTACTACAGACGCTTCTAACAGAAGTTCCTTCTAACAGACGCTCTGTGACGAGTGTGAGAATTCGGCTACATCCACACCACAACGTTCTCGTCAGCTGAAACGGAGAAGTTGTGAAACGCCGCCGGCCCCGTTTTAGTTTGAAAACTCTCGGGCTGTCTTTTAATCCGACTGTGCAGAAACTGAGATGTGAGGAAACGATGACACAGACACTCACAACTCGCTGATTGGTTCTTTTCCTGTCACGACGTAGCCTTTGCTGATCCGTCAGGCTCCTGTCAAGCATTAGCTTCAGCTTCCAGCGTAGAACACAACATGGATACGTTGAATAGACGTGTATAGAATAACAAGCGTTGCTGACCCTGTTGTCTTTGCTAACAGCTGTTGTGCAGTTAAATTCTGTATTTTACAACGATGCAACTGTTTATGTGTATAGGTGACGAGTTTGTTGACTTGTTTGTAGCCTTGCTGTTTGTGCAAACTAACACCAAATGCCCTGTGTACGCGAGTGGTCACGTGTGATGCGTTCGCAGGCGTGGTTGTATCGACAGGGATTCAAACTGATAAGGAGCCAAAACACACGTGTGGACGGATCATTTTATTTTGACAAGGTAGTCTTAGTGTGGATGTAGCCTTAATCCTGTTGCTTTGATGTCCTGGTCGGACTCACACCCTGTTACTACAGTTCTTCTGATTTCAGTGGCGGGTTTTGAGACCTGATGTTCTTTTTTCCGTGAGCATCACCTTTTCCTGTTCCTTTTCTCAGACCTTCTGCTCGACACGTCCTTTTGGCTCCAGATAGTAAAACACACTGAAATGATTGATGCACACACACATTCAGACACTTTGCCTTCTCCCGGTGAACTTGGGGCTTAGGATCCTCACGTTACATGTTCCATCGTTCCTCTTTATATGCGTGAATATTTGGGTTGAACTGACAAATGGTGGAGAATCTTGAGACGGGTCGGTCCCTGTTTGTACAGATATTTTTGAGACAATAAAAAAAGACAATTAACATTCCCTCCTGTATCTTTTTGTGTAATGTGTGAGACCACACGATTTTGTAATAAAGCTTTGTGTTCACTTTGTCTTGAGATGTAGATTTTCTCGCTCTCTCTCCACATGCAGTCTGCCCCCCCCTCCTCCTCCTTGTCTCATGCAGAAAAAGGGGCTGACTCATGATAACTGAGCCCCTGGGCCATGCACCAATCACATGACAGAGAGGATGTTTCCCACCAATCACGGCGTAGCGACAGCCAGGCTTTGTGATGTTGCAGAGAGAGGGGACTTCTTTGTTCAGCCAAGTGTGCTGCGAGTGTGACAAATCATTTCATTGCGCACACACACACACACACTCAGCCTCTTGTTTTTGCATGCAGACTGTAAATGTAGCACAGTGAACCCCCGTTTTAGCCCGGGGGTCCTAATGGTGTTAGTCATGGGTGGTATGAGACAGACTGGGTTTGTGTGAGAGTCACAATTAGACTTGAATTCAGATTCAGCATCGAACACCAGCCGAGCCGTCATGAATGAAATAATCCACCTTGTATTTAACACCCGGGCATGAGGACACACACACACACACACACACACACACACGTTTATTTACTGCGTCCATCTGCGGTGATTCAACCACAGACGTCCAGGCACAAGCACTCTGCTCTGGAACCAGACTCTAGAGTTTATGGGCGGCCATTGGGGTTCGTCCTCTGGAGACCGTGAATGTCTGTACAAGATGGTATGGCAGTTCATTTTTTTTTAGATGTTTTGGTCTGGACTGAGGTGGTGAACTTACCGATGGACCAACGTTGTCTTCTCTAGATCCACGAAGCTCACGTGACTAAGGTATATGATGTGATATGATAATCCTTTATTAGTCCAACAGTTTTCTACTGTGTCGTGTTGTTTCATCGTCCTTGAAGGCGCCGCGGGGCCGACGCTCGACGAGTGCCTGGCTCATGGATTACGGTTGCACAGTGTTATAGAGCATTATTTGCTAATGACTCATTTCATTCAAAGAACAAAGCGCTGGATTAACTAATGTGATGAGTCTCCATGAAGGAGGCTCTGTCACTCAGAGGCCTCACACCCACTGAGACAGGAAACTTTAAATAGATTCAGAAGATGCTGGTTTGCTGCAGTACAACTTGTATACTATTTACAGTAGCAGAAAGACATTATCCGTCTTTTATCTCTACAACCACTGGATTATCAATAACTTTAGAAACGAGGTTCATGTTTCCCGTACGACTCAGTAACTTCCTCTTTTTACTTTTTTAAACGAGTTTAGCACCAACGTGATCAGAACATTGATTTGTCAAATACTACATTCCTGTTGAGCTATTTTACAATTTCCAAAGCGGTTTTTAATCACTTTCTGTTGGAAATATTTCATGGATCTTGATGAAAACATGAATTCACATTTAACCGATATGAGTGTGTGACATGTGGCTGCAGAGGTTTGTTCTCTACTGTTGGTGTGTGATATGAGTCGTATAAATATACGCTGACCTCGTCTTATCTCCCTTGACACATAGATTTTGAACAATAATAGAGCAGCGTCGACGCTCCCCATTCAAACCACTGAAAACAAACAGCTGGCGAGGACGTGATGCAGTGAATAGGTTTTGATTAGATACAATTTGAGCTGCGTGTTTTGTATAAATATCAGCTTCCTGTTTGACGTCATGTTCCCGAGCTCTACGGACAAAACCTGCACACCCCCAGTCACATCTGTGTGTGTGTGTGTGTGTGTGTACGTGCATATTTATGCCCACCGCTGCCTCCTCCTCAGGGACCTCTGGTGTCTGGCAGCATTTTGCTCCCCAGACAGATTTTGCCGCTCTACCTCCGCTGGCATTGTTTGTGTGTGTTATCATTTGTGTGTATCATTAATGAGTGTGTCTATTTTTAATGAGTGTGTGCTTTGACATGAGAGCTGCTCAGTGCTGTGACTTGCACAGTGTTTGAAAGAGATCTGATCTGACTCTATAGATCTGATCTGACTCTGAAGAGAGGACGACTTTTCCTCCAGCTCCATTTTGAGGTTATTGTTTGTGACTTTGAGTCAAATGTCATGAAAAAGACCTTAAACCTTAAATTTAGTTTTTCTACATCACTGCTTTCTTCAGGATGATTTGTTCTAACTTTATTCTAGTTGCATCATCGCGACGTTACCTTGTCGGTATTTGTCCAGTACTTTGTTTTACGACCAAATATGTAATGCAGTAAATGTAAAGGTATGTCAGACGAGACGACTTCTATTCATCCTGCACAGAACCAAGTGACTGCTTCCCATCCCCTGAAGAGATTAGTGACTGACCCAGTGACCCAGTGACTGTAAGTGATGGAAAAACACCGGTGGACGTAGATTTGATTAGAGAGGAGACTCCACACACACTCACTCACTCACACACACACACTCACTCACACACACACACACACACACTCAGATACACACACACACACTCAGATACACACATGTTTAGGAAGATAAGTGTGGGAAAGGTTCAGAGCAGCTCAGCAGAGTTTAGCCCCTTTGCTGTTTCCTCAATGATGATGAGCTCCCTTTCTGATCAAAGACAGACGTCCTTCGTCCTCCTCCTCCTGCTCCCCAAGGGTCCTCATCCACCCCCCCCCCCCCACACACACACACACACACACACACTCTTGAAGCCCCTTGCACCCCACCCCCGCTTGCTTTCTGGATGTAATGAAGCTTTTTGACATCTCTGGCCTGACGACGCTACACGCACGCACACACACACACACGCTCGCCTCTTTGATTCAGCTTCCAGCAGCTGGCGTTTCCATAGCAACAAGGCAGTTGGTTGGGGCTTGGATGTGGGTGGAGATGGCAGCCATTTCACACACCGCTTCTCCTCCCTCCCTTCAACCCTGCCCTCCCTCCCTCGTTCATTTGTTCTGAAAAAGAGAGGGAGAGAGCCGAGCCAGTCGGCTCCGCCTGCAGCCCTGACTCTTTACCCATAAACCACTGCACCCATTTCTGGGATCTGGGTCATATTTTGAGTGACTCATCTTTTCAGCAAAAGTCATCCAGAGGAGGGAGGAGGAAAAAGTGAGGGATGGAGAAGCGGGGGTGGGAAAGGAGTGAGGCACAGAGGGATTGATGGGAAGAGTTGGTTAAAGCAGGGGGAGAGAGAGAGAGAGAGCGACGGGTGAGGCAGCAGACGGGAGGAGATTAGATAGAGGAGTGATGTGTGTTTGTTTTGCTGTGTTGGGTGTTCCTCTGGGATCTGTGAGCCTGACGGGGGAAATGGATTAGAGACCTGCTCTGGAGGCTCCATCATTACATTACCACCCTGAATCCTCTGTGTGTGTGTGTGTGTGTGTGTGTGTGTGTGTGTGTGTGTGTGTGTGTGTGTGTGTGTGTGTGTGTGTGTGTGTGTGTGTGTGTGTGTGTGTGTGTGTGTGTGTGTGTGTGTGTGTGTGTGTGTGTGTGTGTGTGTGTGTGTGTAGGGGGTTGCCCTTTCTCTGCACTAGAATAAATGTTTCCACACAAAGGCTCTATTCAGCAGACAGGAAAAAGTGTGTGTGTTTCCATAGTGTGTGTGTAAGTGGGACAGCACATGGAGCTGCTGTGGTCAGAAAGCTGGCAGGAGACCAAGTATGAAGCACCGGGATGATGTGAGAAATGAGGATTGTGGGGGAAGACGATGATTTCCAGGTTGAATCAGTGCCACCGCGTGAAAATAAACTAAATCTGGTTCCGTCCAACTCTCTCAGTTTGAACTGGACTTTATTTGAAAGTCAGCTGAAGGTTTATTTAGTCTCCTCGAGCACTTAAATGTCACGTTGAAGTTGAGGAGAATGTGCAGAAGGATGCAGAACACAGGCGCCAGCTCCCTGAGGCCTTGTTGTGAACACGTGCTGCACATGAATCATGTACGAACGCAGGGACACACACGGACTGCAAGACTCGTTTATACAAACATTCTTGTAAACAACTAATAAACTGTGGAAGTTTGGTTCTCATTAGTTATTTGATGCTACAAAAACGAGGTGAAACCTCATGATTGGTCGGCTCCACCCCCCCCCAATCACTTCTGCGTAAACTCTGCCTCCAAATGATGTCAGCGTTCACGTCCGGGATATTCTGGCTTCTTTTCTGGATAGTGGGAGAAAGTGGAAATCCCGGCGTTGAGGTTTTATTGGAGAGTTTTTGAAAACATCACAGTTCAAGTGGAACAAAAAGGAATCAACAGACGTGTAGCTTCCAAATCCCAGTTTTATTGGTCGTTGGATTTCAGGTGAACCAATGGCACAAGAGAGATTAATCCACAATATTGAAAAAAAACAAAAAACATACAAAACAATAATACAAAAGGACTTTTCCAGTTATACAAAGCAAAGATGTGGATTCTTTTTCTTTCCATCTTTTTATTTTTTTTATTTTTTTCAAACTACTGCCCAAAAACTCAAGAGTAAGGCACAGTCATTACCACATGTTTACCCTCCCACATCCGTTTGTCTAAGCATTGGTCCCAGTTACCCTGGAGACGCTGGTTTCTCCGAGGATAACCAGTCCTCTTATTCGCTTCAGATTCTCAGCCCTTCCTCGCAAAAAAACGGTCAAAACTTCAGAAAGAACACGGGCTGGACTTGGTTCAGAGTCGGCTACATTAACGTTTCACGGTCCTGCACTGATCGGTTTCCTGTACTGATTTTCCACATCAGAGGAATGTATTTATGACGATGAAGAGCCCAGTAGCTCTGAGCCGCGGGCCAAGGTAAACTTCACTGTAACTCCACTGCTGCTTTACGCATTACGGAGAAAACAGGCCGACAAAAGGGTTGAGAATCCTGGAGGGCAGGACCCACGGGTGCAATGTGCTACACGGCTGCATAACCTCCCTTCTCCACCTGCACCGACGAGTCGGGAACATAAAACATCCAACAAATCCACAAATAACAAACGTGACGTCGTGACACCGCTCCTCGAAGCTCGGACACAAATTAAAAACAAAGAAAAAAAGCGGGTTTATGTTGTTTATGTGTTACAGGCTCTCGCAGCCCTTTTGGTTTTAATGGCAAGGCTCTCAGGTGTGTGTGTGTGTGTGTGTGTGTGTGTGGGGTGGGGGGGGGGGTCTGTGAGATGATGTTTCTCGACACCAGGTTCCAGTTATGTGGGTGTAGGTGAGATGACGGCTTGTTGATCCAGTTATCAAGAGAGGTTTGGTGCGGATGAAGGCTGAGGTTTAGGTTTGGTTGAGGGATTCAAAAAGCAGCTTTCAAAAAGGATCTATAAATCATTTCCCTCCCGTTGCTATGGCCACCGACTGTCCTCCTACCCATGATAATGTCTGTGCCTTGGACATAGAAAAAAAAAGAAATTTATCCAACTGTGTTTTCCACCTTGTGAGTGCAGTGAACATACGTGGCCGCACCTTTTTTATTTATTTTTTTTAAATTTTTCTTTATACAGTTCTCGGGACAATGGGTTTGGCTTGTGGGGGGTGGGGGGTGGGGGGGGAGGAGGGGGGGGAAAGGGAGGATACGTGTTTTAACTTCCTACATCCTGTGTGGTTCAGGAAACGAGACGCCTCCGCCAACCACAGAGCAAGAGGACGCCTCGGGAAACTGGTTTACATTTCAATATTTTACACTTGAGATGAGGAGACGAGGAGATGAGGAGACGAGGAGACGAGGGGCTTTAAACCCGTCAGTTACATCGTGTTCCATATGGTTATAAGATCCACTCCAGTTATATCACACGGAGGCCACGAGGCCCGCTCATGAAAACAAAACATACTCGGTCTGGCAGAAGCAGAAAAATCGGTTTCCACATGAACCAATCAGAACCAGAACTCACCCACGTTCTCCTTCTTTCCGCAGGCGACATCCACACGACTACGTTTTCTCCAAACTCTGTTTCTGCCCGTTCAGACTTAAAATGCAGCTCTGGAGTTTTCAAACTAAAACGGGACCAGCAGCATTTCTGAACTCGAACGTAGTCGTGTGGATGAAGCCTCACAGGAGCAGATTCAATCCAGGAGTCTGTTCTGGGAGATTGGATCAGGTAGAAGTGGCTCTGCCGGACCAGACCAGGCCGGACACCATAAATACTGCCACCATGCTGCCCACACCGATAACAGGTAGAAAGACAAGGGGGAGGTGAAGGGGGGGGGCTCTTTAAACGTGGCTCTGCTCTGCTCTGGGGGAGGGACGGCCCAATCTTAAGGCAAAGGAGGGAGGGAGGGAGGGAGTGAGTGGCGGGTCGAGCAGCGAATCAGATCGGAGCAGAAAAAAAGTGCACAGCCCCTCGGTAACTATGGCAACAGATAAAGGTCGGCACTGCAGAGCAGAGCTGGGAAAGGGAGGAAGGATAAAAGGAAGGAAAGGGAGAGTCCGGAGAGAAAGAGAGGCGTCTCCTTCTCCTTCTATCCTTCCTGTTCTCCCTGTGCAGTTTATCAACCTAAAGTCAGACGTTAAGGATATGATGGAGGGGATGAGAGGAGGAAGGGGGGGGGGGGGGGATAGGTAGATGTACGGACGGGTAGTGCTGTCGTGCTGGGTCGCCACACTTCATTCATTCATCAGCATCGCAGCAGTGGTTTCCCTCAGTACTCCCAGAGCGTGGCGGTCTCCAGGCTGTCGGCGTTGGCCTTCAGCACCCCGGCGTGGTCACCGCGGAGGTACTTGCCATCAGCGGCGTGGCGCACGGCCAGCTTGTTGTAGTCGCAGAACTCGAAGAGGAAGTCGACGGGCGTGTCGCTGCTGCTCACCACCGACTGCTCGTTCCCGATCATCCAGTATTTACCTGTGGAGTCTGCAGAAAGAGGAGAGGAAAGGATGGATTAGAGAAAGAGGGAAGGGGGCGTCGTGTGTCAGTCAGGTGGGGGGAGGGTGAGAAAACAACAAAAGGTTTGGCTTAAATTTGCAGAACACAGAGGCAGTGAACTCATCCCAATGAAATCCCTCTTTTTGGCACAAACGCCGGTGAATGAGTAAATCCATAATGAGAATCCCTTTAAGAATAAATGCTTTAATCCCTCGTGAGCCTGCAGGAGCTTCCTCCAAATCCTCTGATGAGCCGGAGATATTAACCGGCTGCGTGATGCAGCTGTACGAGTAAATATGGAACTATATAATGTTGCTGCAGCCGCCCGAGGCCCGGACGGACACTGACCTTGCAGACTGTAGGCGCCGTCTCTGAACTCCAGAGTGAAGTAGTCGTAGGTGGAGCGGTTGGAGTCCAGCGTCCCCGTCACCTTCCTGCAGCCGATGAAGCCGTGCTCGCCGCGCAGCACGATGATCGGGCGGTTGATCAGCTTCATGATGAACTCCTCGCTCTCACCTGGGGGCAGACGAGGGGACGCAGCACGTTTCAGTGAGTTCACTTATGTTGAAATTCAAACACATTTAATTAATCAAGACTTGGCTTCTATATCGCAGACGTCGGTGATTGAAAGGCAACGTCTCAGCACTGAAGCTGCCAACAGCTCCTCGTCACAAACTGCAGAGCAAAGTGAAAGTTTCAGCTTTGATTCACTGACATCACCCCGGAGCCTCCTCCGATCTGCTCGCTCACTTCAGGCCTGTGTCGGCAGGAAAACGAGCCAAGTTGCTCTAACGACCGAATTTTGTGCCAAGTCTTCACTTCACCTTCTTTAATCAAAGGGATTTTGAGCAACATGTTTATTTACATTAGTATAGACAAGAGAAAACAGTTCTCTACCCAGAATCCACCAGCACATCTGGTTCGATCTGTGTCATGTAACAGAGGTGATGAGTCCGGCTATTTCTTGATCTCAATCTGGAGTCTATACGCTGGTTGCCTGGCAACTGTCCAGAGCCAATAACAAGTTCAAGAAATAAGCTTGATTTGCTAAATAGAAATGAAGATGTGGGCGTGGTCTCTGTAAACAGATTCTTCATGTGAATCTGTAGCGAGGGATACGATCTTGGGGCCGTAGCTTTTTCAACGTTTTCAAACCCACGAGATTTCGCATGTTTCCAATCACCATGATTAACTTAGAAAGAAGCTTCTTTCTAAGTTAATCATGACAAGAGATCAAACCAAAAGAACCAAACAGCTGAATCCCAGAGGAGCGAGCGGCTCCGTGGTCCCGACACAAACCTTCAGAGGTGCTGAAGTCTGCAAGAGCCATGATTTCATTACTCTCACTGTCCCAAAGTAAATCACTTCGCCACGGGTCAGCGTCCGAGCGGCCGGTTCCACAAATCCCACTCACCTGCCGAGTCGATGGTGGCTGCGAGCTGGCCGTTCTTCTTGGCGGCGACATATTTCCCGTTGGCGGCCCGGAGAGTCAGCCTCTTCCCACGCCACTCGATGTCAAAGTAGCAATTAGCCGACCTACAGAGAGAAAGTGAAGGCGTGATCGGTAAACAGGGAGATTAAAATTTACATTGGCACTAATCCCGTGTCGCCCTTAAGTGGGCAAACACACATTCACATCTCAGGTTGCTCAGAAATCTACACCCAGCTGTTCTATCTGCTCAGGTTGTGTTTGGGAACTGGATCGGACAGCAGAGAGTCGGCTTTTACTTTCCAACGTTCCTTTAACGTTCCTGGATCAGAACTCAAGCTCTGCAACATTCCCACTAAATGTTTTTTCCTGAAACCACGAGAGGACCTGAGAGAAAACATGGTTGTGGTCCAATCTGCGAGGAGTCAACGCTCAAGAATGTGATGGAGGAATTTGGAGCGAGAGCTCTGCAGTATGAGCCCCCCCCCCATCTCAGAGTCGACGACCATCTTTGCTCCTTCTTATCTTAAAAAAGGAAGGTCGGGGGGTTCAACCTCAGGGTTGAGTCAGGACAGATGCTTCTCCGACCAATCACACAGGGGATCAGATTATCGTTGTGCTCTCCGTCACATCTGTTTCATATCTGCAGATTATTTCGAGTCACGTGCTCTGCATTAGAAACAGAGATTTTCAAAATAAAAGTCATTTTGGGACAAAAGATAAACCAGGTGGTGTTCAACTTATTATTCAAGCACAACGAGGAGAGTTTCTATGAGAGCAGCTTCAGCTCCTGAATGTGTTTTGGGGCCTCAGAAGGGAAATCGTACAGGAGCCCAGGGTCAAAGGTCAAAGAAGGTTAAGGGTTAACAGCCTGTGGCTGGACTGAACCACTGGAGGGAAATGACTCCCTACAGGTTCCACACAAACGCACAACATGCCATGACATTGACACACACACCCACACGCACACGCGCACACACTCTTAAGTCATGTCACAGCTCAAATTACAGAACAGGACTACAAACTAAAAGCTGTGACTGATGGAGCAGCTGTGCTTGTGGTGAGTTTCCTGCTACATGCACATTTCTACGTTGTCGGTTCAGAGTTTTTAGAGTTGCTAAAACAGAGAAGTTTAAAAACACTGCAGGCTCCGTTTTACTTGCAAACTCCAGGGCCGGGTTTTTGTCTTTTTGGTCATGACGTAGCCTTCGCTGATTCGTCAGGGTCCTATCACATGACCCTCTTCCAGAAGATACCCACCTGGCATTAGCCTTTGCTTCCAGTGGAGAACAGAACGTGGATAATCAATTACAAGCGTTGCTGAACCTGTTATCTTTGCTAACAGCTGTTGTGCAGTTAAATTTTGTATTTTACGATAATGCAACTGTTCCCATGTGGAGGAGATGAGCTGTTATTTGAGTCATCAGCCTTGTGTGATTCTTACTTGGTGGAGGCGGTGCACTGCAGGCCGCCATTAGCAGTGAGGGTCCAGTATTTCCCAGCAGCAGTCCGGAACGCACACTTCCTGTTTTCGCGGCAAATCTCCACCTGGAAAACCTCCTGGTCGCCTTCCTCGTCCTGATTGGCTGACAAGTCCATACCTGGGTGCAGAGAGGAGGGGGTTAAGTTAAAATACAGACTAGGAGGCGGAGTCCAGCAGTGGGTTTGAAGGCTACAAATAGCCACAGCGGGTGACCAGTTATAAAAACAGCAGTCCAGATGTGTACACACACACACACACACACACACACACACACACACACCCCCCCCTCTGGTCGGGATCAGAAGAACTAAATGAGCAACACCAGACAGCTTGGACTAGTGAAATCTGTCAGTGCAGTTCAAAGAATCAGTCGTCATGGTGGATCATCGCTAAACACTTGAGAATCATTAGCAACAACCCTGACTGAGGACAGGACAGCTGCACCTCAAACACGTTTATCACACAACTATCTGCATCATCACGATTAGGTTCAGTATCAGGTTAAATGTGTCCTTCGATAAAAAACCACGTGGGACCAACATCAGAACAACGACTCCAGATTATTTCTCCATTTGTCATAACGACGATCTCATCTTCATTCATTCATCTTTTTTAGCTCTTAAATTAATTGTTCTTAATTGTTCATGAAAATCATTTAATACCAATCACCCACAACATTAAATGTGGCTGATCTGCGTAAAACTGCAGTCCAGACGGTTAACGTGCACGTGTGTGTGTGTGTGTGTGTGTGTGTGTGTGTGTGTGTGTGTGTGTCCATCACCACTGTATGTATATAGAACACCAGACCTCATTAAAATCACATCGACCCGCTCCGGCTCTTAAGAGCAACAAAGAGGTAAACAAACATATAGGAACATATACACAACGCTCCAGTGGACCACTCCCTTCACACACACAAACACACACACATACATACACACACACACGTCATGCCGCACAATGGGAGCTCTTGTACATGATGAAGTCATGGACCTATAGCCAGAGGGCTGAGCAGACAGGGAGAGATGAACTGTCTGGTGGAGCGCTGCTGTGTAAATGTGTGCAGAAAGAGAGAGAACCAGACAGAGAGAAAGAAAGATGTGTTTGAGAAAACAAACCAACTCTCATGTGCTCCCTATCACCCCCCCCCCCCCCCCTCCATCTCATGTTTTTCCATGTTTCTTGTTCTCTCCCAGTCTCAGAACTCGCTCCACTCATCACACTGAACTCGTTAAAATCAGCCCTAAGATGTTATAAACAGTAAAAAAAAAAAAAACATAATCGGGTTTGTGAAGCTTCTGCTCGTGATATTTATCAACTGAAACTGTTCTATCTAGAAAAGTTATAAACTTGTAACTGCTCTGGATTTATAAAGCACTTTTCAAGTCCTGATGACTCAACGCACTTCACAGTCTCCAGCTGGAGCCAAAAATCGACTTCATATTAAACCCGTTTCACCACAGCAAGTAACATAGGTTGTTATTCACTGCGAACATTTTAAGTCTGAAAAAAAGAACAAAGGATTACACATGACTCTCGTCTCCTGTCGAGTGCTAAAGACGATTTAAGAACTCTGGGCTCTGCAGACAGATTGATTTTCTGCAGAGCTATGTATGCGCACACACACACAATGTGAACCACATGGTGCGGAGGGGGTGGGTCAGAGAAAATGAAATATAAGTTTAGCTGCAGAGGGTTTGAAGGAGGAGCACTAGAGGAGCAGAAAATGAGGAGGAAAGATTCTGATTGACGACACAATCATCAATCACATCACCGAACCTGTCCTCTAATACTCGGCCAACACACACACACACGGCTCAGTAGCACAGGGAGGCCCATTTATAACTACGTGAGAGGGAGGGAGCGTAACCATCTGCTGCGGGACGCCTCAGCCCACGAGTGATTACCGACTCACCTACAACATGAATGAGCTCATTCCAACGTGCTGCACTAAACGTCTGAGGGAAAACGTTGGACTCATTATTCAGTATCTGAAAGACGCGACAGGCTCAGCGTTACCTGGTTACTAATCAGGGACTTCGGTTTGATTTTGAAAAGTGATCAGTTAATTTGGAGCATGAGATCTGCAGATTTAATTTGAGTCATTTGAATTTCAGGTGCAGTCGTCAAATTGGTCAGAGATACTAGAAATACAGACAACCACAAAATCAGCAAACTGCATCATACTGTGTTTCCATTACAGAGTGTGAGAGAGATTATTCCCCAATAAATCCTCTAATTTGAATTATGTGAATTAGACTTCCAGGTGCTTTGAATAAGATTCACCATCAAAGATGTTTTGAAGGAAATAGAACAATGTCAGCTGTGTTATCACACACACACACACACACACACACACACACACACACACACACACACACACACACACACACACACACACACACACACACACACACACACACACACACACACACACACACACACACACACCATTGGTGACAAAACATTCGCCAAGCTCACAGGGTTCCTGTAGAGGGTCCGTGCACTCGGCGTCAACCTCATCAGCTAAACACACCCAACAAAGTGACCACACATGCAGAAACCTCCCAAACCACATCAAATACAGACACACACACACACGCTCCTGAAAACAACCCCTCTATCTTTCTGTCCACCCCGCCCACCACATTCAGCCTGATGGCGGCAGGCACAGATTGTTGGCCTCGGTTACTGTGAGCCAGCAGCAGAGGCCTGCTGTGAACGCATGCAATTGTATCAAGTGCAATTGTGTGTGTGTGCGTGTCCGTCCCATTGTTCAGCAGGCCTAGCTGAGGAGGCGACCGGCTGGGGCACAAACAGGGAGCCAGATCATCGGCCTTTGTTCTGACACACACACACACACACACACACACACACACACACACACACACACACACACACACACACACACACACACACACACACACACACACACACACACACACACACACACACACACACACACACACACACACACACACACACACACACACACACACACACACACACACAGCCCTACTTCCTCCAGCAAATAGAAAAAACATGTCAAATTGAGGTCAGACACAGTTGTGCCCCAAATAGTTCGTTGAATTGATTAAAGAGTCACTCTGTGTTCACTGTGCTGCAGAAAATCAACAGTGGAACAGTTTGAGGGCGATAATGTGGAGACGCACCCAGAGCTGAGGAGATTGACACACTGGAGACCAGCTGAAGTCCAAACCCATAAGAAAGTAGCTGACGCTAAGGAGGAGAGGCCTCCTGGTGCCGTGCAGCCGGCGTGAGGCAGCTCCCTGGCTCGCTCCCAACACACACACAAAGAAAAACACACAAACATACTGAAGGTCTGTAAACACATAAAAGCATCAGCATGCATGACAACTGGACTCCAAGGATGCATAAACTGACTCCCTCGTATTTCTCCTCCATCGGGTGAGGGAGGGAGCGAATCATCGGCCCTCACCCTGCAGGGTTTAACTCACACCAGACAAGGTCGGAGTCTCACGTCTCGTTTCCTGCCAGCGGGGGGGTGAAGGATGCAGAAAGGGTGTCAGGGCTGAATCGTAGCCAGACGCAACACGGAGCCACATTTTTGTTTTTTAAACCTCATACAACACAATACATGATTTAGAGCCAGATGGTGAATCTGATTTGACCCGACGAGCGATTTTCAACACTTCTGAGAGTTTTGCACTGGAGTCAGCAAGAAACCAGGCCAACCCAAACCATAGAGTCCGACAGTTTGAACTGGTTTACGTGTTGAAATGTGAACACAGAGCGGCTGCTTTAACAACTAGAGCCACAGACGTCAGCTCTTGAATGATTCATTAAACATGCATGTGTCTTCTTGCTGACACATGAGAAGATCACTTCCACTTTCAACTCCGTGTAAAACTAGAATTGTTGTTACGCCTGTTGATTTTTGTTGGCTAGCTGTTTCCTACTGTTGCCAGTCTTTATGCTAAGCTAACGAGTTACTAGCTTTTAAAAAAATGTTTTGGGCATTTTAGTTTCAACTGAACTGAGGGGCATTGAAACAGTCGTCCTTAAAAGTCTCATTTTGGTTCAGCCCGTGGAGACGGAGTCCTCGAAAAAAAATTGGGACACAGATTTAGTCGTGCAAATCCCACTTTCATTATAAAGCCAGGAGGTCACACATCCAGAGAACATTCAATGGGGCACGGCCTTATTGCCTTTAAGCAGATTCCATCAGGATTTCAACGTGACATAAAAACATAAAAGAGTGGTCCCAACTGAACAGAGCAATGAAACCCTGCAGTCACCCCTCCGATCGGCTGTAAAGAGCAGTCAACGCTCGGTGGTCACACCAGGAGCCGACAGGATGTGATGGACTCTCATCCATTTAGCTGGAGACAAACCAGCGCTCAGTCCTCACCCGCACCTCAGTTTAGGGGCAGAACAGGGCACTTAATGGCCCGTGGAGCTCCAGGCTAAATGACCGATAATTGTATCTCAGTCTATATGAGGGTCGTTAAACAGCCTCTCAGGGAATTTGTGACCAGGGATGAGCGGAGTGGACGTTACGAGCCGGAAACGAGCAACGAGCAACGAGCACAGGGTCGGATTAACGGCTGCTGTGAACGCTGCGAGCAACAATTAGGGGAGAGCAGAGACAGAGGCACTGCTGTGACGTGCATCATGTATCTGTCAGAGAGAAACTGACATTTGTTTCTGGTGCTTTCTGACGTTACGAAGAAAAAAAACCCATTGTGCAACGTGTCTGAGTTTAATGGAGTCAAGCTAATTTGATGTCGACTGGCTTCACTTTCAGTTCCTGGGGAATCAGGAAGCAACGACAATAGATTTCGGTGAAAGAAGAAGGACAAATGACATAAATGACAAATGTTAACACCCAACTAAACAACATTTTCTGAAGAGACCACAATCTTCATCAGCGTCAATTAAATGCAAGACATCAAATCAACAGTTTTGATTGGACAAAGCAGCTTTTGGACTGACCCACTTGAGCTGCTTATGAAAAACCCAGCTTCCACCGCCATGCTGGCTGAGGTCCACCCGGCGGAAAGCTGCCGCAGATATGGGCCGCGAGCAGCTGTTGGTTTTAAAAACATCTGGAGCCAGTTTAATTCCACCCAAAACATTTTAATCCACGTCACAACAATCCGGTTGTTGGCGTGTTGCACGTGTTCTTCAGACCAGATTCAGACCTCCTGCTCGTTAGAGACAGATCTGAGCTGCGGGGTGGCAGACAGAGCAGGGAGGACATGGGTCCAATCACCCAAGAGAGCAACCAACCGGTGTCCTTGAGCAAGGCATTAGACTAGCAACAGAGTTCACTTGAGGGACATCAGATATCTGTGGCACTAAAAACAGACTCTGCGGAACCACTGCCACCAAATGACTGCAACAGATGGAGACTTCTTTTCTATAACACCAATATCTCAAGATCGTACAGGTCTGCTGCCAGTTTCATGTCATTCAACAGATCAACGGTAACATGACAACGAAGGTCCGAGTCAGTTGCTTCGGACATTTTCTGGAACTTCTCCTGCCAGATTCCTGGTAAAATGTCCAAATGAGCCCATGTGAGAAGATGTCTGGAGAGCTCACAGCGAGCGAGTGGGCGTGTTGACGACGCTTCCAACACACGACAGACGCAAAACTGAAAAGAAATACAAATATCTCAGGATGAAAAAGAGGAGGCATTCACGAAGAAGACGAAGATGTCAACGTGGAAAGAACCACAGAATCTCCTGCTGCGTTCATGTGTAAAAAGGCAAACTCCACACATTCTTTGTAGCTTGGGGATTATTACAGTGAAATTCATGCTCCGGTTACAGAGGACATCAAATTCCCAGCTATAAATACATCTCAGATAATGTTTAATTCAACAGGAACCTTCAAACCGGCCTCCATTTTGTGCCTGAGACGGAGAGAGGAGTCAACTCCTGTCAGAGAGAGAAGTGGATAAATATCCCAGTGACAAGTAAACACAGCGAAGCAACAGAACAAACAGACTCAGGATGAGAGGAAAATAAAAGGAGAGACAGATACTTTCTGAAAAGAGGAACCAAAACCACTGAACCACACATTATTCTCTCCATCTCTCTCTCCTTTAACCAGGAGCTAAATATAGATTTAAAGAGCATTAATTACTATATTCCCATCATTCATTGCAGACAGGACAGCACCACTGTCTCGGCTTCTCTACGTTTTCCTCGTCTCAAACCAAATCACACCTATGATGATTGTTTTTGTGCAGAGTCACAGGGGCTTTTAGAGCGTGACTCACACATTTCCATCAAAACCAGCATCTTTCTTCAGTCAGGTTCAGGGAAAGAGACAAAAGACGGTTGTTTTATTTCAACACCCGTCCAGTGTGCGGCATGAGGGACGACACTGACCCCAGACACACACACACAGCAGCCAGGCCTGAAGGGAGGAGTGGGGGAGGGGGGAAGGGGAGGCTGAGGAGGACGAGGCTTGAGGGAAGCTGTGGGAGATGTTAAAGAAGAAGAAGAAGAATAAAAGAACAATGAGGGGAGAGGTGAAAGGAGGCGAGAAAGACCTGGATGGAAGAATGAAGCAGGGGTGAGGGAAAAAGAAGGAGAGGAAGGAAGGAAGAAGGCGGAGGGACAAACGTATCTCTGCCCACTCGTACAGCTGAGACACACATGGACAGAATTATCGCGCTGATAAAATCTGACAAAAACAAAGAGAAAGAAACATTCAAGTCAGGAGTGAGTTCGCCTGGAGACGATTATGACCAAGTATCGGTACCAGACGGGAACAAACAACCATGAGTCTGCAAAGTCAACTTCTAAAGAAGCTGGAACCGGCCTGAAGACGCCAGATACTTTCAAGCCTCAGCTGCAAGAGGACGATAAAGTCAGGAGGTTTTGGGTTTCAGGGGAATCAGGGCTGAGAGACCGAAATAAAGATGATTCACATTCTGCTCATCAGTGTTCATGGTTCGTCCACTTTAAGGATTTTACAGGTTTTTTTAAAAAGGCATCATGTGTGAATCGCTCCTCTCTAACCAGGGAGCTGCTTGGTGCCACTTGTACCTTTGAATGATGCATGACACACGTGCACGTGGAGCATGCACGTGTGTCAGTTATTTACATAGGTGGAGAATGTAAATACATAGATACGTGCATGTGCAGATACATGAAGACCTCCTGGTTGTGAATATATAGGCCATCATTACTGTGTGTGTGTGTGTGTGTGTGTGTGTGTGTGTGTGTGTGTGTGTGTGTGTGTGTGTGTGCTGCAGGGGGGATGCAGTCTGACATTCCATCACTTTAACTCTTCCTCTGCCAAGGGATGAGATACCAACACACACACACACACACACACACACACACACACACACACACACACACACACACACAGTGTCCCATGAAGCACCAGGGCTGCAACACACACACAGTGACCCAAGTCTCTCTCTCTCTCCCTCTCCCACTCACACAGTGACCCATGCAACACACACACACACACACAGTGACCCATGCTGCACCGGGCCTGCAACACACACACACACACACACACACACACACACACACACACACAGTGACCCATGCAGCACCGGGTCTGCAGCACACACTCACCGGACCACCACACCCACCTTGCCGGGTGGAGACGTTCCTCTCGTTGGCCGCGGTCAGCACCACCTGTGGGTGACTCTGCTCCAGCACGAACAGCTCGTCCTTGCCCACGCGCGCGCTCTTGCCGGACTTCATGGTGCCGGAGGGTCCGGAGGGCGCGAGGTACCGGCCGCCACAGTCCCTGAAGGCCACCTTACCGGAGCGGAACTCCAGCGTGTAGCCGGTGTTCCGGTCCGTGGCGGCGAGCAGCGCGCCGTCGTTGCTCAGGAAGCGGTTGTCGGAGGTCTGCAGGTGGTACCGCTGCTCCCGGAACACCAGCGTGATCATGGAGTCCACCCCCCACGGGACGTCCCGGTCGATGGCGATCTCGTCCACCTTGGAGCTCAGGTGCGCGTAACGCTTGCGCGTCATGCTGAAGATGTTCACCTGCGGGTGCATGGCGATGTGCACGCTCCATTTCTCCGCCACGGACGCGGTCTGCGCGAAGCAGATGATCCGGTCCTCGGTGCCGCCCAGGTAGCGGCCGTGCGGCTCGGACTGCAGCGACCAGCGGCCGTCATCGTGCGCGGTGATGACGAAGCGGCACTCCGGGCCCGGGCTCTCGCTGTCCCCGGTGACGTTCCCGTCCTTGTCGGCGGCGATGTACCGGCCCAGATGTGACTTGAGCACGAAGACGTTGCCGTTGGACTCGTCGCCGCTTTGCTCCAGGGTCCAGATCTGCTTCTTCTTCATGCTCGAGGCGGACGCGTTGATCTTGAAGCCGAACGTCTCCGCCGTCAGGTACTTGTTCCCGCAGTTGATGAGACCGAACTGGATCTGCAGCATGTCGCTGGTTCCGTTAGTGGCGCCGTTGGTGCTCATGGTCGGATCTGTGCGCGCGAGCCTAGGGACCGGACCGGTTCTGTGGGGGGGAAGGGGGGGGGATCTGAGAGTGTGTGTGCTCTCGCGGCTGAAAGGGTGAGATGATGCTGCGCTGCCTCGCGTGCTTCTCTTTGTTTGGGGGGAGAGTGTGTGTATGTGTGTGTGTGTGTGGCTGAGAGCGAGTCCGTGAGCGCGCGCAGAGCTCTGCCTGTCTCAGCAGCGCGAGCCCGCCGCCACAGCTGCAGCATATATAAGCACCAGTGACGTAGCGCTGCGGGCCACGCCCCCCTCCGACGAACAGAAATCTGGGAGCTGAAGTGAACTTAGACGTTTGTTTTCAGCACTGAACTCCGGACACTCTCCGCAGGAGCTGAACGTCAGAACGAGTGAGAGACTCCGGACATTCTCCAGAGATTCTCCAACCAGCCCCCAGGTAAAAACCCCAGAGAATGTCCGAATGATCCCATGTGAGATCCTCCACTAGCATCATGGTGACGTTTCTAGCACGCACAAATCAGACGCACAAATAAGAAAACAAATACCTAAGGATGAAGAAGAGGAGCCATACACGAAGACGACACAGACAAAGATGTTAAGAGAGTTTACATTACATTACGTCCTGTCACCTGGTATAAAGATCGCATATCTCGGAAACCGTTCGTCTTATCAGCTTCACACTTGGCTTTTGTGTTGTTAATGGCCCAGTGAAGTGCACAGTCAAATTTGTAAAAGTCACGTGTAATTCAATATTACAGTTGTAATAAAAAATGTAATAAACAGACAACCAGCGCTCTGCAGCCGTCAGCCGGGGGGGGATTTAAATGTTCAGTGTGTATTAACGAAATCCAAAAACAACAAGAATTTAGATATATCCTCATTTAAACTTGCTTATTTTACCACAGTAGATTCATGTAGGTTGATCTGTTTTCCTAATAACATCATATCACTGTTATCTGTCTGTCTAGGACTCACAGGATTGACTCAGTATTCAAATCATGAGGACGGAGTGTGTGCGTCCACACAGAGCTCCATTCATGGACGAGCATGCACATCACAGGACAGGGAAGGCAGCATAAACAAAGAGGTCAAACAGATCAGTGCTGGAATCTTCTCAGTCAGCGCATGAGCCGGAGCAAGCACCGAAACACACAGTCTATACAAGACGGCTACACAAAGTGTGTGTCTCTTCTTCTTTATTAAAACAGTCACACAAAGGTCACAGCAGAGATGGTTCATTTCTCCGACCAGTGAAATGACTTGAGCGTTGATATGGTTTCATCTCTGACCTCTGACCTCCAAGGATACATACGTACAAGTCGATCATATCCAATCAGATATGATTATAAAGAGGAACAAACATGCAAACTCCACACAGAAACACCTCAGGATTCAAACCAAGAACCTTCTTTCTGTGAGGCAACAGTGTTGACCACTCTACCACTGTATCACCTTTAAACTTAACACAACTTGTACTATGCATGAGAAGTTGGGATTCACTTTCCATTCTCCACCCAAATCACTCCTCCTGAATATTTTACCAGCATCAAAACCTTTTTACATGTTTCATGAATAAATTATATTCATGAATTCTGTCTGTCACAACCAGTGAGTGTCACGATGCTTCAGTGTGTCGCTGCTGGGAAAGTAATCTGACCCTAAACTGTAATCTGATCAGAGGTGATCACCCCCGTGTCTCCGCTGCAGCCCGGATTAATCTTCAGACAAATCAAATCTCACCTCCTCGAGCACGATCTAATAAAATCACCAGATATATTTTCATCTGCTCGTGTTGTGCAGTGTTTATTTTTAATAGCTGACATGAAAAGGTCAGTCCAGACTGGACGATCAAATCCTCTGCTGGAAACTGAAATCCAACTTTCAACCCTAAGTTTCCACACTAACAGAATTTCAATCAGGGAGAAAATCTGAATGACATGAAATTGATTTCTGAACAGACAGAAGACTTTGGTGATTAGACTCCAGCGGGAAGTAGAACATCAGGCAGCCCTGTGAGTTTGATGTTATGGGTATGAAGGAGATTTCCCCTGGACACTGGTGGTGGTGATGGGGAATGGAGCAGGAAGTTGGGACGTCTCATGAAGGCCGGTTGAGGGGAGATGACCAGGGGGTGCAGGAGGGTCTGACTTCTATGAGTGTGTGGAAATCTGGCCTCAGCGGAGGTATGAGCTCTAATGACTGTAGTTTTTTAACGATGATTCATGCTTCAAAAAATGCTCTGAAACTTGAATGTTGCTGTTGGGGGAGCTGCTGCAGCTACGTCGAGATGACACGTCAGAAAGAGACTAGAGCCAACTCATGTGGATTTTAGAAAAGAAGCGCTTCCAGGGTGCTCTTGTTTTCAAACTCTTCCTTTTAAATTTAAGTTCTAAGTATAAAAGTCAGTGATAAAAGCTCGAGCAGCCGACCTCTGGAGGACGACTGCATCCTGTTCCTCAAAAGGACAGAGTCAACACTTTGGTATTGATCGTCGCAGCAGCAGCAAGCAGCTTTC
Organism: Verasper variegatus; assembly: GCA_026259375.1. NCBI lineage: Eukaryota > Metazoa > Chordata > Actinopteri > Pleuronectiformes > Pleuronectidae > Verasper > Verasper variegatus. Next base: position 17,620,253 of record CM048054.1, read on the forward strand.
TCCCCTGAGTGTACATCCCTCACGTCTTCCTGTGCCAACAGCAGCGCACGTTAACTCAGAGGATTCAGATGAATAATGGAGTCAGGTTCTTTGGTCCTTGTGGGATTAGCACACACAGATGTGTGTGTGTGTGTGTGTGTGTGTGTGTATCCCCTCATTCTTCACCAATCTTTCCCTCCAGATGGGGGCCTCCATTGTCACAATCAAACTTCAATTGTGTTTGAGAGGGAGACGCTAACACACAGGCACACAGACACACACACACACACACACACACACACATACTCTTTCTGATTAAGACCAAGATATGTGATTAGACTGATGGTGAGATTTGATGAGATTGATGAGATTAGCAGTGATCGGTGATTATATGTGAACTCAGATAAACTCAAACCAACACACACACACACACACACACACACACACACACACACACACACACACACACGCTTGGTCTAAAGGAAGCAGGGAGGGACACGGGGGGGATCCATCTTTGTTCTCCAGCAGAGCTTTGAGGACGGTTTCCATGGAGACCGGCCTCCTATCTGCTGGGTGATGGAGGGCAGGCGAGCCTGCTGCAGTGAGCGCACACACAACACACACAAGCGCACACTGACACACTGACACACTTGCTGGACTCACTAACACCTGCAGACGGCCCAGCGGCCTCGGCAGACACAGATCTAACCAATCAGCCTTATTTTCATATACACACCTCTTAGCTGGAGCCAATCACAGCATCTTCCCCCCACCCCTGTCTTATAACATCCACCAATCAGGAAACACCCTTCCAGATGTGTGAGGGAAAATATGGCCAACCATCGCCTGTTTGAGTGCAATTAATTTAATAGCAAATGAAATGAGTCAGTGTGATGTGTTGGCTGCAGCTGGACAGATGTTGCTGCAGCTTTAATGACTCACAAACCTGTTCGAGCTACAACGAGCATGAATATAACAAAGAGAAAGACAATGAAGTGGAAACATCAGCTGAGGAGGGAAGGATACGAGCAGAATAACAGAGGAAGAGTGAATGGTGTGAACACGGGGTGGAGAGAATAAAGGAGTGCTGGGGGGGGGCTGTGTCTCTCCTCTGACCTGTATTCATGACGATGGTGCATGGAAATGTGCACATGGTTGTGTCCTTGGTGAGCTGGGATCGATTAGAGCCGACATGTTCTCGATGGTCCAGGAGCTTCGGCTGCTTCGTATTTGGCGAATTGATTATGAAAGAACATGTGGGAAATGTGTGTCGGCTCCGCTGCTGCATTAACCCACATTTCACTGAGAACATCCACTGTTCAGTAGATAGAAGGAAAGAGAGAGAGAGAGAGAGAGAGAGAGAGGGAGAGAGAGAGAGAGATGGATATATAGACCTCTTTCTGTGTGAAGTGGCTGCAAGAGAGAGAAAGTGAATGACCTGTGTGAGCTGATGTCTCTTGCAATCAACAAGGAATGTGAGTTTGAGTGTGTGTGTGTGTGTGTGTGTGTGTGTGTGTGTGTGTGTGTGTGTGAGTCTGGCTTGTGTGTGTGTGTGCACACAGCTGCAGCCCTACCAAGGGCCTCCTTTCCACCAACAAAGAGCTGGAAGCTGGAGCCACCGGGGAACACCACACACTCCCCTCGTCGGGTCAAGGGTCATTTAGTGTGTGCGCTCTTTTGGGGGTGTCTCCCATCCCCCCCCCTCTCATTGCCATGACAACAGCAAAGCAGTCCAGCCAAGATCAGCAGAGCAACTTCATAGCTTCTCCCTCTGTTTAACACATTATGAAGTGTGTGTGATTCTCAGTGTGTAGTTGTGTGTGTGTGTGTGTGTGTGTGTGTGTGTGTGTGTGTGTGTGTGTGTGTGTGTGTGTGTGTGTGTGGCCATGATGCCTGAAGCCGACAGAAAGATATAGGTCAGTCTGGAGAGACAGAGCTGCAAGGCACGAGTGTGGCACTGCAGGGTGTGTGTGTGTGTGTGTGTGTGTGTGTCCCTGCGTGTTTTTACGTTTTGTGTGTGTAGTGTATGTGTGTGTAAGAGAGAGAGAGAGAGAGAGAGAGAGAGCTCATCACAGTCTTTGCAAGTGTCACATCATCTCATTTTCACCTCCCCATCCCCCCCCCCCCCCACAGACACTTCTGCAGGGGATGAAACAAGATGCAGATTTTCCTCCCAAGGTTATGCGTATGTGCCTGTGTGTGTGTGTGTCTGTGTGTGTGTGTGTGTGTGTGTGTGTGTGTGTGTGTGTGCATGCTTGAATTGATTATGGGCCCTTATTGGCGCCTCCAGCTCTGACCACAGGGAAACTTGATCAGGACGCCACTAAAAATACCTCTTCCTGCCTCTCAGCGTGAGGCCTGTGACGTCACATCCTGTCCTCATGAATGAGCCCTGTTTCTGTGGTCAGGAACCTGAACATCCCTCCTCCCTGATTCATTTCCTTCCTTTTCCTGACACCATGAGTCACTTGTTTGATCCCTGAGGCAGAAAACGGCTGCAGAGTGTTACCTTAACTTCTCTCTGTCTAAAAATAAAGATTTCCCCCCCCCCTTCAGACTGTATCAGGTCACGACCCTCAGGAAATCCGCCCACCTTTAGATTTACTAAAATATCTTAAAGATGCATCAACTGGTTAAATCTTTTAAAACATTGTCCTTTGACCCACGTCCCATCCTTCCAGCAAGTGTCATTCTATCGCCTAGTTAAATGTATTTATTGAAAATAGCTTCTCTATTTAATTTCTCCTGGTTTTTAATCATTTTATTTTTGTTGATTCTAATTATTTGTGAGTTCTGTTTCCTTCCATCTTCTGCAGTGTGTTGACTGAACAGGCCTCTAAAGGAGCGCTGCTGCTCTACCTACTGGTGACAGCAGAGAACTACACCATAGCCAGAGCCTCCACCCACTTATGAATCAATTTCATGGTCACACACCCACAGTGAGCGACACACAGACACACACACACACACACACACCCACAGTGAGCGACACACAGACACACACACACACACACACACACACACACACACACACACACAGTGAGCAACACACACACACAAAGAGGGCACATGAGTGGGGTAACTGGCAGGTGTTGCTGGTCATTGCCACCACTTTCCTGTTGTATCCCCTGGGTTCCTTTCTTCCTCTCCCTCCCTCACTCCTTCCTTTCTGACTCCCTCTCTCCTTCCCTCCTTCACTTGTTTCCTCTCTCCTCAGCTTTTCATCTCGTCTTTCTCTCTCTTCATGGGCAATAAGGAGTTTTAGATGCTAATGATATGCCCCTGCAACAAAGGGTCAGAGGCCCATTTACAGGGGGGTTCTTTGGACACACGCACACACACACACACACGTAAAACTCAAACACCAGCTGTTCTCTGTTGGCTTCTTATTACACAGATCACCTAAAAGATTTAGCTTGCTGGTTCTTTTAATTTTGCACACACATGCATGCATCTTGTACACACACACACACTTCTTTAGAGAAGCATTTATGTATTGAAGCGTTTTTCATTCTGGGTCAAATGTGACTGATTTTAATGATGTTTCTGTAAATGTGTTTGTTGTGTTCCTCACTGGTTTCAGTCTCCTCGTGTGAATAATTGATGATTGGGAAGTGATGATGGAGGAGAGCATGTGTGTGCCGGATGAAACCATCTGCTGACACACACATGCACACACCAAGCTATCACACACACACAGGGGGATCATTAACATCTGGCACAGATGGCCATTTTAAACAGCAGCTACCTTTGTGGGCCACACCAGGGGGTAAACTGTCCTTCTACAGATCCAGTGATACTGAAGATATTATATATAACAAAGTACAAATAAATCCAACATGAGCAATAATTCTCGTGTCTGTTTACATCTTATTTATCAATATGTGTGATTTCATTCACTTGTATCCTAATGTCTATTTGTACCTTATTTATCTATTTATTCTTGTACTTATTACTATTTTTTTATTTGAGATATCTTTAATACCTGCTGAAGCAATGTGATTTCATTCTACTGTGCACTTTTATAAAGTATTTTCTTTATATGATATCAAAGCAACTTTCTTTTCTTTTCCCAATTCAAACTAGACTGTGCTCGGTGCTGCCCCTTCCTGCTGAAAGGCGGAACTGCATGCACACCTCAGCCATCTTTGTTCTCCTGTTCAGACCTGGAGGAAACTGATTGTTCTTTCTTCTGCAGTTAGAATTTAATCCATGTTCATAATCCACACTTCTGATGATGTTTCCAACCAATCCACTCGACAGGAGGAGTTCTAATCTGACGTTATGACATTAGCGAGCGTGGAAATGATGTTCAAGCCTCATCTCATTCTCACATTGTTGTAGGACGTCATTGAACAACTGCTTCAAGGGACATTTGACATTTTAGGACACACATGCTTCATTGATGAGAGTTAGACGCGTGTAAACTTGAGACAGTGCTTTTTTTGTCTACAACTGTGTCTAAATTCAGGGGCCGCCTCCTTCAGAGGTTGCATGTGAAGATTGCATCACAGCACCGTAACGAAGCTGCCCCGTTCAGAAGGCTCCTCCGAATGCGTCCTTCCTCTCCTGAGTAACGAAGACTGCAACAGGTGAATCCCTCCCAGACACAACCTATCCCAGGATTCATTGCACTTTGGTTTTTCAAAGAAATAACATTTACAGAAAACAACTAGACCCAAACTATGTTTACACTTTTAAAGTATCTGACTTCAAGTCAACCCAACAGCTAATGATTGACACGTTCAAAAACCAAGGGGCATTAAAACTGTCCTGTTGTGTCCAACTGCAGCTCTGTTGCTAGGCGACAGCGGTCAGAGCAGGACAAGCTGGAGACTCAGATCAAATCCTCTGTAGACCAGATTGTCTCGGTTCGGTTCAGCCTTTGTGATCTATGCAGCCTGTGAACGCCGCCGCCCTCCTGGGCCTCGTTGACCACGTCCCCCTGAAGTGGGATGTAGCAGTGACTGAGTTTCTGCTGGTTGCCTGGCAACACATCTCTTACATCAAATAGTGTCTTTTACACTTTGGATTTTTAAACATATGAAACAAAGCGGATATATTCATTCTCTGTGGACAGAGCCAGGCTAACTGTTCCCCTCTGTTTCCAGTCATTGTGCTAAGCTAACTAGCTGCTGGTCTGTAGCTTCATATTTACTGCAGGTTTCCCATCAGGTCACCAACAAATAGAAATTATGAGACTTATTGTAGTGCAGATTATTATAATGTTAAATTCTATTTTCTAATTCCAGGCCCAGCAGCTCAACAGAACATTTCACATGCTGAAGTTTCACTGTGTTGTTCTCACATTATATAACCTTCACAATAAAGGTTTTTGTCCTTAATTGAGTGTGAGTCACTGAAGTAGAAAGTGCAGCCTAATTGAAAATGTATAGGATGCCCTTACACACACAGTGGAGCAGTGAGGGGGGGGGGGGGGTAGAGCCCAGGGAATTTCCTCAATGCTAGTTTTACTTTTAATAATTTAATCAAACAGCAATTTACTGCCCCCCCCATCCCCTCCCCGAGTTTTACTCATAAAGTTACACAAATGTATATTTCAGGATTTCCCACCGTGCGCCTGAACGCAACATTCACATGTCACTAGTTTATACATGTGATTGTGAAATTAGGTCAGACTAAGGAGGGGGAATAGAAGCCAGGACACACACACACACACACACACACACACACACACACACACACACACACACATGACAAGAAAAGATGTCGGTGCAACTAACCTAGTTATCCATGTGTTACCAAAGAAACAAGACAGAAATGGGACCACTGCTTACTTTGTACTTTGTAACACACACACACACACACACACACACACACACACACACTCACACAATGGCTGTCAGGGTGTCTCCTATCCCTTATGTAACAGCTGGGTAGCACGTTCCTGGTCATCATCTTACAATCAGATGAGCCAAAAGAAGGCGGAACACCTCCTCCACTGTCCACATGAGTGTGTAGATCAGTGGATAGACAGGAGGAGGAAAATCTACAGTTAATGATTGAGGGATTAACGACGGGTCTGTGACTTAAAAGTCTCCTTAAAAGGCCAACGAGTTGAGATGATTACCTGCAGCCCTCGGCCAATGAGCGAGCAGCAGGTTATCTGTACCTGCAAAAGTCCAATCCCCCTGTTCTGTTCCCTGCTCCGACACACTGAATATCAGAGGTCTCTGTGTAGAGATGGAAGGAAACAGTGAAGGTTTCATTAAGAACGTTGTGTCTTCCCTGCACATCAGCATTGAAACAGCTGATGTTGTGCATCTTGGTTGCGTGGAAACCTAACTACACAAAAAGAAAAATGCGTATGTGTGTTTGTGCATGGTTATGCAACAGTGCAAGGAAAATACTGTGCCTCTTGACCTACATTTCAGAGTCTGACTGTACCCTACCACTCAGGGAATCCCACATGATTAGTCGTAACACATTTACACAAATGCACACTTACACATACTCATGCACGTGCACACAGACACACAGTATACCTTCATTTTTACTTGTTTTTTCTTTTCTCTCCTAACTCGTCTCCTCTTCCAACAAATGAAACCTTGAGCCCGCTCTGAAAAACAGCTGCTTCCACTTTAATCCCATGACAGGAAGTGAATGTGTGCACACAGCCAGGCGGGAAGCGGGAGTGCGAGGAGGCCGCAGCTTTGTGCAAATGGTCAGTGTGACAATGCAGAGGGAGAGGGGACGGTCTGCAGAGAGGGAGGTTTTATTTTATTACACACTGTTAAATAGGCTTGTTGACCTACCCACACACACACACACACACACACTCTGCATCTTCCTTCTATATTTTCCACACACTCTGCAGCTATAAAAGCCTGAGGCCGGGGAAGGTGAGGTGAAGGTGCAGCTCACAGTGGAGCTGAGTCTGTGGCCGTAGAGCTCGGAGGTCACGCACACGGAGAAACGAGCCGCCAGGGGAACGACAGAAGCTCAAAGTAGAAACTGTTTATGAATTCCCTGTGGTGCAGCGGTGTGCAGCACATTCCTCCACATCAGATGACCCACGGACGAGGTTCAGAGGAGAACTCAACTGGTTTCATTCAGAATTTTGAGTCCACTTTGTGTCTCGAATACAAAGAATGCACCAGTTAAGAAGACAACATCGAAGTGTGTGAGGAAATCTGTTCTACAAGGCTGTAAATATAAAAACTATGTCTCATGGTGGCAGTGAAGGGAAGGTCGGGATCACTAAAGTCTGCCGGGCTCATCCTCTCCTCACAGTCTATCCAGTTGAGTCAGTCGACATTAAAATTCCTAGAGCTTCGCTGTTGACATAGCTAAAAAAAAAAATGTAGCTCTGAAAAAGTTAAATTTACACTAAAAAGGGGGAACTTTTATCTGCTGTTGGTCCAGACTGGAAAAAACAGAAGTGATGTGTTGATGACAGCCCAAAATTTTCTGATGACTAACACACACACACACACACACACACACACACACACGCTGACAGTGCCTCAAATAAAAAGGAAAATACAGTTTACACGGCTCCAGTTTGACCAGATATGGTTTCCCCTGCTCCACCAATGCCAGCGTCTCGACTGGTGCAGACGTACTGGTGTCTGTGTCCATACCTGTCAAACGTTAACCTTATATGGTCCCTCATGGGGAACCAGGAGGAAGTCCCTTTCTGCGTGCAGCGACAGAAAAGTGACATCCTCATGGTTTCAGTAGACGGCTGGCAGCTGCAGGAGGCAGCACCGAGCAGCAGCCCCGCACAGCAGCCGCAGCTTTAGGAAGTGGTGAGAGTGCTGATTTTCATTTCTGCAGAAAAACACACACACACTAATATTTAGGACCGTTTCATGCTTGACACCAGGCGGGGCTGTGAAATAGTGCAACGTGAATTATTATTATTCTTTAATTATAAATAATTCCTTTTTGGGGTTTTCTATTGAAAGTGTGAAGCCGCACTGACACACACACTCACACACAGACACAAACAGGAAATTTAAATGTCCTCCTCTGCAGTTTCCAATTACTGAAACATAAAGGGAAGAGAAGTGAAATCTTTTGAGCTGTGAGTTTCCCTATTTAGTCACAACCCCACACACACACATTCACACTGATGGGGAGACACATTTAAAACACACAATGCTACTCAGTTTCATCACTGACACGTTGATGTAAGCTTTTGCCTGTGTGCGCTAGTAGGTATGATGAAGACACAAACACACACACAGAGACACACACACATAATTTCACAGTCCTTGGGGGTGAAGCTGATTTCCTTGAGACGGCATCCCATGTGACCTGACTTGCATTCCTCAGATTGTTGTCATGTGACAAACTTAAAGATCTCCTTTTATGGATGTCAGTGTTAACAGGAGGATGTGGCCTCACTAATGCACACCCAGGTCCACACACACACACACACACACACACACACAAATGAGAGAGCACATAAATACACACCTCACACTTTCCTGCCAACTCAAACACAAATAGAGACAGAAAACTGTGAGGGAGTGGTGAAATGAGACTGGCAGCGATGTCATCCTCCAAGCCGTCTCTTCATGGGTCCAGAGACTTTCGTTCTGACAAACTGCTGAACTGAATCATGATCTCAACTCAAACTGGAAATAAAGATTCAAATTTTAATTAAAGCCATTGTTAAAATGTAAAATGGGGATAGAAATGTTGTCCCTGTGGCTGCAAATATCTTGTTTGTCAGTGTCAGACTTTTTCTCTCAGGTCTTGGTTGTTGGCCCGGTTCATTGTGTGATTATGTCCAGGTTCCCCTCTCCCTCTCCCTCTCCCTCTCCCTCTCCCTCTTCCTCTCCCTCCCCCTCTCCCTCTTCCTCCCTCTATCCTCAAGCTATGTAATGTAGACAATAAAATATTTGGGGTGGGGTTTGACCTGTAACCCACTTTTCCCCCAACGTCCCCCATGGAGAATGTGAGGCAGTTTATCAGCCTCGCAGCCAAAACATCCCAAAAGGAATCCAAGGAGTTTTCCAGTTCACTGTCCTTTACTGCAAAATAAACATTATAAGAAAAACAAATGCAGAAGTGTAGAGTCTGTCTGATCTGATGTGGAGATTGAGGCTGAGGTCAATGATCGTCTGTCACCCTCTTCACATGTTATGAGGAGGGAGGAAGGTGCTTACTTACCAACACAGATTAAAACAATGATACATAAAGTGAACATTAATAAACTTAAACCTGGCTCCTACAGGAGGTCGAGGTTTTTTGATCGCACACCTGATCCAAAAGCTGCTTTCAGACAAGAATCACACAACAAACTCTTAATCGTCCGATAACATTTTAGGGCAGCAGCGCAGAAACTTTATTGATTGCCGAAAAAAAGGCGTACAATTTAAATTGTTAAAATACCTCAATCTGCCCCTGAAATACCCAGAACTTCATATATGATGTGAGCTCGCTGAGTTTTCCTAAAACCCAAAAGGCTTTGACCTTAGTGTCTGCAGCGGTAACTATGGCGATAGATAGGTTTTGAATTTGTCCTCAAAATGATGAGTAAAGAAAGTAAAAGACACCTAAGAAACTTTATTTGTCCCCCTCTCTGTGCATTGTAATAGGTTTCTTTAGGGAGTTAAAGTCTCACAGATGGACAGAGAGTCTCATACTGACACATTACATCACACTGTACTCATATAACAATCTGCTGCACAATAACACCGTGTCCTGCTGCTGCATAGCCCTGGGAGGACTTTGTCCGAGCCCCGGCTGTAAAGCAAAGCTACTCTGCTGCACTAAGCTGAAAGATCAGTGCTGCCATGAGTGATTAAGAGACTTCCAGTCACACACTTATACACATAGCAGGTATTACCAGAGAGGCGACACACATTCATGGGGATAGGATGCTAAGTCATGAGGGAGAGGAGGAGAGAGGAAGAAAAGAGAGGGCGATGGACGTGAATAGTGTGGAGCAGATATGAAGTGGTGGCAAAGAAAAAGATGGAGAAGTATCGGAGGAAAAGGTGTGGCAGTTGGGGGTTTTTTCTATGAATTCTCTGCTGCTGGTCTCCAGGAGCCGGCTCGCTACTTCCTCTTTACCCCATTTCCTGCCTCTGCTGCTGCTGCCCTATATCCTTATATGGCAGCCACCGGCAGCCAATCAGAGCGGGGCAGGCAGCTCATTCAAACGGCGAGTGTGAGAGAAGAGAAGGGTGGGAACTGCAAACAGAAAAGAACAGTGCTGCACCATACAAAACAATATAGCACACACACATACACACACAGACACACACAATCTGCCTGCTGGCTTTGGAACAAAACAGGAGGTGTTACAATACAACAAAGCAAAGCAACGCATGCAAACTTTACTCAGCAATTCAGGCCACTGGGTGCAGGCTGCAGCGCCGCATTAAAGTTGTTCTTTGGTGGAAAACAGAGAGGGTGGGCTTGGTTACTATGCAGAGGAGAAGGGAGGGAAGGAGGAGGAGGAGAGGAGAGGAGAGGAGAGGAGAGGAGAGGAGATAGATTTCCAGATCCAAGAGGAGGGTCTGGACGGAGGGATGACTCGGCATCCTGCTTAAATTCCTGTGCATGTGCTTATCTCTATGAATCAGTGGTTCACACCTGATTGAGTGTTTGTCGTAGTTAAACATGGGAAGAAAAAGGGAGAGACAAAGGGCAGAGAGATATGAAACGATACTGACAGGATGAGGGGAGAAAGCGAGGAGGCATGACGGGCTGCAATATTACGTAAAGAACGTTCCACAGAGCCGAGTGCCAGGGACTGTGCAGACCAAAGTGCATGGGCGTGTGTGGGTGGCTGACCTCCCTCGCTGCACAGTTGAGGTGGGGGCAGCGGCGGAGGAAGGAAAGTCAGGAAGTAAGAGCAGGGCCTTCGCCAGTCAAGAGGCTCGCTGCTACCAGACGGGCCAATCAGAGGGCTGGCTGCATGTGAAGTGAGCCAATCTGAGAGGAGCGAGCCCTCCCACTGAACAGAGACAGATGGCAGGGGAAAGATAAGCTTCCCTGGGTTCTCCACCATGCAGGGGTTGAATAAGGAGTGTGCATGTGCCTGTGTGTGTGTGCATGTGTGTGTTTGTGTGTGTGTGTGTGTGTGTGTGTGTGTGTGTGTGTGTGTGTGTGTCAGAGACATAGAATTAGATACAGAGATAGATAAGTCTTCTTAGGCTGACTGAGCAGTAACGATAGATTAACTTCACATGTTCAATTTGTATAAACTTACAAAACAAAAACACATTCTAAAGTAACAGAGCGTACACAACACAGTGGGGTGTCTCTACGTGGGTTCAGCTTTGACATGTCTCCATTAATGGTCAGGATCAGACACCTGAGTTTCACCTCACGGCCTCAGTCTCTACCTTGGGCCAATGGGAGGCCGGAACACTGTGAGCGAATGAGGCACAGGAAGGAGAAGACGAGGTGCGGACAGTGGTCCTGGTGTGTGTTCACGAGGAACAGAAATAAGGCCCCACCGCCTTGAGCGCTGCATGTGGTTATGACATCAGTTTGGATGTTTTAGAGAAGCTCCCTTTGTCTGAGAGGGAAAAAGTCTGAAAACTGGGTTAAACTCGTCAAGCTTCTGATCAGATAACACAAATAACCGCAGGATTTTCAAAGTGCATGTTCTCCCGAGCAGCTGTAGACTTCGGATCGATTATCAGCTGAAGACCTTACACATTAGTTTGGAAGCCGGAGCTGACAAATCGCATTTGTTTCAGAGCCCCACACCACGAACTGGGGAGAAACCAACATGAGTTGTGACACAGTTTTGAAAGAGGAAGTGCGGCCTGAAAAACAAGAAAAATGTGTTTGGATCCTCAGAACAATATGTGCTTTGTATTCTGAACGACTTGTTGTTCTGCTGTGGATGAACTCACCACATGCAAACCAGTGGAGTGGATTCAATGGACTTGTGTGTGTTGCAAGGTTTGATAAATGATATATGATGCTGGTCATGATACTGTGGCCAATAAAGTGTGTATGTGCACAAGTGTGTGTGGGTAAGAAGTGGGGGGTTGGAGTTAAGGATCCATTTGGGCCATAAATGGGAAGCTAATCCAATCGGAGGACAAACAGGCCAGCTGGCAGGCAAGACACACACACACACACACACACACACACACACACAGCTGGTAACTGGCCCGTGCCTCGGAGTCAGACTTATCACCACGGTGACCCGCGGATCAATGACACTGCAGTCCAGCAATCTATTGGCTGTATCAGGTTGGGGGTTGATGGTGGAGCGAGGAGGAGGGGGTGAGGCAGGAAGGGGGTGAATAGCTCTTCCCTCTCTGAAACTACCACCACTCACAGATGGCAAACAATTGGTCAGCCAGTCACTTTGCATGGCCGGATGGAACGGCCTCCTTAGCGAAAGGGGGTTGGATGAATGAAAAAATAAAGATGCTGACAGACGCAACTTCTTCAACATTGTCAAAGCTAAAGTTTGACATTAAAGCACAATAGTACACACTTCCTGGAATTACACTAGTTTGATGACAAGATAGATAAATGAAAAGATTAAAACCACAAAGCCGAATAACTACAGCTAGCATACGATAGCAATGATATTGCAAATACGAATATCTTGCACATTTGTGGTTTGTCTTGGTTCGATCCCCGGCTCATCCAGTCTGCATGAGTCCACCAGGTTCTTGGGTTAAATACTGAACCCTGAATTGCCTTCTACACACCATTGGTATACGAGTTATTCTGTGTTAGAGAAGGAGTGTACGTAACTTGGCTATTCAGCTAAAACACCACAATGCCATGAATTTACAATTAAGTGGTCGGATTTTGTTTCTTTTGAAATAAACCAGGGTGAGTGTTCATATTTACTGTATTACATGTGGTATCGGTCTCATCTGACTCTCAAAAACCAAATAAGTGGAATTAATACCAAAAAGTGTCAAATTGCTAATTTAAATGCTTTAGCTCATAATCTAAAAGAGTAAAATTCCCAACATTGATTCATTCAGTTTGACCTTTTACATTTACGTACATATTACTACACATGGCAGTGAAGCAAGAGTTTAAACTCCAGAGGATGACAAGTGTGAAGCATTTCCAAGATGTCAGTTAATACTTCTCATCATCTCCCTCACACTAAAACACACACTGATCCATCTTGATTTATCTCGTCTCACACGTCTTGGTTTCCAGTCCCTCTTTGAATGTCCACATTTCCAGCACAGAGCTTTCAACCTCACTTAAGACTAATTGCAACTAATGTTTTTTGTATTGAACTGCAGTCCTGCTGTCTTGCAGTGAGGCTGCAGATGTTTAACTCTGTGTGTGTGTGTGTGTGTGTGTGTGTGTGTGGGGGGGGGGGGGGGGGGGGGGGGTCCATGGGTTAGAAAGAGTCTCCATGAAATCAATGCAAGTCTGATGATACGAGTGACACAAAGAGGAAGGAGAGGAGACACCATAAATGAAGATGGAGAGTAGTTAATGGAAGTGAGTTTGACAACAATGGCCTTCTCAGGGTCGAGAGCGAAGAGAAACGGCATCTTTGCTCATTAGAGGAACAGGAAGTCATGGTGGGGCGGGTGCAGTAACGCAGGGAGGGGCGACGCTGCACAACAGACTGTTTCTTCTGTGGAAGCTGCTGCTAGCCCGGCTGCTTGTTGCCTTATTTGAAGAGAAAACCCTGAGTCTGTGACAGTCACGCGAGGGCGTCACAACAGCTTCAATTCATTAGTAAACATTGAGACTACACAGGCACACACGCATGAACAGTTTGTACGGTTGTGTGTGTGTTTGGGCTTTTAAATGGTTAAAACCTGTTTCTTACTGAGTTGACTGGGTGGTGATGTGTCAGCGGAGTGTCAAGCGTGTAGCCTGACCCTCACACATAGTCAGACACGTGTGTGTGCTCACTCAGATCATACAGCAGAACTTAGCAGGGAGCTCTGAATTACTCATACACACCTCCATCATCATCAAAGATAGCATTTGGTTATGATTAGCTGCTGCCATTTCAGGATTTTTGACCTTTGAGTCACACACACACACACACACACACACACACACACACACACACGCGCACAAACTGACACGCATATAAACACACTTGTTTCAGTGGCCACGGAGTTACTGATTAACTTATCACATGGCCGTGGTGATTCCTGACTTCAGCAGGACAAAGGCAAAACATTCATGAGATCACTGGTCATTTATGCTGCTCACATGATATAAATCAAAGGCATTGAAACACATGATACATAGCAGTAAAAAAGTAGATGTTTAAATACATTTATTAGATTAAATTAAGAAGTCATTATTTATTTTGGGGATTACAGTTTTATGCATAGCGACGCTTTAGGGGAGACAACAGATGCTCTTACGTCACGAGGCTCAGAAGGAAGGAAGTCTCATGCAAATCTGTTCAGTTGTTTTTGTGTAATGTTGCTAACAAACCGACCAATGAACAAATCAGGGGTAAAAACACAACTTGCCCGACTCTGACTAAAAGTACTGAAATCTGCCGACTTGCACTTTTAAATCTCACCACTAAACATGACTCCCCAGGTTGCTCGGAAACTATTCACGTCACATGCACCCCCAAAAAAATGTGCCTAAATATAAACATAAAACCTGTGTGTTCAATGTGTATATTAATGGACAAGCTTAACTTTATTTAATCAAATCAAGTTATTGGTTTTATTCTGAGTAACTCAACATGATAGAAAACACTTCATTAAATGGGACTTTACATTGATAACGTTACATGGATATTTAATATGTATTAACCCAACAAGTCACCAGCCTGAAAACCTTTGTTCCACCTGACTGTGGCTCAGGTGAGCTGCTGAACACTCCTCACGTAGAACCTGACGTTCCAGGTGTTTTTAACAGCTCTTTCACGGCTAAATTACAGTTATTTTCAGTCGCTCGCTGACTCTCCCCGACCACAAAGGGCAGGTTTAACCTCCGAGCTCGCACTTGCTGCTGTTGTTAAAGTGACACTTAGCTTGACAAGTGGTCTATTTACAGACCTAATGATCAACATCTCAAGTGCATGTGTATAAACTCTCGCATGGAAGAAAGATTCCCAGACGAATTCTTCAGGTGGCTTCATGGCACTAAGGACCTTGGCAGCGAGGCCAGGCTTAAGACAGTCTGTGTCTAGTTGGCACCCAGGACATAAACACACACACACACACACACACACACACACACACACACACACACACACACACACACTATGATACATGAGAGGAGTCTATCCAGGACAGTATTCCAAGCACTTGTCGTGTAAATTCCCCCTGATGAGTGTTGACAACACGACACTTAACCAGAGTCCTCTCACTTACTACTAGTGGGCCACACACACACACGTATCTAAATACATGCATGTCCAAGGTCCTGTTTACCTAAGCTGACTGGAAACTTATTCAACACAATGAAACATATTTGAACTCTAATATCGCTCTTTATTCTGGAGTCGACGAGTCCAGGAGTAAACTGGGCTGGGGCCGGAACAATGATTCACTCACACTTGTATGTGCAAACACATAGTTAGAGCCACTCACACCCTTGAGGCTGGATTAAACATTTCCCAGCCAATCCCTGCTCATTCCATTACAGCGTTAACATGGAGAAACCGCCATCTCAGCTTGTTCCTGTTCAAATCTCTGTTAACAGCATCACCTGGACGCACCCGTACTTCAATCTCGCGCCACATCATTATCACCAAATATGACTGACTATTAACAATGGGACTTAGGGCCTGTAAATCAATAAATGGGCCCAGTGGACCTTTGACCATCTCAAGTGCTCTTCCTCCCGTCTGTAAACCCTCGAACAACGCAGGCTGTGTGAGTCTGTCTCAAGAAATCTAGCTCCGATTGTTACCTGTCATTCAAATTAATTTGGGTTTTGGACCAAGGTGAGACAGAACTGCGTTTGGAGAAAACAGTTCTGTTGGATCTGAAATGTGTTGCTTAACTCAATCATAATCTGGAAGGTTAGATAGATGAAAAGAGCACTGTCTCACACTGGAGAGTCCCTGAGTTGCAGCTAAATAAAAGGGGCCGTATGAGTCATGTGGGGACGACAGTAATGTCCATTTAAAGCCAATTCAAGGGCATGAATGAAGACAAGGAAGAGAGGAAGAGCCCCCAAAAATAAACAGACACACAGGATGTGACAGGAGAGAGAGAGGAAGAGGAAGTGGTCAAGGAGGAAGAGAAAGACATGCAGCGTGTCTCAGTGGCCACATGCGGTTACAGCTTGGGGTCGTCCTGTCGTTCTACTAATGCAAACACAAATGAATAAAAGCGAGTTGAAGAAGAGATAGATGACAAAGGGATGTGGGGGATCGGGGAGAGAGAGAGAGAGGGAAATGAGAAGAGGTGAAAAAGAGAAAAGTGTAAGAGGGCGGAGGAGCATAACTTATGATAAGACCACGGCCTGGTTGAGTGAGGAATGTTAATATGGTGAATCAGGGATGGCAATGCTACTGTCCTGCAGGCCCGAGGACCAAAAACCCTGAAATCTCAGTCTGAGAATGTGTCACATGGGCCTCATCGGTCTGGACATGAAAGAGACGGCAGGAGAAAGAAAAAACTGTTTTACAAGTTCAGCTGCAAGTGGAAAATAACATGATGTGTGTGTGTGTGTGTGTGTGTGTGTGTGTGTGTGTGTCAGTGTTTTATTTGATGAGGGCGAATGAAAACTGTGATTTTAAGGCACTTCCTGCCTCGTAGTGACGGAAATGTGCATCAGAGACGTAACTTACGTGGATGCAGAGGAAGCAGAAACTGAAAACCTCCACTCATCATGTAGTTTGGTCATTATTATGTATTTTTGGTCACATGGTGCTTTGGATATTGTTTAACTCTCCCTTTAAACATGTAGACTATTTCAGTGTGTGTGTGTGCTAATCTTTCTATAGTTATGAGGGCCAATAAATGGGTTGTTTGAGGGTTAAGAGTTTAGGGTTAGAATTAGGTTTAGGATAAGGGTTGGACATTTCCACATTGAGGGACTAGTAAAGGATTATCCTATCTTATCTCATCTCAGTTGTGATGGTTAAGGTCAGGGTAAGGGGCTGAGGAATGCATCATGTCAATGAGTGGCCTCACAACTATAGAGAGACGAGTGTGTGTGTGAGCAAAGATTTAGGTGGAGCCTTGTCTGCAGAGACGACAAATACTTGATCGATAACTGCACATTATCAGCAGGCGTTGGCTGCACATGAGCAGGACACAATACAATAGGTGGTCACCCCCCCACACTGTGTGTTGTCATGTGTGTTATGTGTTGTGTGTGCGACCAGCTGCCTTTCAAAGTGGACGACAACACCATCATGGCCTCGTGTCTGAGTCGTCTGAGATGTGAAACAGCGTCGGGAGGATCCCATGAGAGTGGAGAGAAGCAGTCCTGGGCCTGGGCCGCCTGCACAGGGAGGAGCCCTGCAGCGGAGCTCTGGTCACAATAAAACATAGAAACCGTTATAAAGAAGCAGGTGCAGGAAGTTGTTCTCACACGTATTCACCTTTAAACACTATTAAACATGTGTAGAAAACCCTACATTCATACATTATCCTCACTAGGCCTCACTACGCTGCCCCCCCCCCCTCTCTCTCTCTCTTTATTCTCTCCTTCACTATCATCGCTGCCTGAAACTCGCGAGCGTCCAGTGCACCGCGGCGTGCGCGCGTCGTGCCCCAGTGTGTGACGCTGGACCAATGGGAGCGCGCCATTCCGAAAGTTTACCTTTTATGGCTCGAGCCGGGCGACTGACGCGGTATAAAGGACGCGCGCCCGCAGCTAACGGATTCACTCTGAGCGCCGTCACACGCAGCTCGTGCGGGATATCACTTGCCTGGAACCGGTTCCCTTAAAGCGAAAAGCCCCCCCACCCAAAAAGGTAAGAGGACCACCACGAGAGAACAAAGAGAAAAGACAAGTAATGACGCGTTAGCATGTTGTAGTTGTGTTTTATCATCGACTCAGCTACTTTGAATTTCTGCCTGTTTGCTGTTTTAAAGAAGGACAAATGTAAAAAAAAAAAAAAAAAAAAGATGGCAACCGACCACGAGGTTCTTTGTCCCGCTGCAAACAAACCAATCCACGTTAATTCTGCGACATCAGTGTTTTTAATTCCCCGGGTGGAGGCTGCGGTGATGGCCGGGGACCGTTAGGAATTACAGGTGCATTTTCTTTGTAGAGGAAGCCGGCTGGGAGGAGGAATTTGTACCCTGCGGTCTTTGTCTCGCTCCCTCTTCCTGGTTGTGTAACTCTTATCCCAGCGTCATGCGGGTTCCAGTGATGCGGGCTTTTAGTGTTAACCTCGGGCAGGGTGGGTTTTTATTTTTTTTAGAGACCCCGGGTTCTGTGGGTCCGGATCCCGGCTGCTCCCTTTGTGCTCCCGATGCGGCGGGGTGTGACCTACTTTAGCTTACTAGCCTAGCCGCAGCATGCTAACTCTCAGACTGGGGACGGGAGCGGTTTGAAATCAAGATAAAAACGAAGTCCCTGGTTTATTATGTGCACTTCCAGGGCGTGTCTCTTTTTTTCTCCTCCTGGCATCTGACTAATTACCACACTTAGAACCAGTGGAACACGAGGCCCACAGAAATTAGTATAAATCCACTTTAAAGGCTTCGATGAATTCAACAGTTTCCTCCTTGAATCGCAGCGTTTGCCGAAATGTGAACGTGACGAAAGTGCGAATGACAAAAATCCGCTAATCCCAGAAAAGGCGTGGCCTCCAGGAAATGGAGCAACGGTCAAGGACTCGAACATTAGACGTGACGTCGTTATGCAACTATGTCTTTTGTGCGTTAACGTATTAAAAAAACGATCGTGTAGTGACTGCGTGAAGAGTCTCGTGTGCGATGAATTAATTAATGAATGAATGAATGAATGGATGTGACGCAGTGACAGTGAAGCAAAGGCTTTCTGATGGCGGACTCATACTAGTGACCGCAGTGGACCAGCGGAGGGAGTGGTCCCGTCGCTCCGGGTGCGAGCGTGTCGAATGTTGCGTGGTTTTTTTTCTCTCGCTCTGGCCTCACGCCATGACGCCGGTAACCGCAAAGCTGCTGAAAACCGAACCATGTCCTTATATGGTAATAACAGAACGCAGCGCCACTTCCTTTTGTCTGGCGGGGTCGGAATGTGCAGGCCGAGAGCTCCACCTACCGGCCAACGTGGCCAACTGCAGCTGGAGCGTAGACAGGAAATGACCTCAGAGCGTCATCATGGCTGCTGGGAAGCGGCTGAGTGACCTGAGTAACTAACGGTTTCTTCTTCTTCTTCTCTCTCCTCAATAGTTCAGCCATGGAAGATGAAATCGCCGCACTGGTTGTTGACAACGGATCCGGTATGTGCAAAGCCGGATTCGCAGGAGATGACGCCCCTCGTGCTGTCTTTCCCTCCATTGTTGGTCGCCCCAGGCATCAGGTGAGCGATGTCAAACTCTCTTTTGATAAAGAATACTTTTGAATTTCTTTGAAAGTATGAGTCTTCATTGTGACACTGTTAACTAAACATATATTTCTGATGTCTTGTTCAGGGAGTGATGGTGGGTATGGGCCAGAAGGACAGCTACGTAGGAGATGAAGCCCAGAGCAAGAGGGGTATCCTGACCCTGAAGTACCCCATCGAGCACGGTATTGTGACCAACTGGGATGACATGGAGAAGATCTGGCATCACACCTTCTACAACGAGCTGAGAGTCGCCCCTGAGGAGCACCCAGTCCTGCTCACAGAGGCCCCCCTGAACCCCAAAGCCAACAGGGAGAAGATGACCCAGGTACAAACCCTTTCATATGCACACATGGTTCTAGTTGCCTCATTTATGTCCTCCTTGGTTTCCTCTTCTATTCCATTCTCACTTGCTCCTTCCTCCCCCCTCTCCTCCAGGACCTCTCTCCTATAAGATGATCTATCATCAACAGGTCTCTCTTGACTGTGTGCCTTCTCTGCACTTGTGTTTAATGTGTTACCTGAGCCAGTAGATTGGCACCTAATGGGCATCTGACATGCACCAGTGTGAAGGAATGCTGACTTTTACACCTTTTTTCTACTAACTTCAGTCTGAGCCTCACTCTATTGCATGTAGTTGGTGCAGTGGACACACAAGCTAAATACTCTAGTGTTTGTGAAACACTAAAATGTTCTCTTCTCCCCTTACAGATCATGTTTGAGACCTTCAACACCCCCGCCATGTACGTTGCCATCCAAGCTGTGCTGTCCCTGTACGCCTCTGGTCGTACCACTGGTATTGTCATGGATTCTGGTGATGGTGTGACCCACACAGTGCCCATCTACGAGGGTTACGCTCTGCCCCACGCCATCCTGCGTCTGGACTTGGCTGGCCGCGACCTCACAGACTACCTCATGAAGATCCTGACAGAGCGTGGCTACTCCTTCACCACCACAGCCGAGAGGGAAATCGTGCGTGACATTAAGGAGAAGCTGTGCTACGTCGCCCTGGACTTCGAGCAGGAGATGGGCACCGCTGCCTCCTCCTCCTCCCTGGAGAAGAGCTATGAGCTGCCTGACGGACAGGTCATCACCATCGGCAATGAGAGGTTCCGTTGTCCAGAGGCCCTCTTCCAGCCTTCCTTCCTCGGTACGTATCCAGACTGATGCCCAACATCCATTACATGCTAAAAAACATACTTTGCCTTTTTACGGGTGTTCTACACTTCCACTAACTAAGTATTTCCAATCTTCTCCCAGGTATGGAGTCCTGTGGAATCCACGAGACCACCTACAACAGCATCATGAAGTGTGACGTCGACATCCGTAAGGATCTGTACGCCAACACTGTGCTGTCTGGAGGTACCACCATGTACCCCGGCATCGCCGACAGGATGCAGAAGGAGATCACAGCCCTGGCCCCATCCACCATGAAGATCAAGGTGAGCTGACGTGTTGCACAACAGCAGAAGAGTCACTGCTGCTTGCATCGAAGTATCAGGAAAGATTTAATCAGAACAAAATGCTCTGGTGTCCTAACCTTTGGTTTTGTCTCTCTGCAGATCATTGCCCCACCTGAGCGTAAATACTCTGTCTGGATCGGAGGCTCCATCCTGGCTTCCCTGTCCACCTTCCAGCAGATGTGGATCAGCAAGCAGGAGTACGATGAGTCCGGCCCCTCCATCGTCCACCGCAAATGCTTCTAAACAGACTGTTCCTCCTCTCCCTCCCCAACCAAACGCCCAACAACTTCAGCTCTGTGCAAAACAACCACACCACACATCTCTCATACACACTCAGGCGCAGAGCCTAGATGACCAACTCATTGGCATGGCTTCAGTTATTTTTGGCGCTTGACTCAGGATTTTAAAACTGGAACGATGGAGACAGTAATGTTTGGCTAGGTTTAAAAAGAAAAAGCACCCCAAGGTTCTGCAGTTGCATCTGGGGACTTAAAAATGTACATTTGTTTTTTTTTCTTTAGTTTTATTTTTTTCGAGTCATTCCAAATGTTTGTTAACTGCATTGTTCAGACACATGGTTCCAAATGTTAACTGCATTGTTCAGACACGTATTCGCCTCTGTGAAGGCTGCCCAGTGGTTGGCGCATACTTAAACATGGTTGTAGTATCGCTTGTATGTAAATTATGTCTGGGGTTTTTTGTACTTTCAGCCTTAAAAATATCTTGGTCCTGTTAATTTTCTTGTTTTTTGTTATGCAAAACCCAATCGTGACCTCTTCTTCCCCCTGTTGGAGGTTTCATCCCCGGGGTGGTGGGGCAAGGGGTCTCGAAGTGATGGGGTAACATGGGGTGCCAGACCGGTGGGGCCAACCTGTACACTGACTAAACAATCCCAATAAAGTGCACATGTGTTCCGACATGATGTTTGACTCTTGTCTGTCTTTTGAAATATTTGAATGCTACTGAAATGAGAATCTTTTAACTTTGCCAGAAAACACTGGATCATGGCAGGATGTTCTTCAAACAGGAAAATGATTAAGTTGTATGAATATTATGAAATGCTTCGCTGGTGGTTCTTGCAACACAAGTTAAAATTAAACATTCATAAGATTTGAATGTATATCTCAGATAAAACAGTTTTCCAGTCTAATCTAAACCTCAGGGGAAACCACCTTATTGGTACTTAAAGTCTGAGTTTAGAATCTATTACTGATATAATTCAAACTTCTAGAATCACCTATTCCTCAAACAGGCCTGTGCTGCTCAACCTTGTTACATGAAAGATGTTTTCAGTGGCAGGAATCTGAGCCTCTGTCTGAGGAATTAAAATATTAAACTGAATGTCAGAGCTTACACCTCCAGTCCCCTCATGAAACCACATTTAAATGATGCACATTCACAAATGGCAGCCCCCTAAACATGCCTGAAATAAATCTATTGAATGGGTTCTTAGGTCAGGTCTGACCCCTCTACAGAATGTCAGGAGTGGTCTTTGTGTAATCCTGCTAACTAATCGGATAAACTGGTATTAATGAACTACTGTCTTACACTGTTCACACCACATGTGAATATAAACCTATTCTAAACTGTAGGAATTCATAGACGGCTGCTGACCCCTGCAGCACTTAATGTCGGCCTGTCAGTGAAGTGATGAGACTTTTCCAGTCGGAAACAGGATGACATAACCTACTCAAACACAGAGGTGACGAGTCCAGAGGTGCGCCTGCCTAAACATGTTAGTCAAACAGCAGCATGAATCCTGGACGACACGAGGATGTGAGAAATGTGTGAAGTTTACACACGGACCAGCGACTTAAGGTAATGAAATAAACGCTCAGATTACACACGGTGAGAGCCGCATGGTTTTTGAAAGCATCTGATGAAGTCACACAAACATAAATTTGAAGGACATAGATGGGATTCAAATGCTGTTTCTCTCTTATCCCTGCTGTAAACTTATAAATAGAACATATAAGTGCGCAACATTTTAATCATTAAAAGAAGAACACAACATAGTACAAAGTCAAAAGGCTCAGGGTCGATAAGATATGAATAGTGCATAACGCTTCATGGAAAGTAATGTACATCCACAGAGTAAGTAAGCAGCGGATGGAGTATAATAGCAGCATTTACAGTAAAATACTGGTGCAGGTTTGCATTGTTAATACATTTTAATATGATTATCACGAAATGAAGTGTGACAGAGACTGACTATGACTTTTATCTTTTATTCTGTAACACAATGTTTCTTTAATGTGCTGTTTCCCTATCAGGAATCAATATGTTTCCAATACAAGTAGCAGATAAATCACCACCGTTAAATCTGTATCTGCTGTATTCTGACCTGTTTGCTCGCAGCTGTAAAACGAAGCAGTGAAAAGGTCAGAGAGTGAGTCAGCTTCGCATGATGAGCACAGATCTCAGAACAGTCGCTGATTGTCACATGTATAAAAAATAATTGTATCCCCATCCTCGGGCCTCTGGTCAGGACATCCCGAGATGTTCGATCACGCTGTGTTTGCGGGGTCATGAGATCGCAGCTTGTTGATCAGCTGGAAACATTTCCACAGTCATGCATCTCCACTTTCCATAATTGGTCCAGTATTCTTTCAACTTTGCTCTGACACAAAAGAATCCTCCATCATAACCCGACTGTGAATCCACAGCAGTTACACGGTGTAGACAGGAGATGGCGATGGAGGCCTGTTTTTAGATTTCTACTCAAAGTGAGACGTGAGTTAACGACACGCCTTCAAATTCATTTAACATTAAAGCCGCTGAAAGGGAATAGATCTGGACTTTTATAATGATTTGAATATTGTGTAGGATTCTCTGTCTTTGGATAATAAAGTTACATTTGATTTGAATTTACTCTGGGCAGCAATGGGACACATGAGAGTGCAGGAGTGTGTGTTTCATGCAGCAGCAAAGGAGCATGGGTAAAGGTTATCGCACAATGCTGATGCTGACTTTTTACTCCAGCTTCCCTGGCACGGTGGAAGTAGATTCACATTTCCTGTGTCCACATCTGAAAACCGATCTCTCTCTCACATTTGCATATTGCAGAGATGAAGGAGGATAAGATGGATGGTGCTGCTCCACCCTCATGTTATATGCATCATATCCTGTTTCTGTGTATGACACCATCAGATCCAGTAATAACCAACGTCCTGCAGCGTCCATTAGTCTGGATGTCCCACTTCCATGCTGCATTCTCGAGGCTCCTCGTGATGTATGGTGATGCTAACCGGCTGTGCGCATGCATACAGAAGTGTGTGTTTGCACAGATATGAATTCATGTATGCGTCCATTAAGTCAGGCTGCACACACACTTCCAGCTGCACGCATACACACGCTGGAGATCAAGTGTGTTTGGTATTGGAAATTTATTCAATCTCACCGCAGCCCCCTGTGATTCTGCTGAGACTGCTTCCCTGTGATATCCTTTTACTGCCACGCCAGCAAAACACTCACTGTGTGTGTGTGTGTGTGTGTGTGTGTGTGTGTGTGTGCTGTAGCCTACTGTTTGTATCCCGGTTTAAGGTTATCATGCATGTGTGTGTGTGTGTGTGTGTGTGTGCTGTACTATGAATGTATAGTATTCATGTTTGAGGTTATCGTTTGTGGTTTGTGGTTTGTGTATGTATACGTGTGTAAAAGAGAGAGAGAGAGAGAGTGTGTGTGTGTGTGTGTGTGTGTGTGTGTGTGTGTGTGTGTGTGTTGCACTGCAGGTGTTTGTGAATGAGCCACAACAGCTCATTGGTTCAGAAATGTCCATAACAGCACATCGTCTTCCCCTGAGAGAGGGGGGGGGGGGGGGGGGGGGGCAGTGAGTCTCACTGTGTTCCTCCATTCACTACAGCCGAGCAGCTTCCCAGCAGCTCCATCGCTCAGGTCCCTGATCCACCCAGTGGTTCTCGTCTCTTCCCAACAGATGGAGCTGCTGGGCTGCGTGAGGCATGTGAAGTAGGTGAAAGGCAAAGAGAAGGCTACTACAGCTGACAGAAGGAGGCCAGGGGAGAATAATAGATCATATTCTAATATTGTGGCTCATCCTTTTGCAGGCCGCAGAGTGATTTGCATTCGACTGAGGGTGACATGTGCACTGAGGGTACAGCGCACCCCCTCTGCCCCGTTATGGCAGTGAATATTATTCTGTTTGATTGACTCACTGCAGGTGGCGGCTGCTGACTGAGAGGAGGCGATAATAACTGATCACTGGGGTCATTGTTTAAAGTAGGGTGCAGGTTTTACATATCTCAGACTGATCATCTACACTCAGCAGAAAGAGTCATGAGAGTGAGGAGCTGCAGGGTGGAGGCCCTCACTGGGGTTTACTGTCCTTTCCTTGAGGTTTCAGTGGCCCCGACACATCACCGCTGCACTTGTGCTCAGCGGAATCTGTTGCATCAGTGTTTCTTTAAAGGTTGTGGTATGGTTTTTTTTTTTTCTTTCTCTCGAGAAAAACCTCATAATTTCCCAGAGTCCTGTCACTGCAGGAAGAGAGACACCAAAACATACACACCCAGTGCGTTGCAAGTTTACCGGCGCGCCCTACACGCACAGACGACTGTCCTCCCCATCCCCCATCAGGGTTTGGAGCAGTGGCAGATGGGAACCTCTTCTTGGTTGGACTTTTGTCTCCTTGTCTCAGCTATTTGCATTTGATTTAACTTAAACTGCAGTTCACCTCCGCCAAGAAGGTTTTGTTTTCACCCCTGTCTATTTGTTTGTTAGCAAGATTACGCAAAAACTACAAGACAGAGTTTTACAAAACCCAATGTAGGAACAACATTATCCTTGATATCTCAGAGAATATTTAATGGATCTTGACAAAAAAGGGGATATGAAATTATGCAGATCCAAATAAATCAGGATCTAGTCAATGTGGTTTCCTGAGTGGACTGTTGGGCCTTGGTGGAGATATGAGTTGTACTGAGTGTCATCCTCGTGTGTTTGTATGATTTCATTGACAGGGAGAGTAAATGTAATAGATGTTGATATTTTTTATCTATTCAGGATAAATGTGGTTTGATGTGGCAGAAATTTGGGTACATTTTCTTCTAGCTGAAGTGATGCATGGGTGGTGGATCAGAACAAGGGCTATGGCTCAGGAGGAAGAGTGGGTCATCCACTAACCAGAAAGTAGGTGGTTTGATCCCCAGCTCCTCCATTCTGTGTGCCGAAGTGTCCTTGGGCAAGACACTGAACCCCAAACGGATGTGCAGGCCGTGTGTGAGTGATGTGTGATAGAAATTGCTGCATATTGACGCACTGTTCTACTAGCATAACCTAATGTAATGGATGGTTAGCACATGTATGACCGTGTACATATATGTTTGCATCTCGTTATTTTACAAATCTCACTATATTGAAACAGACAGTAATGACCAGAAATGACCAATTATAAAACCATAGTATTTTTGGTGACAGATAATGATCGTGTGCAAACCAACAGACAGCGATTTTCATTGTGCGCTGGTGTCATCTGACTGCTGCACATTCAGCTGTATGGCTGTCAGGGCGGTGAGCGCCTGTGGCCGACTGTTTGTCCTCCGGCTCCAACCCCCACCACCACCAGCCCTCCCCTGCAAGGCCCTGTCTGATGATTGGCAGGTACCCCATGAGGGCTGTGTGTGTGTACATGTGTGTGCCTGCTTCAAGTGGGGGGTTGGTGTGTGTGTGTGTGTATGTGTGGTATGTGCTGTTTTAGAGTCAGCTGCATGTTTATACCGTGTGTGTGTGTGTGTGTGTGTGTGTGTGTGTGTGTGTGTGTGTGTGTGTGTGTGTGTGTGTGTGTGTGTGTGTGTGTGTGTGTCACTGTTGGCCCGTTTGTTTCAGTCCAACAGATAACATGACACTGCAATTAGCTTTCTTCAGCATCGTGTTATGGATTGGTCTTGCTGCAGTGCAGTAGCAGTCGCTTCCACAACAACGCAGTGCTTGTGTGGAGCATTGGACAAGGTATGATGAACGATTCAGCCCTGTGTGTGTGGGAGAGAGCAGTTTGAGAGGGGGCACATAAAATATCTGGACCCTTGTTATTTATTACAGTTTGTCATTTATGGAGTATTGTAGAAAGTAGGTGTTATTGGGAACGCGGCCATGCATTCATGCTTTAATAACACCACCAGTGCAAGGTGAGATGTGCCCAGGAAAGTGCTGCTAATGAAGGGTGGGTGCTTATGCAGGACCACATCATCCTGTATTTATTTATTTATGTATTTCTTTACCAGGGAGGAGTGGAAACTCCCCCTCCAGCTGAATTAATCAATGCTGTCTCTGAGCTGTGTCCCCTGTGGGTTAATGCAGCCACATGCCTGCCCGGGGAAAATTAGACAGTCTGGCCTCCAAATCAAATCATTTACCTGATCCTTCAGCTGATATACAGGACAGAGAGAGCAGCGGAAATATTTGGGCAGCCGTGCACACGGGTGGTTGATGTAAGATATGGTGTTTGGACGAAGAAGGAAAACAAGACGAGGGGAAACTGCAGCCTAAACATGATCTCATTGTGCACTCTTTAGTTCGATGAAGTGGTGACTAACTGGTGGTGGTTTTTTGGATCACAAATGGTGGTTTTCAGTACTTTTCCACTGCAGCTCCACATGGAGCTTGGATGCTTTAGATTGGACCGTCCTCAGAGACACAGTTGGTGTGTATAGGCTATAAAAAAACATCATCTACCAACTGGTCCCATCTGTTCCTGCAGTAAAGCGTCACAGCGAGAAGCTCTAACCTAGAAATAAACAGATAGTAGGCAGATCTGTTATTACAGTTACAATGATGGAGGTGCGAGCCCTGCACATAAAGCACACATTGTTCCACTAATAAACTGGTGGCTGTTTTATGTCCACAGTGGAATAAGAGATTTTTAATTAGTCTCATTGGCTGATGGATGATACGTAGAAATGCACTAAGATGCGTTTTATCAACAATAATTCAGAACTGATGCATTTAGTCATAAATCAGATTATATCTTATTTAGCACAGATAATAAATGCATAGAAAAATAGCAAATAATAATATAAAGTGCAGGATGAGGCATATCAGTCAGTGGACATTACATTAACATGTATTTAATTTAATTGATGCATTTATAAATATATATATATATATATATATTGGGCTCCTTGTTATCAAGCTGTTTCAATCAAATTGTATGAAAAGCACCGGGACGCTGCAGGACCCATTCAGCCGCCACACACCCACCTCTGAGTGGAGATAACCCCCCACCAGCACCGCTGCATCTGACATGGAACAACAACAACCTGAAGCTGAAACCTGCCTCCTGCTCCCCGGGTGAGGAGAGAGCAACAATGGGGCCTTAATCTGAACCCATTGTCTGAATTCCCAGCCGGAGCGATTTGCAGAACAAAGGCCGGGGACACCGCTCTGATCTCCGCCTGGTAATTCCCTTCCCGGGTCCCTTCAGAGGTGACAGCCGCCGCGAGCAGACGGGTCAGCGGGGTGAGGGCTGTCGCCGAGCGGCCTCTTCTGTTCCAGCTCGGTGGTGAAAAATCAAATACACGACGTGTCGCTGCTTCACCCGGAACCACCACCATGCTGCAGCGGGGCTTCCTCTCCGCTGCCGCCGCACTCATGCACCCGCCGGCGGCTGCAGCTCGGAGGATCGTCCCCTGCTCCCTCCGCTCTCCCTCGGTGGTTTGAGCTCCAGCGCCGTCTCTCCCCCTACAGGAGCCGGAGGGCCGCCTTGAAACCGGTCCCCTTGTCAGGAGGAGGGGTTGGAGGAGTGGAGGAGTGGGGGGGGGGTGGGCAGCTTGAAACCGCCTCGGATTTTTTTAATCAACATTTTTTGCAACTATGTAACACAGGGCGGGTCAGATCAAAAGAAACGCATGGCTCCTGACGATAAACGTGCAGGGGGGGGGGGGTCATGTGATGGGGGGGTCAGAGCCCCAGGTCTGACCCCCCCCCCACCCTCCTCCTGGATCTCAACAGAATGGCACTAACTGAAAACCCCACTTTCCCTCCTCTTCTGATGCAAATCCACGTGTTTCCCTCGCTCTGCCTCCGCCACATTGTGCACAGGGACACATCCAGTGTTCCTGCACCTACAGGGACTGTTCGCCCGGCTGCTACTCCTCAGTTAGAAAGTGATGACAATGACAAGTCGCAGAAACGTTCATGGCTGGTATATGACAGAGGGTCCAGGATCATTCCTGGGGGTCCACTTTAATATCAAGGGTTAGGCCTTACTGTATTTTATGCAATAAAGAGCAGGCTTCTTCATTTTGTGTCTCCCTCTAAATACTTATAAATAGACTCATGCGATACACTGCGATGATCCTTTATTGATGGAAGAAATTCAATACTGTATATAAGATTTTCTCTGGAGTTTCACATATGAAGAAACACAGCAGGAGATTCATTCACAGGCGGATCAGACAGGAGGCAAAACATCACGCATTAACTCTGCTGTGGAGATATTTTTCGGTCACATCAACACGGGTGAAGGACGTCATCACCAAAGGTCTCTTGACATCTTAGTTAACGTCATCCTGAGATAATTGTCTTGTGGTTTTTTTCCTCAGTTTTGGTCTGTTGCATATTATAGTTCCATTACATCTCAGAGCCCGGAACCACCGACCTACTCCTGATGCATGATGTGTTATTATGAACTGGTTTTGCTAACAAGGGCTAGCTGGCTAACGTAAACATTGGTCCTGTGTAACTGGGCAATGTCAACTCAGGTAATTTGGGTGCGACGTCATTCTGAACTCTGAGGTGTGATGGAACGCAGTATAACATCATCAACATCCCTCTTTTTGCCACCCACCTCTCCTCTCTTCCCCTTTTTCCTCCCTCCCCTCAACCTGTTGAGGCAGATGGTCGCCCACACTGAGTCTGGTTCTAGAGGTTTCTTCCAGTTGATGAGTTGCTTCTCTCCACAGTCATCAAAGTGCTGCTCATTGTGAGAACTGTTCAGGTCTGGACCTTGTTATGTTATTATTTGGCTCTTACAATGGAACTGAATTTGAATACTTTTTATTTTAGTTCACAAATTTGCTTGCCATTGATTTTGTTTAGCTCTTTGTATCCTTGTTTGGAGGAGTGCTAATAATACAAATAAAGTTATTATTAAAATAAAAGTTATTATAACTCACCCACTCACTCGTGGTGAATCCTCTAAATTTGCAGGTGAGCTCATTCGGACATTATGCAGTAGAAAGTCTGGAACCTCTCCCACGGGGACAATGTCAGGAGATTCTCCGGAGTTCAGTGCACGTCCGAAGGCTCTAAACTCCACCAAAAAAAAAAACAAGTGCAACATTCCTGCGGGGTAACAACTCGCCCACACTTTGTGCTCCCCCAATTACTGAGCGTCTGTGCTAATCATCGCGGTGCTGGGTGGGGCGGTGGGGGCCCCGGGCTTGTTGTGATCACTCCGTCCTGCAGGGGAGAAGCGAGGGGACCTTGAAACGGATCAACCTTCTTGCTCCATAATTGGTTTTATACTTCTGGCGAGGGGCCAGTGTTGTTTTTTCTCTAACCACTAGGGACTCTTGATGGACACTGCAGGCGGCCAATCAGCGGGCAGCACTGCGACACTCACAGGGCTGGGCGGTGGTGGTGGAGTGTGTGTGTGTGTGTGTGTGTGTGTGTGTG
Organism: Verasper variegatus; assembly: GCA_026259375.1. Classification (NCBI taxonomy): domain Eukaryota; kingdom Metazoa; phylum Chordata; class Actinopteri; order Pleuronectiformes; family Pleuronectidae; genus Verasper; species Verasper variegatus. Next base: position 17,650,735 of record CM048054.1, read on the forward strand.
TGTGTGTGTGTGTGTGTGTGTGTGTGTGTGTGTGTGTGTGTGTGTGTGTGTGTGTGTGTGTGTGTGTGTGTGTGTGTGTGTGTGTGTGTGTGTGTGTGTGTGTGTGTGTGTGTGTGTGTGTGTGTGTGGGGGCGGGGCGTGAGAAACAATGCTGGGCTTCATCGCTGAGTTTTCACGGACGCGTCGCGAGCTTTTCTCCCCCCCCCCCAACTTCTCCCCCACTTTACCTCCGGACCAGCCTGTGATGGGTCGCTCCGCTGCTCCACGCAACCTGCGCCCATTTTAACAAGCGTTTGCGTGTTTTTTTTTTTGTTTTTTTTAAAAACCTCCTTCCCCCCCTTTTTGGTTTTGTTTCTCCATTCAAGTAAGCACTTCGGCGGGTCTGTTGTTTTGTTGTTGCCATTCTTTTCCCACCTAACTTGTTGTTTTCAGACAGAATCCAGGTTGTAAATGTGCGTGGAAATGGCGCGGAAGGTTTCGCTTTGTAGTTTAGTTGTTTTTGTTTGAAGAAAACACGCACTTCCGAGACGTTTCCTCCGCGAAAGTTTCTGCAGCGTCGTTAGAGGAACCGTGAAAAAGTTTGAAACGTGGCTGAGACGCGGAGCTTCTTCCTCCGCCTCCAGCAGCACCACCGCCGCATGGAGCTCCGCCGACCGGCCGCCTGGATCACTGCCCCTCCGGAGAGTCCTCCACCGCGGCCACAAGGCGACACGAGCGTCCGCTGGGTTTTTATAATGGAGGAAAAAGGAAAGAAGCGTTTATTGTGATTTTTCTGACCGAGCCTTTCTCCACCTCCCGCCCGCCTGGATATCACGAGTCACCGCTGTTGTTTGCTCGCTTTCAGCCTCTTGTTGGAGGTTAACTCGCATTTTTCTTATTTTAAACTTTAATTAATTTCGACTCACTTGTTTTATTTTTCGTGAAAATGCGTAAAAATCACAACAAATACTCGGGATTCCCAAAGACAGAGAATCTGAATCTCTGCGGATAAAGTCTCGATGTTTTTCTAACTAAAAGTTAAATTTTTGTGTTTTTGAATGTTGCTCGTCTCCCAGGGTTTTTATTTATTATTTATTCAGAAAACGAGTAAAATCAACAATTTAACAGATTCGATCAATTGAACAATCCGTCGATTAATGCTGTAAAATGTGTTTAATTTAATATCAGCTCACATCTTTGTCGATATCTTGATTTAAAAACGAGGGTTTTCTGTTTTTAAACTCGAGTGTTTACCGGGTTGGTTTCTGGTTTCTCTCCCCGGGGCAGCACCCATGTCCACTGGCGAACTAACCCGGACTAAATTCGCCTCTGCGGGCAACAGAACACCGCGAGCCCCGCTGATTAATGATGCAGGTTTTTGCGACCTTATTTATTTTTAACCCGTTTGAAATTTATATGCGACGCGCCTCCGGTATTTATGGTGTATTGGTTTACAGCCCGGCCCATAGCCTCCATTGCTGGTTTACGGTTTAGAATAAAAACAATTTGATGGTCAGAAATTTCCAAAAAAAGGGAGAATAGGTTGTTAAATTCCCCCCGTTAAACGCGTTTGATTGCGGGGTCGCTCGGTGTTTTCACGGCCGGGGCAGAGCAGCCAGCTTGCCGCCTCTCTCCTGCGTGTTTCCCCGGGAAGCGGAGCCCCGGAGCGGCCGCCTCGCTCGCTCTGCAGCCGGGGAGGAGGAGCGGTGCGACTCCGCTGAAACACACACTCACACACCACAATATCGTGGATATAAGTTCAACCTGCATCGAGACCCGCGGTTTTGATCCATTAGCAGGGCCGCGTCCGTTCCTCACACCGAGCAGATACGACTCGGGGTTTAGTTTTTGAAGTGGTTTTCCAAACTGCGTCATTGCTCGTTCGGGGCCGCCTGTTCGCTGGAAACACGAGAAATCCTCCAAGTGTTCGGAACAGTTTTCTGCGCCTCGCACCGACAGTCACGCCGCTTTGCTCTTGTGTTTTCCAGGTCAGCAGGATGGCTGAGAGGGAGCCCGGGTCGCCTGGGAAACTAAAGACATTATCATAGCCGACGCTGTCTTTTTTCGGAATACGGGGACAATTTCTTTTTATAACTTTCCCCTGTGTGGATAATGGATGGCAGAGATTTCGGACCTCCCCGATCCGTCCACGTACCACCTCCGTTGTTGGCGGGGCTCGCAATGGAGTCTCACCGACTCGGAGCAGCAGCAGCAGCCGGGAGGATCCCTCCCTCGCCCGGTCACTTGGGCGCGAGTCATCCGCCGCCTCTCCACTCTGGAAAATTCTTGCCATCGGCCATTAACCTCCATCCACACCACAGTGAGTACAACACCTGACACAGGTCGCTTTACCGCCGGTGCCACCGGAGCACAACCCTCTGTTTATCAATGATTAACTTGGAATAACGCTGCGCCAAAATGCGCACGGTTCGCGGCACAGTGTGCGGTCATCGTGTCGGTGTAGTGGGAACCGAGCCTCGGTGCAGGAGTGGCCGCTGTGGAGCGGGTACAAGTTTCACATGTGAAAGTATGGCACCGTGATAAAGATCCTCGGCGAGGCGGAAACCAGGCGGGTTTACAGCAGCACACGCACCGCCTGGTTGTCGGACACACCACCGGGCTGTGTGGATGTTGTTGCGGCAGGTCAGGGTGCAGTGGTTTTGGATTGCATGTGGACCATCACCCCGCCAGTGCGTGTGCGTGTGTGTGTGTGTGTGTGCCCGGGTTTGGGAGAGTGGGGGGTGGTAATGTTGTGACCTTGATGACGGACCACTTCTATCCCCTGCTGGGCTAATTTGCCGGAGTGTTCGGTCGAGTGAGGAATGGCTGTGGCTCCGGTTCTAGTATCTGAAGTGATGAAGCTGCTCCTCGGGAACATTTGGCAAATGGTCGATGCTGTTTTTCCCTTCCCCTGCGTTTGTGTAAATTGTGTTGGACATTCACTGCTGCTCCAGGTGGATCCAGGGGCCGTGTGAGGAAACTGGTTTGTGTGTCTAAATGAGCAGTTCAGGTGCAAGGTGGAGGACTTTGATATGTTTGGCCATTAAATAAAAGGTGTGGCATAAAACAGGCACTGGCTCCCTTAAGAAAACCCCCATGTGTTTGTTTACATCACTCGTGTGTGTGTGTGTGTGTGTGTGTGTGTGTGTGTGTGTGTGTGTGTGTGTGTGTGTGTGTGTGTGTGTGTGTGTGTGTGTGTGTGTGTGTGTGTGTGTGTGTGTGTGTGTGTGTGTGTGTGTGTGTGTGTGTGTGTGTGTGTGTGGGCATTAAAGAAAATGTGTGACATAAAAAAGGCAGAGGGAAAACCCCCATGTGTTTGTTTACATCACTCTACCTGTGTGTGTGTGTGTGTGTGTGTTACCTGGCTTCAGTCAGTAGATCATCCAGTAAATGTTATTCCCCGCAGAGCTGCCGGTGATTTTTCTTTCACTTTACTGCCTGCACACTGAGCTCTGTTCCTGCTATTAGTAATGGAAGTCTTAAAATAACACAGTGCTAAAAAGATAACAGTGAATGTTTGCATACAGTTTTGTGGTCCGTCAGAGGGGGAAGTCAGAACTGGTCAGGGTTCAAATATGCTGTTTGTCAACCGCCTCTTTTGGAAAATGGAAAGTCTGACAAACACCATCCTCGAGTTACTTACATCTCTGTGAAGCTGCAGGCGCAGATCAAATTACAGTTTCTAGTTACTGGTTTCTTTTCAGAGGTAAACCCAGAGGATGATAATATCGAGCTGAGTCTGTGTTCCCCAGTCCTCGCCGTCGAGCGTGGGTTCAATGCTGTGCTTGTCGCGTGGGGTACAGAAGGTCTAGTAAAGTGAGGTGGTGCATGCAGGGCTCTGATGAAGCGTTAATTTGACACACCAGCGGAGCCTACACACACACACACACACACACACACACACACACACACACACTCACTCCATGCACACATGCACATGAAAAGCTGTCAGAGATGAAAATCAACTCGCAGCAGGGAGGGTAAGGATGACTGACGGATGTTCCGGGAAAGAGACGTGCGAGGGCACATCGGATTTTTGTGCCTCCAGAATAACATGGAGTGTTTTTTTAGGTGAAATGATGAGATGTTTGTGTTTCACCCTGCAAACACCATTTGCTGGTGAAAACGTCTTTGCAGCAGGAGCAGTTTTTGCTGGGACGCTGTTCTCCCATTCTCCCTCCTGTGGCTCTGAAACGAGCTGAAAACTGCTTGTGGTCTGTGTGTGTGTGCGCGCGCAGACATGCATGTGTGGGACAAGTCTATGTGGTGTGGGGGGGGAGAAGCAGTTGATGAAGTGGAATTGACCCGGCCACTGTTCCGGCCCAGATTGGCAGTTTAAACACTCCTTTAAAACGGGATGCATTTTATTCTGCCCACACGCTGACCTTCTCACTCCCTGACTCTCATCTCCCCTACGCACACTCGCTGCCTCCACCCACTGAAACACACCACTGTACGACACAGGTCATTTAGCTTTATGGCGCTCCTCAATATCAAATCCCCACACATTACATTCATCAAACCGGGCTGAGATCTCGGTCCCATGCTTGTAATAACACCATACAGGCCTGTTACGTGATAATTACTCAGCAACCGCAAATGTTGATAATGTTCCCATTTAATTGCAATGAGCAGCATGATTCCAGCGCTCAAGGAGCCGGTGTGCAATCAGAGGAGCCGAGACCGCCCTGCTGCTGCTGTTGTTTACATGTGTTTCGGAAAAGATCTCCACATCTTCTGCACAGTTGTGTTTGGCTGAGCCCTTGATAGCAGGGTTCACCATTAATAGCTGCCAACACACACCTATTTCCCAGGGGTCTCCCTTAATTTCTTTTTTAGTTCAGTTTTAATAGGATCTCCACCTGATTTAATGAAGTAAAGTCTCTTTTATTTCCACACCTCTGTGTGTGTGTGTGTGTGTGTGAGTGTGTGTGTGTGTGTGTGTGAGAGAAAGATTAACATTTGTTTTAAATGCATTGTGAAGCTGCAAATTGATCGTGGAAGTTTGTGCTGCTTGAGGCCAAAGGGGACCCTGTGTAAAGACATCATGTTATTACCCTTTGTTTAGCATAGGTTATATATTAACACACAATACGGGTCCCAGTTTAAGGATGTAAAATGGCTATGAATGGTCCTCTGTCTACTGGAGGTCTGCCGGTGACTCCATCACCAGATTGAGGCCATCTGTCCTCTTCCCTCCCTCTCGCATCCAAGAGCAGCGGAGGTAGAACCGTCTGAAACGCGACTGCACCGAGGAGACGAGGCCACAGATGCTTTTTTATTTTCAAAACTGTTCTATTTCTGTTAAAGGTTGATGTGGCTGTAGTTTTTTTTTTTTTAAACTGTGTGTCAGGAATCTAAGGATGAGCAAGGAGTTTTCATTTGGCATTTTTGCTGCCAAATACTCTATTGCATTGCATTACTTAGTTATCATTTGACGATCAAACTGTGTTCAACATCTCTTTGAATGGATTTTGACAAATTAACTAAGTCCTTATCTCTTTAAACAAACAAAGTTACGTTGCCGTGGCTGCAGGAAAAGTAAAAACACATAATTTCCTATGCTGCTTTTTTTCCCGGGTGCTCAGAGCAGATATTCATGTGGGAGCGTGCGCAGACTGGCTTCAGGTTGAATTCCAGTTGTTATATCCATTAGGGCATTGTTGTAGATGATCGCTTTAAATGTATATAATAACCCTACGAGTTTGGGGAGTGCAGTTTGGAACAAATGGATGCTTAATGAGGCAAAGATGACACCCCTCATCTGTGTGGCTTAAGGGATAAAGGCACCTGAACCAGCCTGCTTTTTTGTCTCCTACACACCCACATGTGCACACAAGCATGCACACGCATCGTCAGTGTTCAGCAGCAGAAGATGGGAGCAGGACGGGTGAGTCAAAAGTAGGGGTCGTGGGGAGGGCAGAGAAGAGGAATCGGTAGATAGAGATGAAACTCACTCAAGACAAATGGAAAAGGAGAAATAAATGGGCACAGTCCCTAAGGTGGAAAGCAGGGTTTTGTTTTCAAAGTGTGTGTGTGTGTGTGTGTGTGTGTGTGTGTGTGGTGTGTGTGTGTGTGTGTGTGTGTGTGTGTGTGTGTGGTGTGTGTGTGTGTGTGTGTGTTGTGTGTGTGTGTGTGTGGTGTGTGTGTGTGTGTGTGTGTGTGTGTGTGTGTGTGGAAGCATGTGATTGTGCTTAGTGCAGTTAGAGCCGGGGTTTCCCCCTGGGAGTCTCTGCAGAGAGAAAGGAGGAGATTTATCCTGACCACAACACATTCAAACACGGCTAGATGAATGTGGTGGCCCTTCAAATGTAAAAGCACACACACACACTCATGGGTACAGGGGTGTAAGTATAATTCATGCAGTGTGCGTGGCAGGCCAGGGTTGTCTTGCCCAATGCCCATTTGTCTTCCACTCTACTTGGTTAATGTGTCTGTTTACGTTAACATTAATGTGGTTAGTGTGTGTTTAATGTTTTCAAGACACAGACTCTTACGTGTGTGTGTGTGTGTGTGTGTGTGTGTGAGTGTGAGAGATGTGGCTCGGATGCATCGTCTCTCAGTTTAATTGAATCTTTCAGGAGAGAAAACAGGCTCCTTTAAGAGAAGGCACAAGGCTCCACTGCCCTGCTACAATAAACCTGTCAGAGGCAAACTAATGACACGCACAGTCACTCACACGCATGCACACAAACAATGCACACACACACACAGCTGTCAAACATAAGAGTGACAGATGTGTGTGTGGAAGAGCGTGCTGTGGCATGTTGAAATACCTAAAGCATTAGCTAAGTCGTTCCCTCTGCCAGAACCTTCCTTTGACTCAAACAACACCCTCCGACACACAAAGGTCACACACTGCCTTGTGTCTGTCGGTTTGGCGGCATGTCGCGCTCGCTACGTGTCCCGTTACATAAGGTTTATAATATTCCTCCCCGGAGACCCGCATTTCAGAATGCGCAGTGACACGAAAGACACACAGGGAGCAGGGCTGACGTGTGAGAGAAGCCACATTCGACTGTTTCTTAATTATGTGCTTGAGCCAGCAGAGCCGCCCGGGCGACCTGCACCTCTGACCATTAACTGACATCTGCCATTTGGTTTTAAATCATCCTGAGATTAACTCGGCCGAATAATTTGCTCACTTAATTGTCCTTGCTGAGCTTTTTTCCTCTCAGCGCTAACACCCCAGGAACGGTCTCACTTAATCTGTCAGTTATTGCGTATTTCTTCACTTTTCTTTCCTGTGAATAGTTGATAGCGTTCATTACACATTTCTGTAAATCAGATTATGAATGTTACCAGATACATGTTGTTCGTCCAATTTTTCGACCACATAACGTCTGGCCGTGTCTCTGTGGATGTTAAGTTTTAAACTCCTGTGAGACGGTACTTTTGTTAAACCAGGTTAGTTGTGTTGTCTCTGTTGTATAATTTGTAAAGTAGGATTTTCTAGTCCGTGTCATAACCAAACCTCTTCAGTTTGACAGAAGACACAACTCCAGACCCCTTCCCTCTCCAACATGTGTGTGTTGCTTTCATATACATTTCTTCGCCTGCATCCGTGTGTTGTGGAAAAACCCAGTATCGTCCCAATAATTGAAAAAAACACTGAAAAAAATCAACAATAGAACATGATATAGAAACAATAGATACTTGTTGTCATAGCACACAGCAGTATCCTGTGTTACAGGTTTAACTAGTACTCGTCACATGTCTTTAAGTACATATGTGTCTCTGTGTGTGTGTGTGTTTCAGTGCACCTGTGACGTACAACTGTGCATACCATTCTGTATGTGTGTGACACTGCATGATTGTGTGTGGGTTCTTCACATTTGCTGGTATCGGGTGTGTGTGTGTGCGTGTGTTTAAAATAACAACTGCAGACTTTACTGTCACAGCCTGACACAACGAGGTTCAAACGCACATGAGTCTGAGTTTCAGCAGTTTAAACGTTAAAACACAACGTTGTTGGTATTGTTAAGATTTTACTGGCACTGCAGCACTCACTCTCTTTCTCGTGTTGTGTAGTTACATATGTTTATGTTGCCTGCTCCAACCATTTCAGACTGAAGTTATGAAAACACCCACAACAGTCATTTGGCTAATCCTGACTTTTAATCAGTAACCAGTGTTTGTATAGTTTGGTTCACTGTGTGTGTGGTCTCCAGGCTGCTCGCACACATAACAGAGCTGGGACAGTGACGGATGAACTAAGAGCTTTGCAGTTAAACTGTGTGTTTCTCCACATTCATGCGATGGACAACTAAGTCAAACTAAAAGCAGCAAGGTGTGTGTGTGTGTGTATTCAAGTGTGTGTGTGTGCGCACAGTGCAGAGAAACAGTGTAAAATGCAGAATAGACAAATGTTTTAATCAGAGGTGGAGAGAGAAAATTTGCAAGATAACGTTTATGTCCCTATAATAAATAGAAAATCTATTTTAACCACTGAGAGCAGAACTGATAAAGTTGGAGCTTATGATATGGTCTTAAATAATTCAGCACCAGGACCCGTTTAATAACAGGGTTCAGTCGCTGTCCCCGAAGTTACTTCTCAGCTGTTTTCTTTTTTCTTTTCGATGAGTAGTTTTCCACTTACCTTTGTACCGCGTGTCGTTGTTTAACAGCGTGAACGGCTGACATTTCAATATAAACTGGACAAATTTGGGTGTTTCTAAAACCTTTGACTGATTGATTTTGAAACCTAAGCATTTGTATTTTATTCCAATAATTTAATGTAGAAACAGATTTTTTCATGCACCGCTAACATCATTACATCCATGATGTGCATCTTATTTACAGGTGCGATGGAAAAACATATGTTCTCCCTCTACAATTTTTATTGGCATGGCACGTTTATTTATATAACACATTTCAGACACAGCGGCAACTCAAAGGGCTTTACATAACATAAACATACAAGACGCATTAGACAGACAAAATGTATATAAGAGAGGAAACAAACAATTGTTGTCATTGGCATAATTACCCTTTTGACTCGTCTAGTTTCTGTTTTTCTTAGAAGATACGGAAAGTTCAGCAGTTAACAGCCTTCGCTCTTTTTAAACTTCCCATTTAAAATGTTTGAACCATTACAACACCATCTCTTACACCCTCCTTAATCAAAGTGCAGAGGTAAACTACCAATCAATTCCAAAGTGACTCCATATCCTGATATGGTCTGATACATAGATTTTCCAGACCTGTTATTTTCTGAGTTACACAACATGATTTGAATGACTTTGGTCTGTACGCTGGACATTTCCGTTAGGAGCCGATTTTTAAAAACCTGTGTCTATTGTCATTATACCCAGGAATTAATGCAGATTATCTCCAGACAAAAGCCAGATGTTAGTGGGTGTTTTCACCAGTGGAAAAAGGGGCTTTATTAACATGTTGCACCGTGATATGCAAAACTTAAAGTTGACAATGTCGAAACTTGAGCTCATCGTAAAAGCCGAGGCATTTGTGAACTTGCGAAACCGCTTGTGTTCAGCTTGAGCTCACAAACACACAAACAAAATAGTTTCCTCTAAACAGCCCAGAAAACAGGAAACCCAGACTTGTACATTTTGAAATCATTAACACACTTAAAGCCACATGCTCGCAGCCTGGCTGAACACACACACACACACACACAAAGAGAGATGCAGTCTCTGTTGACAGACACACGTTTCACCCCCGTGTTTGTGTGGGGAGGGCTTCCTCTGCTTTACAGTCAGGATTAATGGTTACCAGTGTCAGTGTACCAGTTATAGCTGTGGCAGAGCCGGACAGCCCTGCACAGTTTTACTGTTTGAATGTTTTTCTTGCCGGGAATAAAAAAACAGATCAATAGAGATTCCCCTCGAGCTAACCCAGCTCTGAGTACCACTGATGGGTAACAGATGGGTTCACAGTGTGTGCGGTGTGTGTGTGTGTGTGTGTCAGACATTTATACTAGAGTTTTTCTCTCTCGTATCTTCTGTGTTTTTGTACATGTTCCAGTATTGTGTGTGTGTGTGTGTGTGTGTGTGTGTGTGTGTGTGTGTGTGTGTGTGTGTGTGTGTGTGTGTGTGTGTGTGTGTGTGTGTGTGTGTGTGTGATGTACAGCTTTGTCTCTATCAAAATTCATTTGCAGCAGACCACCTCCTCCTCCTCTTCTCTGATTCCGGGATACGCTTCTTATGAGGATCTGAAAATGGAGGCTCAGAACGTGTTGGGAGTCAGAGAGCGTGTTTCTTGGCAACTCTCTTATCCCAATATGGCAAACTAACTGTCTTGTGAAGTGAGAGCCAACTGGTGTGTGTGTGTCCATGGTGGGAAAGTGGGATGGAGTTGTAAAGAGAAAGAGAGAGAGGAAGGAAGGAAGGAAGGAAAGGGCAGAGTGAAAAAAAGGAGAGGGAGGTAATGAAAGAGTCATTTCAAAACATTTAAAGAAATGTTTCCCTCTCAGCTACCATTTGGATGTTGTTTCTGGAACGAAGAGCACAAATGTTTTCCCTCGTTCTTCTCCTCCCTCCTCTTCCTCCTTTACACTGTTCAGGAAGGGGGAATGGGGATTTCAGTTTTTTTTTTTTTCGCTGAACACTGGCATGAAGGTGTGTGTGTGCGTGTGTGCGTGTGCGTGCACATGAATAAAAAAGGCCTGTAGGCGGCTGTGATGCTGAGATTGATCTGCACTCTACTGGGGCATCTTTGTGTGTGTGTCTGTGTGAGAGTGCGTGTGAGACCCTGGTGTTTGGCCTGAAGGAATGGAAACTGCTGACATCCTACAGGACTTCAACATCCTTGACGTGTGTGTGTGAAGGGGGCTACATCTACATTTTGTTCCTCACACACCAGGTAACAATTAGGAAATGGATTCTAGGTGAGAATGATTTGTTATAACAACACTGTTGGCACGTAGCCTGACACACATGCACACTCTGGCGTGAAGGGTGGAAAGGTGGCGGTTTAAAAAAGGGTTCTTTGTATTTATAAAAAAAACAATCTCAGTCCACACGAGCGCTTCAACTCTGTATCAGTTTTTAATCCCCGTCTGTACCAACACGCCTGAAAACGCATATCACGCCACCACTCGCGTACACTGGGTATCTACATTGTGCTGGACATGGGGATTGTCACAGATTGCTTGAATAAGATCAGGTCTCCTCCACAAGGGTCATGTGATAGGAGCCTGACGAATCGGCGAAGGCCTAGCTGTGACCGAAAAGACCCAATCAGCAAGCGCTTTATACATCATCATTTCCAAACTAAAATGGTAGCAAGCCGCTGTTTCCAAACGTCACCGTTTCAGCTGCTCTACAACTCCGGACTAGTGTGGAGGCCAGGTGGAGCCGTAGCAGGGTTGATATGTTTTCAAATTAAAACGTATTAGTGTGGATGAAGTCTGAATCTGTGGGATGAATCCTGGTTTGGTTCGCTAATCGTGTTTCTACCTGAAGAAGAAGGATATGATTTGTTGGCAGAGGCAGTCACAGGAAGACTCGGTGCACTTATCACAGTGGTTAGAGTGCAACAGCGTTTATTTACGCAACATTTTTGACAGCGGTTAAATTTTAGGAGAACGAGATCAGTAAGGTGCAGCCACTGTGCTGATAGATGAAGCTGTGAAGTTATTTGCATTCAGCGTTGCAAGTAACTAGGTCACAGTTGCTCAATTTCACAATTTTGGAGATGTATGCTTTTCTTTTGGACGTCAGCGATTTGAATTGTGTTGATGAAAAGGATATAATGGATGATGGCAGTGAGACAGATGGTCTGTAATCACTTCTGTGTATGAGTAAGGCTATGCTATAATGAATAACACGTTGTAACCCAGTAGGTGGGGTCTGTGTGGAAGTGAAACCTTGTCGCTGTGCTGCTCTTCAACGCGCCGCACAGGACAAGGGGGAGTGTTTTTCCAGCTGAGTTAACGTACTGAGACTAACTGAAGATTAATCACTGTGTGTGTGTGTGTGTGTGTGTGTGTGTGTGTGTGTGTGTGTGTGTGTGTGTGTGTGTGTGTGTGTGTGTGTGTGTGTGTGTGTGTGTGTGTGTGTGTGTGTGTGTGTGTGTGTCGAAGGGCATTCACTGCAAACACACAAGGAACTGTTGCACATGTCAGTGATCATAACAAGATGCAGTGCAGCCACAACACACACAGAGGCCCTCAGTACACACACAAAAAAATGACACATACATGAAGAAGCTTGAATAAATCTGGGTCTACACGCCTGTTTGTGATTAATTGGAAAGCAGCATTTGCTATTGATTTAAGGTGTGTGTGTGAGAGTGCACAGGCGCTGACGGACTGTGGTTTTAATGTACTGATTTAGATGCAGGGGAAAACTCAGCAAGCACAGCATGTCTCTCAGATTCCCACAGGAGTAATACAGAATCACACACACACACACACACCCACTCAGCCCCTTCCCCCTCGCCCTCGTACAGACAGCACCCTTTCCCCTACACACATGGTTAGTTTTATCAGGGTAATGGCTGTGCGGTGCGTTCGGTAATGGGCGGGGTGGAGGGGAAACCTCAGCTAAACATGAAACCGTTTCCAGAGGAGGTTGTGATTGAAAGAGGCAGTAAAGGTTCAAAGGTTCAAAGTTTACTAGTAGTCAATGGTGCGCGCGCGCGCACACACACACACACGTTGGGGGGGGGGCACTCTAATAAAAACAAGTGTAATAAAAACAATCGATAGCTGTTATCATGTTGAGATATGAAATGTTTTATGAGAATTCACTCTGTGGGTGTGAGAGTGATGGATCTGGTTTTAATGGTGAGGTGTGTGACGTCAACATGTGTTTTGTACACACACCTCACTTTGAGCAGAGTAGCTTATTTGTTCACATTAAATAGGTCTTGTTTGTTGAATTGATACTTGCTCTAGAAGTAATGTGTTCTTTAAAAAACATATTAAAGTTAGTGTCAACAAGCCCGCAAGGCGCTCGCGGTGGATCCAGCGGAAAATGTCCTGCTGCATTCACACATCAGCGCCTTCTGACTTTCTGTGGACTTTACACCCGAGGGCTGGTTAGAGAAAGTCCAGAGAAACAGAGTGTGTGTGATCAACAAGGCGGATGTGATGCCCTTAATGCCCCCGTCACGTCACTGCTTCCTCCCAGTTGAAGAAGCCTCAACACCACACGATGAGTCCAGTGACGACTGTGGTTTGAGTCGGTGGTTACATTAACTGTCTTCTTCGGACTGCAGTCTGTCTGTGGTCTCTCTTGTTGAAATGGAGTGTGCAGTGGCTCAGTAATAATGTGATTACAACAGACTGCTTCGGCATAGACACATCAGCGTGTATTGATTGTGCGCACACACACACACACACACACACACACACACACAATGGGGAAAGTGATAGAATGTATAGTGACAATCGATCGTCTTCATCTGTTATTAGTTTGGTTCTTGTCGTACGAGGGTGACTGACAGTTTTCTTTCTTTTTCCTAGGCGATGCCTTCCCGACAGGCTCCGGTCACTTCCTGTCTGGTTATCCAGGCCCCTCCCCCCTGACCTCTGACCCTGCGTACAGATCGGCCAATCCCAGCAGCCTGCAGATGGCTCAGCTCTGGGCATCACACGCTCATGAAGGTAAATTTGCCTCCACAAACATTTACGTCTCTCTCTGTCTCTCCCTCTCTTTGCTGTTGACCTCCTTTCCGTCTCCGTACATAATTGAAATGCTAGAAGACACATGACATCACAGTCTGCTGCCGTCCAATGCCCAGGAGGCTTGTTCCTCTTCTGCTCCTCATTGCTTACCCCAGTGGGATCCTGTTCCATTTCTGTCTCTGCTGGTAGCTCTACTCCTGGCTCTGTCCTAAATGCGTCTCACTCCCTATGTCCGCAACTGGTCTCTTACTTTCGCCTGTCATGCGTTACTGTAATCTATCTTTCTCTCACTTGTTCTTTTTTTGAACTTCCTGTCCAGTAAGTACTTTGTCTCCGTCTGTTTCGCTCCTGCCCCACTTTCCGACACGTCTTTCCTGACCTAGCTTATGAGCACGCTTTTAGAAACAGATGTTCATATATACCCCTGAAGGACTGGGAGTATGTTTCATGTGTTTTGTCCTCTCAGTCCTTCCCCTCTCTCCTTGTGCTCCTCCTCTGGCCTGCTCAGTGTGCGATTGAATCTCTGTTCCCTCCTCGTTCCCTCATGTCCTTCTGTGTCTCCTTATCAAATCTCGCTGGAGTAGAAGGTCAGATAGGAGGAGACACATTTCGCAGTGCGTTTTGGCACGGTAAAGCGAGAAGGACGAATGGATTCCATTTTTAAAGCCGATTGCATCACCTGTGCGACAGATCTTGTTCGGTGCTTTTCCAAACACAGCAAATTAGATTAAATGTGACTTAGTTTTTTTGGTTTTCCTTGAGATTTTTGTCGAGTTTACTTTCTGCTATTCAGGGTCACTTAAAGGGGGCGGAAAGTAAATTCAGAACCAGGAAATAGTCATAACCCTTTTTTGTATCTTTGTATCTAACACCTCTTTAACACCAAGATTAGCGGGTATATGCAGTTTTTTTCGTACATGGGTAAACCTGAATCTAAAATCCTAAAAAAGGGTCTTGTGTTTGACGTCAGAAACGCAACAGAAACTGAGATGCTCTCTCACCTCGCTGTCTTGCCAGTGTTGCATCTTGCACAATACACAGAACAAGTCACACGTTGGTCACAAGGTTTAAAAACCAATAAGCACGCCCAGGAGTTCAATGCATGTTATAATGTTGCTCCAGAAAATGTGCAGCTTCTTGAGGAAGATGAAGAGTAGGGTGTTCCGGCTGGAGCTGATAAAAGCCTTTCGACCCGGGAGTAAATATTATACCTATTTTACACTGTTTTCTAACAGTTGGTAAACCCGCTTAAAGGTTATTGACACGTTTCCCATTGCCAGTGGAGGAGTTTACCTCACTGTTTTCCCCCCTGGTGCATCATGTTCGATATCCCACACTGTAAAGGGAGGAGCTCTTGCTGTCTTGCCAAATTAGCAGGTTCACCCAGGTGTAATGTTTCCATCACCGGAGACGATTAAATCCCCTCATTTGGCCTGGGAGTGAATTCCGATTGTATCTGTTCCCATTGCTGACGAAATGTTATTGGGTGTGGAAAACGGGCTTAATGCCGGCTTTAACCTAAACTCTCCTCTAGGCCGCAAACAGGAGGACGGGTGACTTTTAATGAAGCTCAGGTCAGCCACTTGTTTCCTGCCAAGACGCACCCTGCTTGACTTCCCATGAAGCCAGAGAAGGAAGGAATGAAGAACGTATGGACTTTAGACGCTTGACTTAAAGTTGAGCCTGAGCTGAAGCTTGGGTATATAGAGCTAAAGAAGCTGATACCTCCTGCAGACATAAGCAGCCGTGCAGGCTTGACTTGCTCTGATATGAATAGAATCCTTCACTGGCTCAAAGAGACTCTTAATACCTGGTGAGGGGCTTTAATAGAAGATAATGTTTCTAAAAGCTGGAGAGGTTTTTTCCAGGTAGCAGTTACTTTGGATATGCCTGCGATGCACCGTAGCGTCACAGGAACGCCCGTATCCAACCTGTCAGAGATCAAGGTTAGCTGTTAACTGTGGTTAAAGGGAGCTTTGCAAGAAACCTATCCTGCATTCCTCTACTCTCGTCACATCATTCCTCTTATATTTCTGTCTCTGTGTGCCTTCCTCTCACCGCTGACGCCCCCAACCACCGGCCTCCCCCGGCCGTCTCCATATCGGCCCGTCTCAAAACGGACAGCAGACAGATTTATACTTCAGCTTTGCTCCCCGACACTTAGTGCTGGAACACTAAGCGGCGCTTTGATACTTCTGGGAATTGCTGGAGTGTGGGAACAGGGAATGTCTCACTCATTCTGGGTGGTGGTCGTGTTTTTTTTTTTTTAACTTGTGGCTTAACTCTGTGTCATCAGCCAGCGTCCGAGTAGCAGCCAGCTCTGCCCCGACATCCAGAGCATTACACCAGAGTGCAAGGCTTTGTCTATATTAAGACCTGGTCTCTGAGAGCAGCAGCTGGCTGACGGGCAGACTCTTGCCCAACACTCATGGACAAAATGAATTGTTGTAGGTGACAAGAGGTTAAACTACCAAGTCAGTGTAGAATGATTAACATGATTAAAGTGTTAATGGAAAATGAGTCTTACCAATGTGATGACTGAACGGAAACGAAAATCGGCTAAACTGTTTCTCAGAATTCAAGGAGATAATTTCAGATGTTTACAGTATAAAAGCAGCAAATTCTCAGAAAAAGACTGAAACTATGAATAAAATATCAAAGTAGATGCTTCTGACTTTTTATTCCTGTGCTTTAAAGTTTGGATGTGTAAACGTGCTTTACAAAGAAGATATATTAGATTTTATTGTCCAGGAGTTGATGCTGCACCATTTCATGAAACTGAATGTTACTACCTCACTGGTCATCATAGTAACTGCTTATAAATCTCTCTCCTACCAATGTAGCTCACTATGTAGACAGTGGCTAATGGTCACAACCTAACACCACAGAACATATCAAATGTTAACAAACAAAAACAGAAAGGAGACAGATCTTTATGTCTTTTAAGAGACTTTTGACTCACCATGGATTATCACGGCCATATTGAAGAAAGAAATGGGAGAATTTGATCTAGTTTGTCATAATTTAATGTCTAATATTTTGAGAAAAAGGGAAAAAAAAGATTTTTTTAGGATATGAGTAGCGTGGAGAACCTGTTTCGCTGGAGTTCCACATAACAAGTTCATTGTTTCTTGAGAAACTGATAAACTACCGCTACCAAACATTTCCTCCTCCACAAAAGAGGCAACTTCCGCCAAGTCTGTGGTTCTTTCTTCGGAATAGACTCAGTTTCTCTCACAATCTTTCCAAGTCCTGATACTTTGAAGATCAAGTATTTCGTTATTTGTTAAACCTAAATACTAAAGTTGAACAAGGTACTCCATATTCCTTATTTTAACGTAGGCAATAGTCTTTCCTGTAAAATAGCACATTACCTAACATTCTGACTTAATTCTCATAATATCACAACTTGATTAAAAATAAATGAGTTTTCTACCCGTTAATTTGCCATAATTTGTTCATGGGGGCGTTCATGTTTTCCCCGTCAGGAACAAATTCATCCCATTTGTCCAACGTGACATGAATGCGCTATCAATCTATATTTGTTAGCTGACAACAGAAGATGCTTCTATCCACATCCTCCAGGGGTCGTCCTAATCCTCCAAAAGGCTTAAAACCTCAAGGAGGCCAAGACATTACATCAATGATATATCAGAAATGTGACTAAGTGTGTGACATGTTCTGTCTGTGTGTCTTCAGGCTACCCCCCGCTGCCCAGCAGCCTGTACTCCAGCCCCTACCTGTCCCTGGGGCACCTTGAACCTCCCTCGCTGTCGCAGCACCCTCTGTACGACTCGCATAAAGGTCAGTCACTGTCACCAAAGACCCTCATGGAGACAAACGGCTGAGTTTAGAGTTCATATCCTCTCATATCCTGCCATACATCAGTAGCAGCAGGATTAGGGTGACGTCTTTTTAGTGAGCAGACCTGCAGCCAGAGTCGTTCGGCTAGGCAGGTGGAACTCAGGATTTATTTTTCTCAGCAAGTTGACATATTCATATTCATTATGTTCACCTCTGTGCTGCAGTCTGCATGAATCTTTATCATCTGTTTGTTTTTAGACTCATGTGTTTTAATGTTTTGTTTGTTGCAGAGGGTTTCTACCTGCCGGCCTCCTTGAGCCAGTCTCCTCTCCATCCTCCGGCTGCGCCCCCTGCCGCCCTGTCCAGCTCCACGCCCCCTCAGAGGACGTCCCGGGACTGCGGTAGGGACCGGCTCTACCGGGCAGAAAGGGAGAGAGAGAGGGACAGGGAGCGGTCAAGAGAGGAGCAGCGGTCAAGAGAGGAGCAGCGGTCAAGAGAGGAGCAGCGGTCAAGAGAGGAGCAGCGGTCAAGAGAGGAGCAGCGGCCTCACAGTGTGGTGGACCTGACGCAAGATGGGCGGAGCGAGGAGGAGCGCCGGGCGAGGAGCGGGGACCGGGAGCGCGAGAAAGAAAGGGACCGGGACACGGAGAGAGACAGAGACAGAGATGGTTGGTCTTTTCATCCTCACATCCACCAGCAGAAATCACACTCTCATCCCTCCACAGTGGAGGCCAGATCCAGGCCTTCTCCTCTACAGCCCACCTTCCCTTCACCTGGGGGTGTGGGCAGGTTCCATGTACCAGAAACGGACAGGAGGAGTCGGGATGAAGAGGGCGGCTCTCGACCCCATCACAACCATAACTCAAATAACTCAAACTCTCAACCAGACAGACTGAGACGGAGCGATTCTGCGGCCACGTCGGCTGCAAATCTCCAAATCTCCTACGCCCTTCCGCCTGCGCTTGCTGGTCTGCCCCACCCCTCCATGCCCAGAGACCCTAACAGAGAACAGCGAGTCACCGCACCGACATATGTGCCTTCTGTGGAGGTTTACGACGAGCGGGCTGGGCCGATCCAGATCGCCTCACAGGCCCGCGACAAACACAGAGAGCGTGAACGGGAGAGAGACAGAGAGCGTGAGCGGGAGAGAGAAAGGGAGCGTGAGCGGAGCGAGACAGAGAGCGTGAACGGGAGAGGGAGAGCTACAGGTTTCCTGAGAGGAGCCTGATGGATCATCCTCGACTCTCCCAGTCTGGCGATACAAGCAATCAAAGAGAGGAAGGTTCAGTCATTTGTTCCAATGGTTCCATTGGTAAACGAGGCCAGGACCCATTGTACTCCTCCAGTCAATCAAGGTTCAGCCCAGAAACCAGGGACACCTCTAAACACTCAATCCGATTGGGTATGGAGCGTGCAGGGGGGGAGCCTAAGTGGAATAACATCAGCCCATTGGCTAATTATGCCACGACTCACATGGCTGCTCTGGCAGCTCAACACGGACACACACTCTCCTCACCCCACAGCCAACCTACACAAACACAACTGTCCCCACACACAAGTCACCGGCCCAACAACAACCCAATCTCCCACAGCCATTCTCCCCAGACTCACACCTCCCAACATGGACATGGGCGTTCAGGTGAGGAGGGGAGTCAGAGACGCTACCTGGACCCATCAGCTCTCTACCGACCCGGAGGGTCACTGGTGGCAGGGTCCAGTGGGGGCGAGCGAGCTGGGGGGGCCGAATCGGACCCCCAGGAGGTTTCAGCCATGCAGAGTCTGATCAAATACAGTGGAAACTTTGCTGCTGAAGGTCCTGGGTCGGCCAGACTCGCTGCAGATGGCCGAGGGCCCTTTGGGGGTCTGGGTAACATTGGCATGGATGGTGAAAGAGAGAGGGACCGGGAAAAAGAGCGAGACCGGGAAAGAGAAAGAGAGCGGGAAAGGGTATCGGTCGGATCTGGTTGTTCAGGGGCGTTGAGGGTTCCTCCCCAGCTGAAGAGGGAGCAGGAGCGGCCGGACAGTGCTCGCTCGTTTGGCCGGGAGGGGGAGGGCGAGGTGCGGCACCCTCCGGTTGGCATCGCTGTCGCTGTGGCCCGACAGAGGGACTGTGGGAGCAGCAGCAAACCAACCAGTGGACCGTCAGACACACAGAGACCCCTACTGCAAACAGCTATTAAAGGTAATTGTGGCTCTTTTATCTAAGATGGTTGCAACAAAACTCAATGTTTTGCACATGAATAAAAGCATACCCCTGAATAATTAAATTGTTAAAAGGTCTTCGACACTGACATGTGGTGAGGGTCACTTGGCTGAGGGTCACTTTATATTTCTCTCTGACAAGTTAAACCAAGTGTATTTAATATATTTGAAACATTTTCCAATGTACTCTCTCCTGCTTCTGCTCTGGACTGTGGGCTGTGGTCCTGCAGGGAACATGGATCCGTTTAGTTAAATGAACCAAGAACAAGTGATTTCTCATTTTGGTTTCCATGAATAATAGAGGATTCATTTTCTTTCAGATTAAAGTCATATTTCCTCCGCCCCCGTTTGACTTTGAGGTGTTCATGCGTGTAACGTGACCATAATAGTCAAAAGAACTTTTCGCTAATCATGTCATGGGATGTATTTTGTTGAAAGGCTCCTCTTGGCGAGTCAGCACTCCGTGCTGCATAGCAATTCCTGCCATAGTGCTCTCTATTCTTGGACATCAAGGTCATTGAGCGACAGTGCTCCCACTCCATCTCCCCTTGTTTCTGTTTCTCTCTCAGCTCCATGCTTATTCTGTCCATCCACAGTTCAGCCTCTCTCTCTCTCCCTCTCTGAGAAGGTCTTTGCAAGGGCCATCCCTCCTGGTCCCACCTCAGGCCCCCTTCTATTCCTCTTTTCTTCAACCCCACCTCCATCCTCTCTGCATTAAACATTTCATTACAGAGTAAAGCTAAAAGCTACAAACAAGCCTTGAATTACAATAAGACCATGATAGCGTTGCTAAGCAATGGATTAGTCTTGAGAGTGACGGCCGTGTGTGTGAGTGTACACGAGGAATTGTGTGCATTACAGTGAAGATGTTTATGTATCTGCATGTGTGTGTGTGTGTACACATGCATCCCTGTTGGGGGTTTATTCATTTCCTTGCTTGAGCCGAGTGATTGGTTTAATAGCGTCATTCCCCTGTGTTAAGAATGAAGTGCTCTAAATAAACGGTGAAGGATTTACAGTGAAAATCCAAATAGAAGGATGGAAGGGCGGATGGGTGGATGAGTGACAGATGAAGTGAGGCAGAAAGCAGAGGAGGGAGAGGCTAACGATAAGATGTGAACAGACGGACGGTGGTCGATAGGTTGATGGACGGGAGGAGAGAGGAATGTCGGGAAGTAAAGAAGTTAAGAGAGTGTGAGATGAAGAGAGGAGCAGCGATGGAGGAGTGGAGAGAAAGAGGGGGCGTGCAGCGCTAATCGCTGGTTTTCTGATGCAGGGAGGATAGCATGTGGGACAGGCTCCCCGTAACCTTGGTAACAGTCTTGAAACCTTTCCTGCGGAGCATGTCAGGGATTGTCAAAGTCTCTTGTCCCTTTTGCAGGCTACACACATGCACACACACGCACTTCTAGAGCAGAACTGAAGGATTCTGCTCACTTGTATAAAACCTTTCTGCTGCTCAGGGACCTTCAGTCAGCATTGATGAGATGGAAGAGGGTTAAATGGAAAGTGCGAGGAGGAGATCCTCATGTTTATTCTGGGTGGCTTGGTTGAGTGCTGCTGCCACTGCTGCTTTCCTTCTTCTCTTTTCTCTCTCCTCTCTCCGTCTCAGCCGTTTGCCGCTGGCCCCTCGTAGTAAAGCAGCATGGGTTTAAGACTGTGTGTATATCAAGGCAGCAGAGGAGGCTAGCAACTGATGAGATCTGACACTCGGAGTGAGAGCTGTCACTCTGTGTGCGTGCGTGTGTGTGTGTGTGTGTGTGCGTGTGCGTGTGCGTGTGCGTATGGGTTTGTACAGATTGCACATGGTATTTGCGTCCAGGCTGCAGCCCAACATCTGATTTTTAACCTCTTGTTTTCTACTTGTTGTTTCACCGTTACGGAGACGGCATGTGTATAATATAATACATGTGGAGAATCTCAGTGTTGCTGAGTAGTAGCCTGGTCTTTCAGTTTGAGAGCTTATTGATCTCATGTTCAGATTTTTTTTAATGCTCATTTAAAACCCTGCACTCACACTCAAACACAGCCTGCTTGTGCTTACATTTCTTGCACCCCAGCTTTAGCTCTGCTCCTCCCGCTGCTCCTGTGCATGTATGAGACGTCTGGTGCGGTGATGGCGAATTAAACCATAACGTTAATAGCTTGTGATCCTTGATTTTTGTCGCTCCATGTTGACATGGGATCTTTTATACTATTTGCCCCATGAGGGTGTTGTCGTTTTCTTCAAGCACACCAACAGGAAGGGAGTGCATGAACCTGTAAAAGTAACCAGCTGTACAGGATTCTCCAAGATATAAAGCTAACACACCCACAACAAGGGCGGGAGAATTTAATTTGTCATCACCACACCTGTCATTCTAGGTGACAGTTTTGAAAAAAAAAAAAGGGGTAAAACCAAAATCAATTGATTTACATGATTATTTGCGTATAGAGCGGAAGTTGGATCATATCACAGGAGACACATTCAGGAAGGATGTTTATACCAAGTCGGAACTGGGCCAATATTTGTCTAAATCACTCCCACAACATGTATACTATGTTACGTTTGCATATCAATCTGTGTCAGGTGACACACTGAGGTGAGAGAGTGAAGCCATTTATAGTCCAGCTTCTCACTGAAGAGTTACTCAAACACTATCTTCCCATGGTCCATCTCAGTCTGGCCTTTGCCACTACAGATAACAAATAAGGAGAATAACAGATAACAGGGTTTTATGTGGGGAGGAACATTCTCACCAGCAAACCTTCCCATCTGGCTGCGTCAGCAAACTTAGGTTCATAAAGTCACCCAGTGTAATAAGTGTACGTCACACAGTTAATATAGGAATCTCTCAAACAGGCACTAAACAACCCTGTCTAATCCGTCTCGCTTCCCCTGTGCCTGAACCCTTCGTAGATGAGGAGCGAGGGGAGGAGCGAGCTCGCCACCATGAAGAGCGACTGCTGGTCGGCCGACTGGAGCGTGAGCAGGAGAAAGTGCTCAGGTGAGCGGCTGTGACTGATGACGTCATCAAACTATTTCTCTTGTCATAAATCTACTTCTGAACACATTCATAATAATATGTCACGTTTACCTCCAGAGAGTCCAAAGAGCTGGCGGAGTTCACTCAAATGCACCCTCCTCCTTTGTCTGGTGGCCTGACGCCCAGTATGATGGCCCCCAACCTCATGAACCCCAACCTTATGGTGACAGGAGGGGCCGGGCGTTGGCCTCCAGAGCACGCCACTCTGACCTCCCACCCGTGGATGCCACGGCCAGGAGGCCCCCCAGTGTGGCTCTCCAGCAGCCCATACAGTATGTATATGACATGCACGTGACTGAGGACACGTGTCTGAGGACATGTGTGTGTAGATGTTAGCACCTTGGACGGCATTTGTAAAAATCTCAGTTTTAGTTGCTTAAAAAAGAGGGAAACGTTTGTTTTACAAAATATTCACATCAGTGTGGGACCGGTGCTTTTCCACTTGATGGACATTATGCAGAAGTTTCTCTTCTTGAAGGTAAACTGTCTGATGTGGTCAGGTACCAAAGCAAAGCATTAGCAGTACAGTAGTTTCAATGTGGCCTCTTCAGAAGGTGTAAGTGTCATCGTCAACACCAACACATGACATGCTTGCTTCTTTCGGAGCCCTCTTCTGATTGGCGCAGCTGAACAGGGAGGTGTCTGTCGAGTGGCTGTCCAGCAACAGCTTCCAAGGGTCAAGGGCAGCATACATTCCTGATCTTTGCAGGACATTCCAGACCTCCTCCTTTGTTGCTCCCTGTCCAGAAATAACAGCATCAGGACACACATACTTATACATCTGAAAACATGGAGACACAAACACAGGCACAAACACAGAGCTCCCTAGGTGTCCGCTCTGTGTAGACACAAATCAAAAGCAGCTAAATTCACTGTATGCTCTCATATGAACCTCCGTCGTGGCTTCTGTGTGGGTTTTAAAACAGGATGAAGAACGATTCACTTCATCCTTTTCCTTTCCCTCCTCAGGTCTCGGTCCCTCCTCACTCCACCAGACCCTCCCTCCAGGTTACCCCCCCTCTCTGCAAGGCTCCTTACCTCCATCTTACCAGTTTGCCAGGGACCCACAATCTGGGCAGCTAATAGTCATCCCTACTGAGCACCTGCAACACTACGGTATGAAGGCCGCTCTCTGTCTGGATGTTTGTTTGTATGCAAGTGCTACAAATCAAATCACTGGTTTTTCAATTTTTTGCATTTTAGCAAAATAAATGTTCATTTTGAGAAGGATTTGGTATTTTTTGGTAATTAGCAAACAAATAAGAAAATTTGCTTTTGAAGCACAATGCATGATGGTATATAAACCTCTGTGCAACATATTGATGCTTAATCGGGTTAGTGATTGGTGAGTGATTTCGGACACCTCAGTTTACCGTCTTCCTCACGCCTCCCTTCACTGCTCTGCAGGAGGCGATGTCATGGAGCGTGGAGGCCCGGTGTGGTCGGGGGTGTACGGTACGGGCAGCTCGTTGCAGCACGCGGCCCAGCTCCAGCTCCTCTCCCAGCACCAGATGCTGCGACAACAGGAGCTGCTCATGATCCAGCAGCACACAGCTCAGGTCCTGGAGCTGCAGCGGAGTGCGCAGTTTGTTGTAAGTGGACATCAATTAACCCCCTAATGGAATATGTCAACAAATAAAAAAGAAATACAGACACCATCCTGTTGTCTTAAAATGTCCTTAGGTCACATTTATGTAGTGCGTGACGATAATGAGGGCATCTTGGTGGCCCTCCCGCGCCGCGTTAGCCATGAAGATCGTACTTTCTCTTCTTCACTAGCTCAGTTTGTCTTTTCCTGAAGGATCCAGTGGAAAAGTTAGCCAGACAGATATTATTACATGCAAACGTAAACCCACATTCTCTGTGACGTGATGAGGAGTCACATTAAGGACAGGGCAGATTCTGTGATTTCAGTTCCCTTCAACAAAAACAAAACAGCATGTTTGGCCGTCTGTCAATTATTTACCCTCCCTGTCCTGAGCCCATTGGTCCCCAGTAAAGATGGAAATCTTTATTTTGAAAAAGAGGTCGGTAGTCTCTTCCAACAGCTGCATTTAACAGGAGTAATTGGAGCATGAATTACATGCAATTTCCAGTTGTGGGTAAAATACATATTCAGTGCTGTGGTGCAGCAGGAGAATAACTGTCATGGAGATCTGAACAGTGCAAACGCAAACTGCTATTTTTACCCTGAAGCACAGTCTTGCATCATACGTGCACTGCACACACACACTCTACTCTGTCCTCTCTTGTGTTTCAGGAGCGTTTAAAGGCCAGCGAGCACCGGTCAGACATGGAAGACAAGGCAGACAAGCGGAACACAGAGCCCAAACCCAGACCCTCCTCAATATGCTCCCCATCGCCTTCACCCGTCCTGCATCCTCGCAAACCTCCCCGTCCCTCTCGCTCGCCAACACCCTCCACCTCCTCCCTCACCCCGCTGCCTCCGCTCCGCTCGCCTGTGACCACGCTCAAGTCAGAGGAAGCGGGGCAGAGAGTGTTGGTGCACTCGCCGACCCCCCTGCCGCACCCACCTTCCCCTCGCTCTGCCTCACCGCCCCCGTCTTCGCCACGGCGGCCTAAACAGGAGGTGGCTGAGGAGGAGGTGGTGGGACGGAGGGAGCAGAGGGACAGACAGAAACCGGGCTCTGCCCCCTTTCAGGGCATCTACCCTGGTGAGTTTCTTTATCAGCTTCACAGCACTAACGTAAAGCTGTGTAGATAAGATGAAGGTTTCATATTGATTAAAACCTGTCTTTGTCTTTCCAGATGTCCCTCCAGGTTACCCTTACCAGTCTGTCACCGCCCCATTTGGCTCCCCTTTCCCCGCTTATCACATCCCAGCACCTACAGGGACAAACATAGAGCTAGTCCCAGCCCACCGCTCCCGCTCTCCACCGTCAGCTGCCCCTTTGCCCTCAGCACACATCCATTCAAGGCTCCTGGACACAGACATTAAGCCACAGAAACTAGATCCATCAAAGATGGGGTCTTTCCTCAAACAGGAACCCGGTGTGGAGCGGCCTCTGCTGGGCGTGGCGCCAGAACCTCTGGGTCCCCTTCGCTGCGGCCCTGTGCGAGCCAGCAAGGACAGAGAGACGGATGGGGAAGTATCAAAGCCTCAGCCGCTACCTCTGTACGTCCCCAGTCCTCCACCACAACGAGGTGAAAGGCTGGAAGAAGTCAGGGAGGAAGAGAAGGAACAAATCAAGATGGAGGTGTCATCTTACTCATGCCAGGCAGAGTATCCTCCACCCCCTCCACTCACAGAAGCTGAGCCCAAACCCAAGGCCATCAAGGATCCAGAGCAAACACGATACCCACCATGCTTCACTGCAGATTCAGACTGTCAGGAATCCACTCAGAAGAGTGTTCTTCAGGAGCAAACAGCCAGCGCTGGGTGTGAACAAGAACAACCAGACACTCCAGTTGACTCCCACACTCCCAATCAGAAAGAACTTGTTCCAGAGACCCCTGTTTATCTGCCTACCCCTTCCAATTCTCCGCTTCCACTGGTGTTCGGCCCTGAGGATCCCATGGCAGGGATGCTCGCCCTGCTGGCAGCCAGCGAGATGGCCAACTACACCCGCCCCGACACCCCACCCGCCCCAATACTCCTACCGCAGATAGAGCTCCTTCCTGTGGGTGCTGACTGCAGCGGCGCGGGGCCTCTGGAGATGGTGGCCCTTGAGGGGATGGCCCTGCTCAGCCAAATGGCCCAAAGAGAGATGGAGCAAATCAACCAGGGCCAATGTGAGTGTGTGTGTGTGTGTGTGTGTGTGTATCAGAAAGTGAAGGAAGATGTAAATGATAATAAGATACAAATAGAGTCTCATACTCTCTCTTTACATCCACTCCAGGTCTGACATTAGAGGGTCTGGATTGTCTTCTTGAGGCCAGCAGACAGATCCTGTTGGAGGCCATAGAGAAACAGTCCCACATCGATCTGCCCAGAACTCTGGACCCCAACAAGAAGTACAGCTGGAGGCAGAGGAAGGAGGAGCCGGTAAAATGATGAAAACATTTCATGGTCACCCACTGATGAAAGTCTTTTCTTCCCTAATCTTTTTCCTCTCTTCCCTGCAGCTGTACAGTAAGATGTCTGTGGACATGATGGACGCAGTGGAAGTGGAGTACCGTGTCCGCCTGGCTGAGCTGCAGAAGACGTACAAGGAGCAGCAGCGAGAGATGAGCAAGCTGCAGAGACGCAGAGACAAGCAGTGAGTGCTGCTGCACACGGGTCACATGTGTCGGAGCATGTTGAAAATGACTGAATCACACTGTTCCCGACTCTCCAACCCAGACGAACACGCATGACTCTTTTTATGTTTACCTCAGAGAGCGACTACAGCAGGAGGATGAGAGGCGGAGTCTCACCAGACGGGGAAGAGGGCGACCCAGGAAGAGAAAACTTTTGGCCACACCTCCCAAACTGGACAGCAGGCCTGGAAAGTGAGTCAACAGATGACCTGCAGCTGAAATCATTCTTTTCTTTTAATTAGTATGTTCAGGTTTTGACTTCATACTGAGCAATCTTTCTCTCATCTCAGGGTGGGAAGGACAGTGCAATACTCTGAGGACTCTGAAGCAGGGGATGGACAGAGGAAGAGGTTCCGAGTGTCCAGGGAAGAGGAAGAGACGGAGGCAGGAAGTGGAGGAGTGAAGATGAAAAAGAAGAAAAGAAGAAGAAGAGCTGGACGGACCAGGAGCCATCCACCAGTCATGCTCTGGAGGTAACACACTCGAAGTGCATGTTTTGATTTCAGCAACAACTTGATGCAATTGTTCTGTTTAATTAATGTAGCGGCTTTGTGTGTGTCGCTCTCAGGTGTTGAAGGCAAAGCGCGGCCATGAGTTTGAGCAGGAGCAGCTGGCGTCGGACCTCGACAGAGCGCTCTCGCTCTCGCAGCTCAGCTCGCTCGGCGCGTCCCGCAAACTCACCTCCAACGCGAAATTAGACAAGTCGAAGGGCAAGTCCGCTGACGGCCGAATGAAAGAGCACGGCGTCCACTCCGCTGCCAAAGGAGGGAAACACAAGATGGCTGCCAAGGCTTCCACTTCAGAGAGCGTCCAGAAGGTGAAAGGTCAGAAGAAGACGTCTTTGTTCTCTCCCATGAGATCAGAGCTCAGCAGCTGCTCCAACAGTGAGTACCTGAGGACGGACACATGATCTGATAGAGTCCAAGTAATGTTTTTACATGCCATCATCAAAACAGTGAGTTTTATAGCAGAGTGTGTGTGAGGGTAGTTTCTGCAGGTGATGCATTTTCCTGGGATTTGAACAGCCAGACGTATTATTTCAACTCGTTTAATTTGCTAATTTTATCGTTCAACCATGTTTCTTATGTCAATCCTTTCCAATTCGCCCTTTCTTCTTGACACCTGCTCTTGTTCAACAGTTGCATGGTCGTGGTAGAAACATTATCATTGGTCGGTTGTTTAACATGGTCAAACCCATCAGCTCATGCAGCTGTGTTTAGTCAAGTCAGGATTATTTTAGGTTTAGTTTGAGTAAATTTGAGGTCAAACAGAAATCATCTCTGACTCCTTGTTTTTGCCCTTGTGACCTCATGACCTCATGAATCATTAACCACACTCTCTCCACACCAGACTCCGATTCAGAGGAGCACAATTCTGCCCGAGGGGGCTGGCCCCCTCTCTCTGGGACACATTCCCATGGCAACCTGACCAGGAAGAGGCGGCCTGCATCGTCGCCGACGTCCCTGCTGTCCAGTCAGAAGTCTCAGAAGAAGAAACACAAGCACTTATCCCTGCTGCTGGAGGAAGCGGGCCTCAGCTCCTCAGACGACTCCTTCGACCAAGGTTACTGACCAAATCTTACAGCCCCCTCCCCCCTCGCACCCTTGCTGTTGAGTCAGGCGATACTGTGTCTTTGATCCCGTCGCAGCTCGAGTCTTTGTGTGCTTGTCGTTCAAACGGCCGTTTTTCAGACTGTGCTTTAGCTCGACGAACCCCCTACCTCTCTCGCTGCTGGCTTCTCTGCAAAGTTGCCTTTTTGAAAAAAGAGTTTAAAACTATTTCTATGGTGTTTTTTTATTGCCTGGATTGCAAACCGTTTTTGTAGCATTTGTACATTTGAAAACTTGTGTGAATTTGTGAGATTTTGTTGTATTGCAGTTTTGGTACGCATAAGCTCTATTAAAGGTGTTGATTTGATTGGTACAGAAAGTGAAGCGCTGTGGTCCTTGTGTCTGCTTCATCTGTCTGTCTGTCCGTCTCTGTCCGTCTGTCCAGCTGCCACTGAACCTCACACATCCTCCAGTGCTCTCTTCGTCAAATATCCCTCTAGATTTCCCGGACAGGGTCAGACAACACTGTTTATCTCGCACACAGAGCTGAATCTGATTGGACAGAGATTATTCTTCCTGGTCAGCATAAATAAAGAGAAATTTAATGATGGGTTGCTTGTTTTTTTTTTGTTTTTTTTTCGTGGAGAGGTTAGCTCCATTTCTATCAGACTAAATGTTGTATTGATGATGTGGCCTGGTGTTTGATGTTGTGGGGGAAGTTAATGCACCAAAGAGTGATTGATTGAATTAGATGTTGGGGATATTTGGACAATAGAGCTCCTGTGTCTGTCTACTAAACCTTCAAATAACCCTTCTCCCTTTTACGTTGCTCTCTCAGACACCTTGCTCTGTCCTCTCGCCTTGCCCTCCTCACCTCTCACCCCCTCTCCCCCGTCCTACCCATGATGCTTTGAGTGTCTCTCAGCCTGTTCCATGTGCTTGTGCTGCTGCCACTGCGACATTACAGAAGCTTGGGCGAGGACTAGCGCAGCCCCAAGCCCACGCTACCCTCGCTGCGGCTAGTCTACTGTGGCGAAAGCTTTGCTTGAGCTAGACTTAGCTAAGGCCAGGCTACGCTACGGCGAGGCTGCGCTCTCGCCTCCGCCGCCGCCGCCTCGCTGCCCTGCCTGAGGCCACACCCCTGTCACCTGCTCTGTAAGTAGGAAGTGCCCCTCCCTCTATTTTTGTTGACCGCTAACATGGACTATGCTGAAATTGAACTCCACATACAGAACATTAACTTTTTCCTTTTTTATTTATTTTTTTTGTTCTCACAAATTAAAGCTCTTTAACGAGAACCATAGTTACCTCCGCTTGACAGCTTGCAAAGGTTACCATGGTTACTCAAACTTCATATGCCGATTATACCAAGGGGCCTCACAGGGCTGTCCTCTCAGTGCCTGCTTGTTGTGTGTCTGCCTGCTACTGTTAACACATGGTGGATTCACAGTACAACATGTGCATCCAGATTTTGCTTCTAAAACTATTTAACTGCGGCTCAAAATAATTTTAAAGATTTATTTCAATCGTCTGGAATCGCAGCAAATGTTCAAATTAGCCACTTAAAACATATTCAAACAAAGTTGATCAAAGAGGAAGTTAACCCCCCGAGAAAACCTTGTTTTTGCTGATTTCCAGGGGTTTAACTTCAGTTGTGTACTCATCACTACATAAGTTAAACTTTGAGCCAGAAAACAATTTTCAGTAAAGTTAAACACCAGTAATGTCTTATTTTATTAGTCTGATAACTTCATACTTTAATGTCAATGAGACGTATGTCGTCTGTTATGATTTCAAACATCTTGTACTGTGCATCCAGCCTCAATGTTAACACTCTAACCCCCGAGGAGACGCTCCTCCTGTTCATCTGTTGCCGTGGACCTAACCGCTAACGTGATACACAGCTAACCAGCAGAATGCCACTGTCTGTACCGACGGGTGACAAATTAAAACCAATGTCTTAGAAAGGTGTCGAGTCAGAACAGTTTCCAAAGTGTCTCAGAACTTATTCCCCCATTGGGTGTTTCGATGAGTGTTTTAACACGTTGGCCCTGAATGTCCCTCAGGTGTTGAATTGGGTTGAAGTCTGGTGATTGCGAAGCCAAATTAAATCCACTTTATTATTCATCCAAGCATCAATGACCCCTTGCATCACTCAGAACAACTTTCTGTCCTCTAAGTGGACAAGTGGCATCGAAATGTCCCCACAGAGCCGACGATCAGCTCTTTGTGCACGTCACTCGTGCACCTTCCCACTTGTTGAGACCATGGTGTAGGATGAGTCATCCGTCTGAACTCTCAAACGTTTGTAATGAGGGGTTTAAACACTGCATCTGTACTTATAATATCCCTCTCTGGGCAACTGTTGATGCACTGACACTCTCAGTCACCGGTTTCCCTGACGACTTTCCAATAGATGCAGATGTCAGTGTTCCCATTGAAACATCAGCCAGATGAGCAGTGTTTCTGACTGGACCCTCTTTCAAAGTCACTTAGATCTTTCCCTCCTGTCGTCTTTCTATAAAATCAGGATTGACTGGGCCTGATCAGCGTGTTACTACCTGCCACAGAGCGTAACTGGATGTCAGCTGCTTCATTGCACGGTACAATGAAGCAGCTGAGGCATCGGCATTTCTCCATTCATTTACTCAGGGTTTTAATTTGTCACCCGTGTGTGTGTCTGTGTGTGTTTGTGCTCTACTGGCCCGTCAGTGGAAGAATCTTTCAGTTTTTCACCTCTCACTCTGTCACATTCTCTCAGGGTTTTTTAATAATTAATTATATCTCTGTGTGTGTGTGTGTGGTAAATCACATTTTCCTGCTGTAACTTGCTTACAGTGTAACTGAAGGTCTTCTGCAGTGGTTTGGACAGTCTATCCTCTCTCTCTCACTCCACTGTTATTTCTGATCAGCTGACACGTCCAGACCTGTGATTTTGTGTGTGTGTGTTTGTGTTACTGTAAGACCCAGACGGCTGTTCCCTTTCCACACAGGGATTAACCCAGTCTTTGTCTGAGGAGAAGTTTCATCTTGGCTGTGATTCTTTTGTTGCTGTATCTCCTCTTTGGGCCAAACACTCATTAGAAGCAATGGGATATGATTTGACCTTTGACCCGAATCTTCTCTTTGAAACAGAATCCTCCGAGGACGAAGATGACGAGGAGGAGTTCGATTCAGACGATGGTGGCTGCGAGGAGAGCGGGCTGGGTATGCTGGCCAGGTTTGCGGCTAACGCGATCCCCGTCAGCTCGACCCCCCTGAGCCTCCTCCATGAGGGGAAACACCGCAGCAGGCTAAGCACTCTGGGTAAAAGCACAACGGACACAAATGAGTTGTGTATGAGGGGTTTGCACAATATCATTTTTTTTCATTTTGGTTCAGCAGGTTCACCATCTGAGCATTTGTTCAGGATTATGTTATTGATTCATGGTTAAATATTCATTAATTTGTAATTGTCACATCAGGGTGCATGTAATGATTCAGCCTTGAATTATGTATTAGTTTCAATTTGATCAATAGTCCTATTTACTGTGTTATTGATTTGAGAAAATCTAACACCTCAGTTTATTACTGGCTGCATGTTTATGGGAGCAGCTGGGTTTTATCTCTAGGATCTCCCCGTGTGTGTGTCCTCTCTTTGTGAGGACCAGTTTGAGTTATAGACCCTGTAGAGTCAGGACTCCAGTGACCCTCCTCTTCTCTCCGTCAGGTTCATCAGAGTGCGAGTGGTCAGACTCTGGCTCAGACTTGCGACTGAGGAAGTTCCCCTCTCTGCTCCATGGAAAACGCTCCGCCCCAGAGCTCCCCCTGTTGCCCCCTGCAACCCGGCGCACAGACCAGACCAGCCCCACCAAGCGTGATGAAGCGCCAGTCAAACGCAAGCCCCTGCCCAAACCCCGCCCCTCGCCTAGATCGCCCCGGCGATTTAGCTTCGACCTCGGCAGCAGCCACGGGTTCGGAGGCTTCAGCGAGGACGAGGCCTGGAGCCGACGACGCAGCGAGAGGATTTTCCTCCATGACGCCACCACCTCAGCAACTCAGATGTCTGTGTCAGGCCTTGGATCCATCAGTCAGAGCTCCTCGTCCTCGTCCTCCAGCTCAGGCCCACCTCTGACCCCGAAGCCCGCCCCCAGGCCCAAACCCCCTCCGCCCAGCAAAGAGGGGAAAGACCTGGTGAAAGTACGTCAATAATTAATTAATCAATCGTTAATTGTTGTTCAGCAAGTGAGTCAAATCTTTCCCATCTCCCTGTGCTCTCACTTCTCCTTTAAACTCCATCGCTTTCTTTTTCTCGTCCGACATCTGTGTGTGTGAGAGAGACAGATAGAGAATGTTTAAGTGTTTGTGTCAAAGTGCCAGCAGGGTTTCCCAGTACTTCAGTCATTGCAGCACTCCCCTGCTGTCTGTGTCATGTAGCTGACAAGGAAGGACAACTGCAGGCAGCCTGGCAACATCCCACCCTCTGTGTGTGTGTGTGTGTGTGTGTGTGTGTGTGTGTGTGTGTGTGTGTGTGTGTGTGTGTGTGTGTGTGTGTGTGTGTGTGTGTGTGTGTGTGTGTGTGTGTGTGTGTGTGTGTGTGTGTGTGTGTGTGCACGCACATGTGGATGTAAATCTGTCTAGCACATCTTTAATGTCCCCATTAATTCATATGCACGTTTTGTGACTTTTTGAAAAGCAGAAGAAGAAGCTGAAGGACTCTCCTCTGCCTGTGAGCCCGTCCGCCCTGTGCAGTCCAATCACAGACGTCCCCGTAACTGCTGAGCCTCAGCCCGACGAGGAAGAGCCAACCAAAAAACAAGATCAAGGCCAGAGAGGTCAGTGTGATGATGGATCAGCTGCAGAGTCATTACGGGTGTGAACCTAATTATCCTGGGAAGGACGCAACACCAGAGCATTTTAGTTATTAGACCTAAATGTTCACACACACTAAAGACAGGAAGAAATAAAATAGTCTGGAGAGATGAACTGACTCCTGTGATCGACGCTGCTCTGCTTTATTGTCAAACCTCTTGTATTGTGTGATTTCTGCCAAAGTGTCAAGTTGCTCTCCATCTGCCATCGGCCAGAACTCCAGTTTGTTTTGAAAACAGCTGAAGTGTGTGCACGGCTCTTTGTGGTGGTGAAACAGCAGGAAGAAAAAAAAATGTGTGTAATGCGACAGCGTAAGTGTTGTAATATGTCGCTGTTTCCCTTTGAAAAGTCGATATGCGGCGTGTCGACCTGGCAGCTTGGTGCGCTGCCACAAATGAAACCGAAGTAGCAATATCAGTTTGCAGAAAGTCAGGTTCAGTCCTCAGGCGGGTGGCAGATTTCACTTACGGCCATTCTTGCTTTTTAAAGACAAACTAATATAAATCAGATTTATTTTTTCTGCCTTTTATATGGAGTCGTAGTTGAGTGAAATTCAAGCCCCTGTTTGTTTTTCTGCAGCCTTCCAGAGGAGCGGTGAGCCGGCTGATGGAGAGCATGGCGGCAGACGAAGACTTCGAGCCCAACCAGGACAGCAGCTTCAGCGAAGACGAACTTGTCCCTCCGCGCAGCCACAGCGTATCAGAGAGGTCCTCCACACCTGGTCAGTACATTCTCACACACACACACACACACACACACACACACACACACACACACACACACACACACACACACACACACACACACACACACACTGAAGTTATTTTGTGCGTTCTTAACACACGTGTTGTTGTGTGCAGCTCCGGTGCAGTGTGTGTTGGATAAGGATTCTCTGGTGGACGGACTCAGAGTTCTGATCCCGATGGATGACCAGCTGCTGTACGCCGGACACGTGAACACGGTGCACTCCCCTGACATGTGAGTACAGACGCTGAATCCTTATATCAGAGCACAGTGATTGATTTGCAGCCTTTAATAGAGGAAACTCACATCTGTTTACTCTATTAAAAGCTGCAAATCAATCAGCGTGCTCCAGTTCTGCATCCTGCAAAGTTTGCTGTCCTCGATTTGTGAAGTAGCCAGGTGCAGATAAAAAAGAGAGACTGGTTTGTTACAAAGTCCAGTTCAGTTTTTCATATGTACTCATCAATAAGGATTTTAACTGGTCACTGTACAGGTCGTACATGTGGGGAAGCTGTAGTTACTCTGGGGGATAGTTTGATATTTGGCTTAATAGACTTGTTCTTCTTTTTCTTGAAAATCAGATGAGTAGATTGAAACACTCTCATGTCTCAAAGCAAAATATAAAGCTACATCCAGCAGTTGGTTAACTTAGCAGAACGATTTTTCATAATTTTCATTATATTCCCAGGAAACGTTCATGAATCTTGATTAAGAATTCAGGCACATTTAGTGGAATTATATCTGAGCGTGGGAAATTTGTTGCAGCTTGATTGAATTTAATGGGAAAGATGCAGTCAGAGGAAAAACTCCACAGACAAACGGACAGAGGTGAAAACATCAGCTTGTTGGTCGGGATAATAAAACAAATTACAGCTCTGTTTGCAGAGGATTCATATTCCAGTGGGATGTGGCTGTTTGCAGTAGCTCTGCCACACAACCTTCTAGCTGGAGCCAAGCTGCTAAAGTCATTATTTGTAAAAATGACAACACAGTCCCCATCCTGCCACACATCAAATCAGTCAGAATCAAGATATGAACTCACTGCTGAGACCACTTAGACGTCACAGAAACCAGAAGTGACTCTGGATTCTGTCATAAGAAGCATGAGCCCTTTCACACTGACCCCCGACATTTGGCCCTGACTCCTCTCGGATGTTTCCTCCCCACAGATACAGCGTGGTGGTGGAGGGAGAGAGAGGAAACCGACCACACATCTACTGCTTGGAACAACTGCTGCAGGAAGCTGTGAGTAAACTGCACGTGTCTCACTTTTCATTCTTCTCAATCCTCCTCATCTCTCTTTGTTTCTGCTCAAACACTTCGAGCAGTGAGAAAAATTGTTGTGCGTGCGAGTGTTCGATGTTGTGTTGACATTTACGAGCTCTTCATTCCTTGCGTGCAGATCATCGATGTGAAGCCTCCGTCCGTGCGCTATCTCCCAGAGGGCACTCGCATCGCTGCGTACTGGAGCCAGCAATACCGCTGCCTGTACCCGGGGACCGTTGTCAATGGTACAACAACATCATCACACAAAACAAACACGCCCACGACTTTCATGATATGATTCATAATCCACTTACATGGACAATTTGACAGCACAGACCAAGGAATAAGATCTTATCTGTGTGTGATGCAGCAGAGGCTCTTATTTTGAAGAGTCACATGCTAATGGAAACCTAACTGCTCTTATTGAACACTTTGAGTTGAGTGAGCTCTGCTGCAGTGAAAGCGAGGAACTGGGTGTGAAAAGTCTAAACACGTTCGCCTGGTGTGTCGAAATCAAACGTTCGCTGCTTGACTGCTCATTTTTCTTTCCACCCAAAACAGGAAGTTCAGATATTGACGAGAATGACGATCTGATCACGGTGGAGTTTGACGATGGCGACACCGGCCGCATCCCGCTCTCACACATCAGACTGCTGCCGCCTGACTACAAGATCCACTGTGAGCACACGCCCCATCATACGTTTTATAGATTTCATTTTACCATCACTGCTGGGTTTTAAATCATGTACACTGTGAGCTTGTGTGTGTGTGTGTGTGTGTGTGTGTCTAAACTGCTTCCTAAGTGGATGTGTAGATGTTTACTAGAACCTTGTTCAGGCTTCACGAGTGTCCATTTCAACACACTGAGGCAAACAGCGTTTCCAAAAGTAGAGAAACGACATGAAGCTCTTTACTAAAGTAAAAATATGTATTGAGTTCAAAACACCCCGCTGTGTTACTCTAGTTTTACATTCTGTTGATTTCTGCACATTACAAGTTGATAAAGTTTCCTTTAATGGAACGAAGGTGCTTCCAAAAGACGTCAGATCTTTAAGAGGAAACGAGCTCTGCACAGTCACACAGACGTCATGGTGTCAGCCAGTAACCTCTCGCCTTTCCTTGTTTTTTCCTTGTTAACAAACTTGAAATTCCTCAGTCTCTAAACATGTACGTAAGATTCTCGAGTTGAACTATAAAAGCTGCCGGCTCTGTGCCTCGATCCAGGTGCCGAGCCGTCCCCCGCGCTGCTCGTGTCCAGCTGCTCCAGGAGAAGGGTCCGCAAATGCAGCAAAGAGGGAAAAGAAGCCGGAACAAAGCCAGAGGAGACGGCTCCAAAGATCAAAGGGAAACCTGGTCGCAAACCCAAACCCAAACCAGGTGAGTTGAGAACTGGAGACAGATTTAGATATGGACGACGTGGTCAGCTGACCAGGGAGGCGTCCTGCTAGTTTTCTATTACTCATTAGTACATCATGTCAATGAAATGTCACCATGTGGGTCAATTAACGTTGTTGGAGTGGGCCCACTAGTCTAGTTTGAGTAGTGATGGGAATCTAGGCTCTTTAAAGGCTGATTAAAATTACATGCGTGGTAGAAACCAGTAATGATTTATATGGGGGGGAAAAAAGAACAGAACATACAAACATTCATCTTTAATACAGGTTATATACTAGTATAAAAGCATATATATATATATATAAAATAGAAAACTGACCTTGATGTTTTATACAAAAGCAGATGAGGATTCTTAGTCTAGTCTGATGATCATGGAATTGTGAATTGTTGCCGAAATAGCCTCTAGAATAACGAGGTCTTTGCATCTCACTTTAAAAAGCTAATGTACAGATTTAGAAAAACTAACAGAAATAGTTCACAGCCGCCATTTAATAAAAGACTGTGTGCACTTAGTGAGTTGGTAGAGGAAGCAAGTTTCACAGAAATGACTGAAGTGTCATTTCCCTTAGAATTATTGGCCGAGAAACGTTAATGTTTCCCGCAGGAGGTAAAAATAATGGAGGTGGTGCTTAAAGTAAAACTAATCCACCCTGCGTTAAGTGCTGCCATCACTTCTGCCTTTTATTTGCCTTTTTCTCTTCTCTGAGTGATTCCATGGGACCAGTAAAGGACGTCTGCAGCCACAGCTGTCATAAAAAGATAGATTTCATCGTGCCTCTCTCCCAAGTGCTTTACTTATCCATTTAAGGCAGTTTGAAATTTACTTCATCCATCTTTTATTGTTATTATATGTGGTTTGTTGCTGTCCTTACTTCAACGTATTTATCGTAGGGGCCATTAAAGATGAAAAGTACTTTTGTCACGCTCGTCTTTTTTTAAAACGGCAGGAGCAACAAAAATAGCTCAAAGCTCAGAAACGTCTTTCATCAAACATGGCATATTTGACCATGTCTGTCATCTCCTGTATCGGTTTAATACATTTGCTCAAAACAGCGTCTGTCGTTCCATGGAGCTCAGAGTGTGTTAGCTCTGGCTGTAATACACAGCCATGTTGCATGTCTGATTTGCTGACTCTGGCTTTGTTTCGACTGGGTAAGCAGTTCTTAAATGTAGTGTTTTCATTGCAGAATTGTTTCCTTGCTGATATTGTTCTCAGCATGCGAGGCTGCAGACCACAAAAATCATGAGGCCACACAATGCAAACGTCAGCACATCCAGTGTAGTTGGGCCAAAAAATAGATTTGTTTGAACTTTTCCTTGTGTTTTCCTTATTTCCTCAGAAACCTCCATGACCCCGGACGGCCGAGAGAAAACCGATCCTCCTCCTTCCTCCACCCAGCCTGCAGAGAGACCCCAGGCTCCAGCTAAACCTGCCCAGGACAGGACCTCCTCCGTTCAGAAGACCGGTCAAGAGAAGCCGCGCCCTGCATCCCGGCCGACAATGGGGACGCAGGCAAAACCAGCCCGCAAAAGCTCCAGCACGTCCCCCACAAGTAGCCCGACCCTCCCCAGCCCGGTGTCCAGGAAGAGCAGCTCGACGCCTGCTTCTAAACCAGCTCGGGCTCTCCCTCCCTCCCTCTACCCGTCCACTTACGGAAAAGTGCTGACTGTGGACCTGTACAGCGAGCCCAACCTCAGCTCGTACAACAACCAGCGCAGAGATAGAGAAAATACCAGCAGTGTCAGTCCCACCACCAACAGACCCATGTCCAGACCCATGGCCACGTCTACTGGGACCAAGCCCAATTCCTCATCAGCGGCCAGACCCACCTCTGCCTCCACAGCCAAAACCAAACCCTCCTCTGACCATCACGGCGGCTCCAGACCCAGCCTCAGCTCTGGACTCCTTCCCAGCCCCATCTCCAGGCTATCAACATCCAAACCTGGCTCTTCTCTGGCCCCTAGACCTTCATCATCCTCATTGTCTTCTTCATCCACCCCAAGACCCAAACTAAAGATGCCGTCCGACCAGCTGTCCTCCAGCTCCAGACCCAGCCCCATCTCCAGGCCCAAGCCCAGCTCAGGGCAAAGTGACGGCGGAGGCTCGGCAGTGAGGCGAAAGTCCCTGTCTGCAGAGCCCCTCGTGAAGCTGGACCACGAAGGTGTCACCTCGCCCAAGACCAAGAAGACCAAGGCTCTGATGTTGCTCGAGGGTCGAGGCATCAGACGAGATCACGCCCCCATCCCCACAGCCTCAGCCAATCCAAAAGTGCTGAAAGCAAAGCTGAGAGCTCCAGATAGAGAGACGGGTCTGCCAGAGAAAGACTCCTCCTACAAAGCACCGATGCTGGCGAAGGAGAAGACGGACAGTCGGGGAGGTGGTGGAAGAGGACAGGAGATGGACACCAGAGAGGAGAAAGTTAAAAAAGAGGAAAGAAAGGAGGTGGAGAAAAGAAAGGAGAGAAAGATGAAAGAGGAGTCTCAGAGTAGCAGCAGCTCAGAATCAGAAGAAGAAGGTGACAAAAGGAAGATGAAGAAAAAGAAGAAATGCACCTCAAGCTGCTCGTCCTCCTCTTCATCCTGCTCTGGTTCCTCCTCATCTTCTTCATCGTCTTCGTCCTCATCGTCCTCTTCCTCCACTGATGACACGTCCTGCAGCTCAGATGAAGAGAGGACAGCTTCACCTCCAGCAGGCCCCCTCACCCCACCTCCGGCACAGGACAAGTCAAAAGAGGAGACTAAAGAAGAGGAGGAAGGAAGAGGAGGTGAAGGAGGAGGCAGAGATAAAAATGGAGGAAGAGGAGGAACTATCACCTCCCTCAGAATCTCCCTCCCCGTCAACCTCTCCAACTCCTGCTCACGCTCCCTCTAAACCCGGTAAACCAGCCACCGGGAAGGGCTCCGGCCAAAGGGGTCGTCCTCCGAAACCGAAGCCCAGTGGAGGAGAGGGGAAAGTGGGGAGACCAAAGCGGAGAGAGGGGGTCCACCTCCCCACCACCAAGGAGCTGGCAAAACGTCAGAGGCTTCCCAGTGTGGAGAACAGGCCCAAAATCTCTGCTTTTCTTCCAGCCAGACAACTCTGGAAGTGGTTCGGGAAACCAACTCAGGTGAGGATAGGCATCGCCAATTGCAATTTTAAAGTAACATCCTCCGATTTTTCCCTCTGTGACCGGTTTGTCCTCTCACGACCTCCTGCAGAGACGCGGTATGAAGGGCAAGGCGAAGAAGCTCTTCTACAAGGCCATCGTTCGCGGTCGAGAGATGATCCGCATCGGTGACTGCGCCGTGTTCCTGTCGGCTGGCCGGCCCAACCTGCCCTTCATCGGCCGCATCCAGAGCATGTGGGAGTCGTGGGGCAGCAACATGGTGGTCAGGGTCAACTGGTTCTATCATCCAGAGGAGACGAATCCTGGAAAGAAACTCATCGACAAGAAGGTAGAGTGTTAATTTCATTTGTGAATACTACGTGTTTTCACTCTGCAAACAAACCGAACCATGTATGAGTTTGACCTCTTAACGCCTCTTAAAGTCGAACTAAACTAAATAAGTCTTTATTAGCAGAGTGAATTATAACACTTTTTAAGTTTGGTTCATAAAAGAAACACTTACCTGACTGAATATGTTTGTATGTTTCTTTAGTTTGAAGCTTTTTCCTGAATGTAAATCTTGTTTCTTCTCCAGAACTGGGATCAGATGTGTGGTCAGTCTTTACCGGCAGCTCTGCACTCTTCTATCCAGAGGAAAGACTTCATGGAGGTGAGAGGAACAAATTGTTATCATACCAACTCCTCAGCTTTTGAAACCCATCAAATCATGGAATAGACGAATGGTTCTTATTATGGAAACTGCCAATGACCCGGAAAATCTCCTACTGCGTTCCTCATGTGAAAGACAAACTCTAAATAAGTAAATACTTAAGTGATAAAAGGAAAAAGGAAATATGAAGCTTTATACTTTCCTTTAACTTGATAAGATCATTTCATTCATACATTCAGCCAGTTTTGTCCCCGTAAACCACAGAGTGCAGTAAATTGTCCAATTGAGTGTTATATACACGATAGAATAAAAGCGTGTGTCTCCTCCGCAGCGCGCCCTGTACCAGTCGTCTCACAGCGACGAGAACGACGTGCAGACGGTCAGCCACAAGTGCCTGGTGGTGAGTGTGGACGAGTACGAGCAGATGACCCACACGCGTCGCTATGCCGACAGCGAGGACCTCTACTACCTGGCCGGCACCTACGAACCCACCACTGGCATGATCTTCAACACTGACGGAGTCCCGGTCATCTGCTGAAATACAAAACCAAATTGTGACCCGACCTACCGACCTTGGACCTCGCAAACCCGACCCACGGTCTAATCACTGATCTCACGATTGAGGTTTTGGCTGCGGTGACTCGACGAGCGCCACCACCATGACGCACTTCAACCTGACTGTCACGAACAGCCACCACCACCACCACAGACACGGGAGACACTACAGACAGTATTAAAAAAGGAACAAGTCTCCTGAAACATTTGCACACACAGACTCCATCGTCACAAACTGTTTTCACTCGTTGTCGTGTTTGCGGGAACGTTTCAGAACACGAGCGAGTACTTCAGTCACCTTCTACATGTAAATATACTCTGCATAAAACACACTTACGCCCACATGCACAGACGCGTGTAAATACTCACCTCATGTAACACACACACACAAAGTTATATAGAGGAGAATATGAGTGTTTTATTTTCATGTAACAGATTTATGTCAGAGTACTTTTTTCTATAAGAGGTAAACCGTCGAGAAGCTTTAATGAACTGTGAATGGTGATACAGGAGAGAGGTGTCTGTCCATCAGTCCGCCCGTCTGTCTTCCTCCCCCCCGGCAGGACAGACGGGCGGGCGGACAGCACACACATGCCGGTGGTGTGACGTTGTGATTCTGATGTTGCCGTGGTGATGTTACAGTCATGTTGCAGTCATATAAATGTATCTACAAGAACAGCAGGAGCGACGGACAGATGCAAAAAAAAAAGGAGAGACAGATGCACAGAAAGAGAGA
Organism: Verasper variegatus; assembly: GCA_026259375.1. NCBI lineage: Eukaryota > Metazoa > Chordata > Actinopteri > Pleuronectiformes > Pleuronectidae > Verasper > Verasper variegatus. The sequence continues at coordinate 17,692,453 of CM048054.1, forward strand.
GAGAGGTAGAGTTGCAATCCAAAAGAGAGCACATTAAAAACACTTAAAGTTTACCCTCTGTTAATTTAACCCCCTTCGATCCCCCCGTGACAATCCTCAAACCCGAGCAGGAAAATCTGTCCTCGCGAGACTAGAACTTCTGACTCCCTCAGAGGCTGAAGAGAGAGGAAGGAACCTTCTCATTTTAATCTTTTGAGTTCCTTACGTTAAAGGAGAAATCCACCCGGGAATAATTTAAACACTATTCTTACATCTCGTTGTCTCTCCTCTTTTGCACCGAGGTTGAACAACAACAAAGGGAAAAGTGGATCTTTAGAGGAGGCGCCAGTTTTCTGCTTCTGGGGCGTAGGAACAAAAATTATTTAGAGATGGGGTAAACTTCAACACTTGCAAAGTAACGCAAAGAATGTACGGAACGAGACGAGCTGGTGCGTTAACAGTGTACGAGTCCCGAGGTGGATTTTTCCCTTTCTTTAAGGTGTTTTCAGGGTCGTAAACACTCGCAGCCTTTCCCAAGATGCATCAAGGTCGTGGCTCTGATGTTCAGTGTAAAGCTGCCAGCACTGATTTGATCAACACAATTCAATTTTTTTACCGCTCATCCTCTGCAGTTCGGCCTCACGCGCTCAGTGCGGCTGCGGTGTTTGCGACCTCTAAGTGTCCCGTGTTGGATGTGTTTTATATTATATTTCTTTTGCTTCTGCTGTTTTAATGGACGTCCATCTGACCCTCTTACGATCACATTTCGCCCTCCAAGCTCCTATTTGACATGAGTGCACTTTGAATTAGCTCTGCTGCAGAGGAGTGTTGTATACGTCTTCCCTAGAGTATTTGCTAAAACCCCACATCTCCCCTTTTTCCTCCACAGACACACACACACAGACACACACACGTCCACATCCCTTCCTACACCTTTTCGGCTCTCTCAGCTGCTTATGAATTTTTTCTACGTGCCTAGTTTAACCGTTTGTTAGGGTGAGACTGTTGAATGTTGTGCTCAGGGTCGTGAGCGTTTGGGTGGCCTTCACTCTCCCAGGCCTTGTGATGACGAGTCACCAAATCCCTCGTAGGGTCCGCCCCCCCTGGAATCGGACTGGTATTTTCTCCAGTCTGCTGACGTAGGGAAACACAGTTGTTCTGAATGATTTCGAGTTGAAACAACCCTCCGTTCCTGAGCTCTTAACCCACTTGGCTACACTATTGTGTATAGAGTGTATCAGATATATGAGTATATAGTAAATGCTGTATATACGGTTTATATCTGTGGGTATCATGTTGATTTTCTTGTATGTTTCTTACCACGTTGCCGTCTCTCTGCGTCACTGCAGAGACTGAAGATTGTCTTGTTGATATTCAATAGGTTTAATATTTTCTACTCTCTTGAGATCTTTTTGGTTTTTGTCTGGATTTGTCTTTTATTTTAAAGTTATATCATAGTTTTATGGGACATTTTTCGCAGATAAAATGACAAACGGTGTCCGCCAGCGTTTCAGCACGTTTATGTAGAATCCTGCCACGATGGCGACCCAGTAAAAATAATGTTGGTGATCCGCTGACTCTCAGAGCTGAAAGTGGTTGAGCAGGTACAGAGTCGCTTTTTATGTTTTCTGACATTACACGATGCCAGAAAATCATATCCGCTAAAGCCCCAGCTGCTCCTCCAGCTGCTGCTCGTGTTTGGCACACAGGAGTCGGCTGTTTGAAACCCACGTTCCTGCAGACAGTGGATCTCCGGTTGGTACCTCAGCTGTGGGGGTGAAACCGGTAGACACACATCGTACCTGTGTTTGCAGAGTGAACAAGTTAAAGTGCCCAGTTATGAATCTTTGTTTACCCCTGGAGCTGCTAAAGCACTTTTTTTGTCTGTGTGTGTGTGAGAGAGACACACACACACATCACACTCTTATCCCCTTATATTATCACTCACACACACACACACACACACACACACACACACACACACACACACACGGTGAATTTGGGTGATCTGGTACATTGGAGGATGTGGGACACCGGACGTCTAGTGTGTTTAGTTCCTGATCTAACAAAATGTTGTCAACACCAGTTTTACTGCAGATTTGACACAGACGTCTGTGACAAGAAATTTTAAAGTTAAAAATCTGTCATAAATAAGATAATGTTCCTATTTGTTATCAGATTGTGTCGTCGTGCATTCAAGCAAATAATAATAATATTAATGAATTTTATTTCACGTCACCTTTCAAGTTGCCCACGGACACTTTAAAATATATCAGAAATAAACGAGTAAATAAATTAAAGTGTTGAAAAAGTGTTTTGTCCCATTCTATCAAATGTATATAAACAATTTAATCAAATATACACTTTAAAATGTGGGATCGTTATTTAAGTTCTCTGCTCATTCTTTATGAAAACATATGACTCCTTATATGTTTATATGAATTAGTGATATTTATGTGAATAATTAACTTTTTCCTGATCTGTCCTTATCAGTCTTTCATGATGCTTTTTAAAACGTGTTGGTACAGAACTTTGGCCTGCATTAAGACTGAGGCTTTTTTAACTTAGAAAGTGATACGTCCCAGATCAGCAAATTCAGGTGGATCATTTTTTCTTTGTCTGTAAAATATCGGAATAGAAGTAAAAATGTGCAAAAGATCACCCAGATTCTCCCAACACGTTTTTATAACCCTTAAAGTGAGTTATTGCCTTCTGATATCTACGAGCCCTCGATCTCCATCCAAAGTCCAGCCTTAGGCCTTCAAACAGGGTCCAACACACACACACACACACACACACACACACACACACACACACACACACACACACACCTATACCTATTCCCCACATAGCCTTCATTTGGTGTCATATATGTTCTGTCTATCACCGTTACCTGTTTTACTTTTGGTCTTGGTCTGATTTCATTTTTCTCATCCCCTTTTTGGTTTAAAAATTTGTTTTCGCTTCCCCTCTCTGAACAATCGTCCAGGCCGCTCCAGCAAATTCTGCTGACAGGCACCGGGAGCTAGCTGCTAGAGAGAGAGAGAGATGGAGAGAAGAATGGGGGGGGGGGGGGAGAGAGAGAGAGGTGGACTGGAGGCTGGTTCTTCGTCTGCTGTTCCTTCAGTATCGTTATCGTCCTGTTACAGAAAAGAAATAAAGATTATTTTGAAAATAAATAGAAAAATCATCTAAGTTTTGTAAATGACTCTTCAGCGTTGAGGGGAGAAAAAGCAGAATATACTTTGTACACGTCGAATCTTGTAAAAATGCAAAAAGAAAACATTTTAGGGATGAATCTGAAACCAGGTCTATTCTGTCGCTCTATACTGTACGTGTAAGTATTCTTTTTTCTTTTTTTCTTTTTTTTTTTTTACAGACAGCAACCATGTTTATCAGTGTTTCTTTTAAATTGTTTTAGTAACTCAGTATTTTATAGTTAATCAATAAACAGATGGAACTGTACTGTGACTGCGTCTCTGAGTCTCTGGCAGGAAAACAATGCTTTTTAATGATGTTTGTGTTCCTATTAAACTGCACTTTTCATTTTCATCCCCCTCTTTGACTCACCTTGTTCCCCTCAGTGATAAATCTGCACAAAGAACTTTCAACTCCTAACTTTTAACTTTGTCTGACAACACGACGACGTGGCTGAGATATTTTAAAGGAACAGTTTGGTCTTAACAAGAAATTGCCAAAATGACAAACCATATTAGAGAAAACATTATTTGACGTCTACTGTGTTTGCGAGGTCTGTCCCTTTAATCAACAGTGGACTCCATCAGGCCTCCATTTTGGCAGCCCAGTAATGAAGCTGCTGGTTGTAATAAAATGGAGGAAAGTTCAGCTTCCTCTGCAGAGCTGACCGCGGGAGACACATTTTCCACCACTGACCGTTCATGACTCTGCACTCTGAGAGCTGCCAAGGGTGTGTGTCTGTCTCTCTCTGTGTGTGTGTGTGTTTTCTAGATTCCTGTGTGTCCATGTGTAATTAAATCTTTGCTGACGTGAACTGAGCGTGTTCCTGTTTCATGGTGAGAGCAGCAGTCTGAGGTTCGGCCGCCTCGTTTCCCCCAAAGGACCAAAATCAGCACAACATCAGAACCTGCAGGGAGCTTCCTCTGACACACACACACACACACACACACACACACACACACACACACACACACACACACACACACACACACACACACACACACACACACACACACACACTCTCCATCCTGCCTCAGCAGCTCACACACCCTCCAGTGGGTGTGTGAGCATGCACTCCTCTGATTGGCTGACACCACACGAACACAGGTTTTCTATAGGCTGAGCTTTCATTACAGTTTGAGCAGAGGGAGCCTAGATCCAAGTGTGTGTGTGTGTGTGTGTGTGTTGTGTATAGGCAGCCTAGCTGTGTGTGTGTGTGTGTGTGTGAGTGTGAGCCCTCTTTACTGTTGAATCCCCCCCACCTGCGTGTGTGTGTGTGTACATTTATCTCGATGAGAAGCCTTCTGAGCAGAGACCCTACGGACTGAGGAGATTCAACCGACCTACACTTTATCAAAGGACCGTTTTTAGTATGCAGGGTTAGAATCAGGTTTGTGTGTGTGCATGCTCTTGTACAGCTATCTTCGTGAGGACCAGTTTGAGCCTACAACCTACGGAGTGAGGACATTTTGGCCGGTCCTCACTTTGTGACCCCCCCTTTAATGGACTGTTTGGGGGTTAAGACTTGGTTTTAGGATTAGTTAGGTTTAGGGTTAGGCATTTAGTTTGGAGGGTCAGGGTAAGGGGCTAGGGAATGCATAAGGCCGATGCGTGTCCTCACTAAGATAGCTGTACAAACGTTTGTGTGTGTTAGTTTCCAGTTTCCCAGGAGACAAGTCTCTAAGTGAGGAGGCGTTAAAACGCAGAACAGTTTAAAAGGATTGTTATTTCAGTCTGGAGTCTGCTCACTAACTCACAACTTCAACGTCTGTTTTGTCACAAAGAAAGAAAGTTTGTTTTAGTTTTATTATATTTACAACTCAAACTCTTCTTCCTCCTCCTTCCCTCTGTCGGTCTCCATCCTTCCTTCTCAGCTCTGTCCCTCTCAGTTTACTTTACCGCCTGAAGCCTCCTTTGTGAACAGGCTTTTTTCCCATCATACATTGTGACATTGCTCTGGTGCTACTGGGACCATAAACAATGGTCCTGTGCAGTTCATCTTTGGAGCTGATGTTTTGAGTGTCGAAGAAAGAGGTTTTATAATGTTAGTACATGATCTGTGTATATGTTTAATGCTCAGGGTACATATGTAAGTAAACAGAAAATTCTGATGTTACAATAAGGAAAAACGTCTTGGTTACAGAAGTAGGACTAATTTTGCACCCTCTACATTTTAGTGTATGTACTGTATGTACGGATTGTGTGTGTGTGTGTGTGTGTGTGTGTGCGCGTCCTTTGATTTCCACGGCTTTTGATCTCTTTACACTCTGTCTCTTGTTCTTTTGCATCTTGTGATAAATTTGAATGTGAAATGACAACTGAGCCTCACAAATATTAGTTCAGAGTGCGATACCACATGGATGTGTGTGTGTGCATGATGTGTGATGTACTGCATATCAATTAGCTATCTATTATTCATGCTGACAACATAATGAATGAAACATCACAGTCTTTGTATTTCAGGCATGTTTACTCGTCTTTCTCTCTCATACACACACACACACAGGCAGCTGCCGTTGTGGCCTCGCAGGCAGGAGTGGCAGTGTGAATGAAATCTCATTGTAACTGTGAAGACGAGGCGATGCCCACTGAATACCTGACGGCTGAATCCAGCAGCAGCAGCTCGTCCTAATGAAGGAGCGAGGATTTCATTTGCACTGAGGAGGAAGGAAACAGTTTCCTCCGACTGTCCAGCTGCCAAAAACCCAGAGAGGAGCAGAGGTGATGACAAAGTTGATGTGAGATTCATCCGGTTTGTTTTCATTTGTAAAAACTCTAACACCAAAAGTGAAGCCAAAGCGTCACGGTTGCCCCCTGGTGGCTGGCATAGGTAATAAATCCAGCCTCCTCTATGTAAGTGGACATGGAACAAACTAAAACGTCCAGTACAAGTCCAATAAACCGCTCAGATGGTTTTAAGGTAGTTATTTTCACACTGAAATGCTATAAAAAGGGGGTGAAATGTCATGATTGACAGGTTGGTTGTGTCTTTATCGGAGTGACCTCGCCATATAGTCTAACAACACAGATAATGAAATGACCTGAGGGAGATCAAGGCTGCCCCCTGTAGGTGAAGGCTGTCACTCAACGTCCAGGAAGTTAAGTGTCGTCTTTCATTTTTATTTCCTGTTTCACAGACACAGACTTTTTATTGTCCTCTATCCATCCTACTTACGAGATGTATGTGTGCATCGTGTCACTTATCATGGCGCCTCTGTCTCTCCTTCTAACCAATCCCTTCTTCTCTGACTCTCTCTCTTCTCTCATCCATCACCGCTCGCTCCCTCTCTCCCCTCATCCCTCCAACCCTTCATATTTCAGCCATTTTTCTTCATCCTCCTCCCTCTCTCTCTCCTGCCCTATCTCACCTTGGTTACATTCCCCTTTTCTCTGTCTTTGTTTCCTCTCTCTGTCGCTCCTCTGCTGCTTGTCATCCATCTCCACCCTCCTCTGCCTCTGGAACTCCAAATATAACCTGTGTTTATCTTCCTCTGTCTTCCTCACTTTGTTCTTTTTGGCTTTGCTCCTCTGTTGAGTCAAGTTTTATTTATGAAATGTGAAAACAGAAGAAGAGCCAGAAACCTCAGGAGGAAAAACCCCCTCTTCTCTGAGGGACAGATGTTATATACAGAAGTGACACATTTACAATATGGAGCTGATTGAGAATTAACTCTTATTTGGGACAAAAGTATTCAAGACCAAGTGTTCTCAATGCAACTAGAAGATACATGAGAAAACACGGCATCTCAAAATGTGTAAAACCATGCAAGCTGCAGGATGGCATGGTGGAGCAGTGGTGGCCATGCAGCACGAAGGTTCCTGGTTCAGATCCCATCTTGACCAGGATCTTTCTGTGTGGAGTTTGTATGTTTTCCCTGCTTGTGTGGGTTTTCTCCGCTTGGTCCGTAGGTATGAATGTGAGTGTGAGCGGCTGATTGGCCCAGTGACATGCTGGTGTCCTGTCCAGGGTGAACCCCACCTTTCACCCTAAATCAGCTGGGATTCGATGGATGGACGGACGGATGGATGTCCCATAAGTGAGTGTGTTTCTTCAGAAAATTTGCCTTCTGTACTTTAACTGTGTTCGATCCAAACCACAGAAACAGCAACAATTCCACTTGTAGCTTTCTCAAAATCAATAAACTGCCATTATCCATCCAAACAAACAAACAAGCTAATTGCAGAGAAGATTGACTCTGCATTTTGTATTTCATGGCCTAAAGTGATGTTGATTAACGGCACAACAAGGAGCAGGTCGGATACAAGATGCGTGTAATGATCCTCGTGTGGGAGGGAGCAGGGCGTTTGTAACTTTAAAACACTGAGCGGAGAACAGAGCACCAGACCTCCGTTACCCTTCTGTCTCCTCCATCGTTCCACTCCTCCTGCTCCTCCTGCTCCTCCTGCTTCTCCTACTCCTTCTGCTTCTCCTACTCCTCTCTTCCTATGTGGAGCAGCATGACTAATGTTCAGTTGCTCTTCACACGCCAGAGACTTTCTTTCCCTGCAGCTACATCCAGAATTAGCACACACACACACACACACACACTTACACTCATGTGAGCGTGCATGTTCACACACACAGTCAGACACACTTTAAAGAGTCAACCAGAAAACTATGAACACAAGTTGCAGCAGAATTGTCGGATCCAGCATTGTGTGTCTTCTGCAACCGAAAAGGTCAAAGGTCAAGAAAATATAGGAGGATTTTACTTTGCAACTTTTTTCTTTACCTCTGTGACACAGACGTGAATGAAATGCGAATTAAAGACACAACCTCTGATCTGTGAAACAAACTCCCCTCAGGAATCTGTTTGCACTGCACTGACCATTCTCTGCAGAGCGGCGCTCCCTGCTGGAGAGAAGCAATAAACACTACAGCTTTCATCCATCGATCCCTCCAGGGAGAATTCAAAGTCTTGCTCAAGGGCACTTCAGTAGGGAAGATGTTTATCTGAGGATAACCAAGCAACGTTTCTCCTCTCTGGTGACAAATTCAAATCTCAGTCATACCAGCTCAGACACTTCTCAGAAATAACACCAACATATTGTGAGGTTGTGTGGCGACGACCTGTTCTGCTCACAGCTGTTTAAACAGGAGAGAAAAACCCCCATGGGCTAAATGTGGTCGCTTCCTGTTTTGACAGACACAGAGAAGCTGTGATCTGAACCACACTGAGTGAAAGTGTCTCTTCTGCTTCCATCTAAATACGTAACAGCAGGAAAAAGGAACAACGCACACAAAGATATTAAAAAACTGTTTATTTAGCTGCTGATGGTAAAACGTTGAGCACAGACAGACTCTGGGATGTTAAAGTGAATTCATGAAGCTCATGTACAATAGAATTAAAGGATAATTTTGCACCTGCTCTGAAAGTTTCAAGATTAGGGCAGAAATGTTTGGATTTAAATATTGAGAGTTAAATCTACATCCAGGCCTGGTTCACCTCATGAGATCATTTCCCTGTCACTACTCAATGCAGCCAGTCGGGGCAATAATCAATCCTTTAATTATATATATTGGATTTTCATCAGAAGCTAATCAAACACCCAACCACCAGGCAATAATGACACTGGCAGAGAAGCCAAAGCTGAAGCTCTAAGAATAATCACATAAACAGGATCTGATTTACGGTGATAGCACCTTCTGGATATGCAACACCATTCTCTCTGCACCACACTGATATTTCACAGTGTCTCAGTTACTGTAGAAACTCTTTGCTGTGAATGGTGAGAAACATTGGGCGTTATCGCACTGATAAAAATAGGTGGCCATGGCAAGCTGACAAATATTCTACCTTGGGGATGAGATAAAAAGCAGAATAATAAGTTTTACTACCCGGCCCGTGTGTTTGTATGAGACAGCTCAGTCACTGCAGCTGTGGAGTGAATGTCGTTCACCCGCAGCAGTGAAATAACCGCCAGACTCCAGTCGCCTCTGCTACGGTAAAGAAAACACTTATGTCACAATGTTAAAGAAAGATATTTTAAATATTCCTGAAACTGCAGTTTTTTTGTTTTTTACCCATTCCACATCTTTCCCCCAAGTTCCGTGTGAATCCATTCAGTTGGTTTTCCTAATCTTTCAAACAACCAGACCTACATCACCTACCTGGCGTCTCTCGGCCCTTTGCACTGTGCAGTTGGCTTCTGGTTTTATTTTTTGGGGGGGGGGGGGGTTGAAGCCAAATCTGCTGATAAACTCTTGATAAGTCACTGACGTCAGAAACATGACCCGAAATGATCAATTATTCATCACCAATGAAAAGGAAATCCACACAGTTCAGCTACACAATGTTATTAATAGGATTTTAAAGTGAAACATTCAAAGTGTCATTATTCAAAGTCAATCACAAACCACTATGTTAATCTAAAGAAACCCACACCTGTCATTTCAGTTGATGCAAATCTATGTTCACTTCAATTCTCCACAGACGGAGGGAAACGGGAGCGAGGAGACTTTCCGTGTCCTTTAATGAGACACTGGACCAAAAACACCTAAAAAACACCTTGAAACCGAGCAGCTCAGTGAGAGCGGAGGGGCCCCGGGGCAGTGGGGCCCCGTCAGCACAGCAGGGAGCCCACACGCAGGAATGAGGTTAGCTCCCCGACACCACCCTCACCATTCTTCAAACAGCGCAGGCTGTCAGCTCCATTCAGGCCGTCACCTTCATAATGTAGTGCACTTTGTGGCGTTCCACAGACACCGGCCTGTTTTCTTCATAATGCATAAAGAGCGAGTCTCTTACCGCTGAAAGATTCATCAAATCCAACAGGAAACACGGAGGAACTAAGACGTGGAGGAGGTTCCTGCATCTGTGTTGGGAGGAAAAAAAGGAAATAGGCCAAGGTCCAATGGTTCTCTTAAATTCAATCAAGCTGCACACTCATAGATATCAATCTCCATCGAGATCCACACATTATTTTCTAGGAAAATGTTGAAAAACGCCATTGCAATGTTAAAGAATGGGAATAAAAAATCCTGGCTTCTTCCCTGACCCACACCACGTCCTTCCACCAAGTCCTGTGACAATCTGTTCAGTACTTTTTGAGGAATCCTGTTAAAAAACGAACAAATAAACTGACAAACAAACGGACGGGGGGTGAAATAAAAGCTCTCCACTGCGGCCAGTGCATTTTATTCTGTAAATGTACAGCTTGATATTCACTCTTTACTCGGCTACGAACACTGAGGCAAACCTCTTTGGCACTAATCGTCTTCCCCCCCCCAATAATCATCACGTGGACGTTAAAACACAGACACAGTTCAGAGGGACAAAGACAAAAACAAAGATTTATACCAACGTTTTGTTCTCGACTCAGGACGAGGCAGAAATCTGCTTCCTCTTCTTTTACCGTTATTCATTTTAACAGCTTTTTTTTTAGATATACAACATAAGACTGAAAAGAATGAAAAAGAAAATAAATACAACAGAAGCTTTTTCATTTCAGATCAGACAAACAAGCAGATGGAGGATTTAAGCACATTTCTTTTCTTTTGGTGATACGTCAGTGTGAGTCAATTAGAACTCAACAAATCGAAGCATCAGGTCTGATAAACTGTAACTGTACATGTTCTAATTCTGTGTCTCAGTGGCGTCGGTACTAAATGTCTTTTTATATCAAATTCTTATTGTTTTTCTCTTCCTGTAAAATATAACAAGACTTTTGATGACTCATCCTGAGCTCAGGAGTGTTTACATACATTCATATGAGGAGTGTGTGGCTGTTAGTTAACTGTCATTCACCTTAATGTCACTTGTCTCTGTGCTGGAAGCAGCCGGTGGTCAGGGGCGTTCGCAGGTTTTCCATCTGTCCTTCTCATCCTTCGTGAGCACGATATATACAGAACGTTCAGTTGGACTCAAAGATGAATTGATTTGACTTTGGGGGGGGGGGTCAAGGGTCACAGTGACCTCATGTTCTTGTGAATGTGAAACATCGGGATTAACCTTTAGGGAATTTCATTTCATCTGGGACACGCATTCACTTGTACTCTGAGATGACCTGACTAGAATGTCGAAGGTCAAAGGTCAAGGTAACTGTGACATCATGAAACCTATTTTTGCCCTCGTGAACATTATTATTATCTTAGGGATCAGATTTCAAAGGTCGAGGGTGAAGTGGGCTCACAAAACCTGTTTGTTGGCCTCTGGAAGATCAAGTCTCTGCCTTTAGAGAACGACTTCAAATTTGAACCAGTTACAGCTTGGACTCAAAGATGAACTGATTCGATTTCAGGGGTCAAAGGTCACAGTGATTTCATATGAGACAACCTCAGGGCAGTAAGTTTGGTTTTAGATGGTAAAGTACGAGGATTTTGATCACATCAGCCAAATCAAAACACCACGGATGGAAAACAGTGTCAGAAAACATCCGTCTTATTTTCATCTGAGGAGAGTTCAGTCCATGAAATGCAAACCTAAGACACAAGGTCCCCGTGAAACCTGTGAGACGTTCATCCCCTCGCTGTGAGACACCACTTGACCGGACGCATGCAGATGATAATTACGCTGTGAGACATTCGAGGGGCTGACAGGTGCACAGCTCGTGTTCTTCACCTCGGGGGGTGGGGGGGAACATGTGAAGGTCACTGGATCACCGGGCTGGAGAGCGGGTTCACTAATCTGCTACATTTCACTGGTTAACATCATTTCCCGCGACGCTACATTTTGCTCTTTGTCCCTTCGTCCGCCTTCATTTAGCCAATGAGCCGAATCCAAGCGTGATTTGGATGAAAGGAGAATCCGTCTGTCTGTGCTGCTTCTCCCTCCAGGTTTAATGGGAGTTAATGGCCGTGTGTGTGAGTGTACATGTATGTGTGTGTTTACAGCCTTAATGTGTTAATAAGACATTCAGTAGCCTGTAGCGTTGGCAGGCGTGTGCACGTTGAGCGTGGAGAAGCGTGTTCCTGCTCCCGGTGCGGTGAAGCTGTAAGCTGCGTACGCCACCGCGGAGCCCACCATCAGGCCGGTCATGTAAGAGACTGTCATGGTGTTTCCTGCAGAGAGACGCAGAGTGATGTGGATACAGAGAGAGAACAGAGAGATAGCTTTTACAGAACATGACGTAAAAACTCCATGTTTTGAAATTTAGGACCTCGGATAAAAGAGCCAAGAGTCACACGGGTTCTTAAGATGTTTTTCCAGTACATCTAAGATTGAACAAGGTGAACAACTCACCTGCCAGCTCCCTCTGTTCGGGCGGCACTTTGCCAGCAGCCTGGATCATGGGCACAGACCCAAAGTATCCGTTGGTGACTCCCATGAGGAGGGAGAAGAGACAGGGCCAGGCCGGGTGGGACAGGATGGGCGCACTGGCCGGGTACACGCACATGACGAACAGAGGGATGAAGACCACCCTGAGGCAGGAGAAGAAGAGCAGGCGGCCTCCAGACCAGTCGTACGGCAGCGCTGCCAAGATCTGAGGAGCAGGGGATACGTCAGTGAAGCAACCCTAACCCTAAAACAAACTTCACTGGATTCAAAACCTAAAATAACTCCCTACAAAGACAGACCAGTGATTTTAAACCTGTGGTGATGAACGTCTAAATAACACTGGTTTGGGTTGAGTCTTATTTTGGCTTAAACTGGGAATAACTTCAATAACCCTTTTTGCCACATGGGGGCACTAGACACATTTAACTTGCTGTGTGTGTGTGTGTCGTGTGTGTGTGTCCTATTATTCTCTTCTACCTTCATCTCCTAAAATTAGCGTCTGCATTATGTGGCGCAACGTGTGACACTTTGTACTCAGGAGAAGATTGAGCCCATTTCTACAAAACACCAATGCACCTTCCAGACCTGTCCTTGAAAATCCATCATGTGGCCTTCGACCATTCTTTAAGAAACACTGACACCTCATTAGCATGAACTTAAAATAGAGCTCATAAGTGTAAAAGACATTTCGTTTGCATATAGAACTCCACGCCCATCATTGGTTTCTCATTCTTTCATAGCAGCCGTCTACTTATGAAAATGAATTCAGCGATAGTTGTATTAAATGATTAACGACGTGAGTCAATATACAAACAGTCTTGAAAACGTCACCTTGCCAACGAAGTCGGACATGTTGAAGGTGGCCATGATGAGGATGGGCAGCCACTCCCCTAACGTGGCGTTTCGTATCTCTGACTCCAGCCCGGGGAACAGGCACAGAGTGATGCTGTAGGTCACAGCGATCGACAGCATGTAGGCCCAGATCACACGGGACACCACGTAACGGTGCACGATCATGTCTGAAGGGAGGAGACGCACAAACACAGGAAAACATAAAACTCTTCACGACGACCTCTGGGTTGGGATTTAGTTTTTCACTTTCTTTAACATTATTGATGGATCGTAATGAAAAGACATATTTTTGGGACTGAAATTTAATCCGGCTCTAGTGAATTTAACTGTGGTTCAGTAAGGGGACTATTGGCTACTGGGGAGGGGGGGGCAAGACAGTACCGCGGACTCCAGGCCAGCTCGTCCTTATCTTGGCTTTCGGGGCATCAAATCGCACATAGGTTCCTCCCACAAATTCCTCAACGCCTTCCTCTGTGGAGGTCGGAGCCGTCCCACCATTTCCCTGAAGAGAGACAGAGACACATTCAAGCACAGAGCTTCTTCAGTTGGTTTATATAAATCTTCCACATGAGGGACACCCGTCCTCCATTTCCCTCCAAACATTCTCCAAACAAGGTTCAGGTTTCAGGAAGAGCAAGAGGTCATATTTAAAATATCATATGAACTATTATCACATGGGGAAACCTGATGAGTTGATGTTGGAGCACATTTGAAGAACACAAACAGTTCATGAAGACGACACTAGAGGCATCACACACACACACACACACACACACTCAATACACAGCAGTGGTTTGATTTCCGTCCTTTCTAACGGCTGCATGACATCAGCTTTATTTGGCAGTGGCTATTAGAGAGGACGACTGTGAGTGGCTGCAGGTTGATGCAATGATGTTAGAGCGACTGCAGAGTGCACACACACACACACACACACACACACACACACACACACACACACACACACACACACACACACACACACACACACACACACACACACACACACACACACACACACACACACACACACACACAGAGGGAGATAAGGCCACAAGCACACATTTAATTTCTATCCAAACATATAGACAACTCCCTCTACTGCATCACTCAGGTGTGCACAATAATTTACCCACACAGACCCTCTCACACACACACACACACACACACACACACACACACACACACACACACACACACACACACAAAGAGAGATCCATTAGCTGATTGGAGGGACTCGAGGGCCGGAAGGCACCACTCTTCTTGATTATCCCATGATATAGAGCGCCGCCTTGGTTTCCCCTGGCAACCAGAACAAAGAGCTGCCTGAATCAGCTCCCAGATGAAGAAGGCATCTCACACTCACACTCACGCACCCACACACTACTGTAACACACAAGGGGGGACCTCCCTCATGCACTTACGTTTGTAACACAAACTGCAACATGCACATATGAGAAGACGCGCACACACACACGCACACACACACACACACACACTCACACAGATGGTGCTATGAGAAATATTAGCTCCATGTCTGAAAACGTGACTACAAAGGGGTGTTTCCTCCTCTCGTGTCACTTCTTTCTGTGTCCTCCTCTTCGTCCTCACCGCTCCTCCTCTTTCTTACTTTCTTTCAGTTTTGTTATTTATGCCATGATCCCCCCCCCACTTCTGGGCAATCTGCCCACATTCTCTCTCTATTCGCAGGAGACCTCCACCTCTCCTCTTCTCTCTCACCCCCCCCCCCCAGCCTCGTCCTCTTCTCAATGTTTCCCTTCAGTGAAGCAAAAAAAAAAGCAAAACCAAGATTTGAAGAGTTGATTCTGCATTTTTCAACACACACACACACACACACACACACACACACACACACACACACACACACACACACACACACACAGACAGACCTCTTCTTCACACTGAAGGGAAATGAACAATTTTGTTGCATGACACAACAGTTTCGAGCGCTGATGTTTTCTGTTTGTTTGTCGTTGCAACATTTATATCTTGTTCAGAACATGAAACATGTACAAGGAACTTTAATGAAATATTGATGATAGGTTGTAAATAAAGATGGATGACACATCCCCCAGTCTGCACTGTGGAGACCAGGGAATGGAGCCATGGAGAAGCAGAGTAAGTCTAAAGGTTCAATCATGACGTTTCAACCTGTTTTTATAGCAGCAAATTACTAATTAAAACCAAATTTACCAGAAAAAATTAACACTTGGACATAGATCAGTGTGATAAGAACTACCTAAAAAAACAGAAACCATCTTTGAGAAAAATGTATTTGTTGAGTACTTTGACTTTTTCATTTGGTCCATGTCCCATCCACTAACATGGAGGAGGCAGGGTTTATGACATATGCTGCAGCAAGCTACCAGGTGGCGATTGAGACACTTTGGCTTCACCTCATGTTGTCCATCTTTATATACAGTCACTTTCTCAACATAATTTGAAAAGACTTCTAAAGTCACATTTACAAAAAAAACACAGTATCGTCCAGATAGTGTCCATAGACTTACAAATCTTACTTCCTCTGCAGTGACGTCATGATGGACCCTGTATCCAGTCCCGTTGTCTCGAGGGTCGTGACCTTTGCCCGGGCCTTTGCCCTGGGCGTGGTCGGTGTAGTAGCGGACAAATCGGGAGCGCCGGACCAGCAGGTGCAGCAGGAAGCAGAGCATCTCCATGCTGATGGAGACGAGGAAGAAGATGAGCGTGTTCCTCCTCTCGTCTTTGATCAGCAGCTTGGTGAAGATGCGCGACAGGGAGATGATCACTCCGGCTGTACCTGGACGTCCAGGAGACAGAGAGACAGGTAAGAACAGAGGACAAATCCACCAGATGTCTTTGTCTGTGTCTGTGTGAACTTACTCTCTCCAGTCATCACTCCCTGTGTGTACCTCTTGGGCAGCATCCCCATGTAACCATAGAAACTGGACTGCTGCACTGGGGCGGGGGAAGTGGAAAACAGTGTAAACAGTGGCTTGATATTCAACAACACTTTATTTAGATTCACGACTTCCTGAACCTCCAGAAAACACTCGAGAGAAGCGGCTCTGACTCACTGACACTCTGTGTTCACACTTCCAGTAACAAGAAGGAAACTGGCTCAGTGAATGAAAGTCATTAGCAGCAACTGACAACTAAATCGTTACACGTCTTGTATTTATATCTACTCCTGTATTATACATAGAGCATCAATACTCATAGGATCTTTGGGGAAGTAGTACAGATCCTGATTCACCATCCAAAATATTCTGAGGGAAATGTCGCTGCTAAAGGTTAAATAACAAGTTCACCAACAAGTTGCTAACTTTGGCGTTTGGTGCTGGGCTTACAGCAAAACTGCGAAACCAAAAGAATAAGCTAAAATAGACCAAAAAGGGTATTAGGTGAAATCCTTCACCCCAAACTCAATTTACATTGATTTGATATCAAACTGGTGATAAATCGGATCAACTGCAGCGACATGTCTGTGATTTTTGGGTTATTTTACAATCACCTGCTCCAGATCATCTGATTTTCCACCATAAAGAGGCGACGACAGTGGTGAGTGAAAACAAATCCAATGTGACTAAGGCTGTTGTTTGAGTCTGTGGGTGAAGGTTTGTGCAAAAGCTTTATTTTGTGTTGTGGCACCAATGGAAACATTCACAAGACAGATAGGAAAGCTTCGGTAGTACCTGTACATCCGAAGGCTACTACCCCCACTGACACGAGGTTGACAATGTAAGCCTGTCTGGTGGTGAACTTTGCCAGCCAGACGTCAAAGACGCTGACGAAGATCAGAGGCCCCAGAGCTAAGATGTAACCTGCAGACGGACGGACAGTGAGACAGACAGTGAGACAGCGAGGAGACATCACTGAACTGGGTCATGTTGTGATTGCACAGAACACATATTGACAGGGCCGTAGACAGCATCACTTTCAACTGAAGTCCGACCCTCTCCAGAGACGAGCTCCTGCGTAGACAACACACTTCAAACGACGCCTCCTCACGGATTTTAGTTATTTTAGTTATTTTAAGCTGCAGAAGGTTCAGCGGTGGAATCGCACTCTTACAAACACGGAGCATGTGCAGAGATATGCTGCTTCTCCTCGGGGAACATACATTTTTAAAGAACCTTCCTCAGAAATCAAACGGCTCGGCTGAAAAGTGTTTCAGTGTTGCTCTGCGCCGACAGACCCTGAGGTTCCCAGAGCGCCACTCACAAGTGAGACACGGGCTTAGTTCTTATAATGAGAAATTAGAGATTTGTGTGTGTGTGTGTCACTCACCCACAGTAATTCTGGTGTGCAAGCTGAGTCTCTCCACCAGCACGTTGTTGAGGATCACGGCCATCAGAGCCACGATGATGTATGTCAGACTCATGTCGAACACGATGGACGTGCCTGCAACGCACACACACACACACACACACACACACACACACGAGAGCCGTGACCCCTGGGAGCTAAACATGAATGTGCACTCTGCAGGTGTGCACATGTGGGGGCTTATTTGTGCTCGTGCATATTTACACCTTTAAACTTCTGGTGCAGGTAGTCCACATCCGTAATGAAGCTGTTGTAGGGAAGCAGGAAACCCACTCCGGCCAATAGCATTGCAAAGTAGATGCCATGGTAACGGTCGTCAGGGATCGTCTCCTCACAGTCTGTACGGGAAACGATGGAGTCAAGGGTCAGGGAATTAATATGGGCGACATCAGTGGGGAGAGAAATGAGTTTAAAACATCTGAATGAGGTCTGAGTCCGTGGCTCTGCATCTTCATCACAGCTGATGAGGAAGAACGTGGCTGTGGCTCAGCTGCTGACGCTGGAGACCTCGCTCCTGTTGTGCTGATGAAAGATTGATCAGAGGAATCGTTGATGAATCGTAGTCGGACTAGCTGCTCAACGCGTGTGTCTCTTATAATCGTAACTTTTTTTATGTTTTGCAGCTGATTCGGTTTCGCGGTGAAAGTGTGATGTGCAGGATCTTTATGTAACTGTTTATAATCCTCCTCTAATCCTCTGAGCCCACTTTAAATGGCTCCAAAGGATTTCTGAGCATTTTGATTTGACAGCACACCGACGGGGAAAACATCTTAACGATGCATTTAATTAATTATAAAATATTTTTATTTTCCCACTCATCTGTTGATGGGTAATAACCTGCATTAAGCTCCTAGAAGCATCCACACGATTTTCATTTGGAAGAAGGTCAGATTCACAGCAGCAGAAACAGAAGAAGAAAAGATGAGCGGCTGCAGAAAGTCAAACCTTTTTTAAAAGGAAATCAGACGAGGACGCGGCTGCGCTGCCCACGATGTGTGACTGATGCTTCAGGGCGAGAACTGACAACATGGAAGTGCTTCAGGATGGATTCTCCCTTCGTAAGGTTCCTGTTTAGGAATCATTTTTCTGTTTGTTTGCTTGGGGGAGATGAGATTTATGTTTCTCTCCTTAAAAAAAAACAAGACTCTCCTGGGTTTTCTTTCAACATGTTTGACCCCATCACACATCCAAATAATATATATCCCAGAACTAATACATTAGTTAATCCCCCGGTTATGACCAATTCAAATTCAAGATAAATGTAAATAAAGATGGAGGACGTGTCTTTCTGCAGAAGGCAGATTGCTTCTCTGTGCAGATTGTATGCTCTTTCTGTCGTCAGCAGACGGAGGTGGATGGAGACTGACAGATGCAGGAGAAAGAGAGACGGAAGCAGAGGATAAAGGGACGGAGGGCTAGTGTGGGGGGGGGGGGTTCTGAGAGTCTCGGCCTCTTGCTGTGTGTCCCTGGTCTCTTCTGATTTGATTAAAGTGCCCTTTGTTCAACCTGTGTAACCAGGCAACAGAGCAATTGTCTGTGAACAGACCTGCTGTGTTTTATATACACTTCCTTTATTTCCTCTCTCTCCTGTTGCTGTTTTCACTTGTGTCACCATCATGTGTACAAACACATTCAAAATCTAACACTTACATATTCAATTCAGCCTCACTCATTAAAATAACTGCCACTGTGCCGGCAGCTCGTCACTTTTAGGTTAAAGACCATGAAACGTACAAAAAGATGGACGACACGACGTTCCACTTTAAAGTGAACCCAAACCATCTCCTCCATGTTAGTGGATCGGACATGGACCAAATCAAAAAGTTCACATCAAATACATTTATCTCAAAGATGGTTTTAGGGAGCCTCATTCTTATCACACTGATGTTTGTTCATTGTGTTCATTTTCCTGGTGAGTTTGGTTTTAAAAAAATAGAGTGAAACGTCATGATTGACAGCTGAGACTGACGAGCGCCGGACTTGGCGACGACAACTGGGAACAGACGAATCACACACGAGACCAAACAAGTCTCCGAAGAGATAATTCAAACTGTACCACAGAGATATCGCACCAGTCAAATAAAAGTGAATTATGGAGGAGATTCTGACTGGGATTTTGTAGCCTACACATGTTCATTGTATTCTTTCCACCTCCTGAGTATAAACACGCAGAGGAGAACATAATGCTGGTGCTGGTTGTGTTCCACTTGATGTATTAAAAGACAAAGGTGTTTCCTGTCTATTTATTTTCTATGTGTGGATCTAATCACACTGTTTTCCTGCTGTTTTTCAGAGCAGAATAATAACGTGGTCGTCTTTTGTCACTTTGATAAATTGTTGGTGTTGATGCATTTATCTCTTTGCTTCCTTCCAGGGCCCTTCTCTGTGTGAAGCCAGGACACACACAGACACACACACACACACACACACACACACACACACACACACACACACACACACACACACACACACACACACACACACACACACACACACACACACACACACACACACACACACACACACACACAGGAGATACACACACTTAGTCAGAGCTGAAACTCCCTCACCAGGTTCGGACAGAGCCAGGACTCCTCGCTCGGGGGCGTCTTTGCTGATCTCCTCCTCCTCCAGCTGGTACGAGTCGAAGCTGTAGCTCTGCACCACGCCGCTCTCCCTCCCCTCCCTCCCCTCCCTCCCCTCCCTCCAGCCCTCCCTCCCCACATCCCTCCATCCACCTCCCCCTCCATCCCGCCACACATCCCTCTCTTCGGGCGTCTGGCCCGGCGTGGGCCTTCGGCGTTCTGCTCCCACAGAACCCATCTCTTCACGTCAAGTATGCACACATATATAAACACCCCCCCCACACACACACCCACACACACACACTGGCTCTGCAAGCTACACACTGTTGAGAGTGTGCATATTACACACAATCCCAGAGACTGGAGGGGAGGTGGGAGGCCGTCAGATGATGGAGGATCTGCAGCAGGAAACAACAGGAAACAGGATCAGGAGCAGAATTAAAATGAAGAAGAAGATGCAGAGGTGGAAACATAGATTGCTGTGTTTGTGTGCGACCGTGTGAGAAGCATCTTAAATGAGAGAAACAGACAAGGTCGGTGAACAGGCAGCTCTGCATTCAAATACCAGCCACTGCATTTTATATCACTGCAAGAGGCAGAAGAGATGAAGTGATAACAGAGTTTTAATGATCTGTTCGTTGTTCAGTTATTAGGTGAAATATCCAAACTTTGTTCCAGCCCCTCAGATATCAGGATTTTATCAAACTGAATCATTTGGACAGAAACAACATGAAGATAAGACGTCCTGTTGTTCTGGGGGAATAATCGTAAAATCACAGTTTTCTGACATTTAGACTAAAGAATTGATTAATAGACAAATGAACAGATTCGCTCTGTGTCCAGTAAGAGATGAATTCATCACTTATCAAAACTAGAATCAGTACAAAACATCCACCGAGGCTGTTTACAGTTTTCTTCAGGTCTCTCCTCCACTGTTTCCATTAACTTCAGTCAACAGGGAGCCGTTGAGAGAAATTATATTGTTACAAGCTCGACATCGACACTGTTCCATTTGCTGTGCAAACACACAAAACCCCCCACAAAGACTCATCTATTGTGTTCACCTGTGTGCTCACACAAACACTTGATGACGTACAGAGCAGCTGTCACAGGGAGCCACACAATCAGCCCTGTGGTGAAGGGGCTGCTGCTGCTGCCGTCTCTCCTCTGTCACCTCTGATGCCCCGAGCTGTTAGACTTCTGCTCCGGCCTCCGGCTGCTTTGTTATTGCTTCGTCTATTTTCAAAAGCCAGCTGTCTGCTCACTGAGATGATGTAAGAAGGTTTTCGTCTGTGTAACGTGGGCTCATCCTGCCTGGCCTCCGTGTGGATGCAGAGGAACAGGGAAGCAGCTATAGGATGTTTTTTATTATTATTATTTCAAATGCGCAAAAAATATGGCATCTTAGATCAAGATATTTATAACCGATGAAGAGAGGCTGCAGCTGTGTAGATAAATGATGAGCAAGAGACAGGACATTGTGTTACCTTTAGATAGATAGATAGATAGATAGATAGATAGATAGATAGATAGATAGATAGATAGAAAGATAGATAGATAGATAGATAGATAGAAAGATAGATAGATAGGTAGATAGATTATATTTCTATTCATTGTATGTTGCATAGTTTTGTTTTTACATCTTATATAGTATGTTGTGCCTGATACCTTGCAGATGTAACACAGGAATTAAAATTAAATTAAAAATCAATTAGGTACATCTATATATTTCAACTTTTACGGATAAGTTTACACTAAAAATACTTTTATTGACATTCAAAACGAATTGCACAGTTTGTTGCAGTCTGACTCACGATGCAGCAAGCAGAGATAAATGATATAAAACGAATTATGGGTGAATGAGTAAATTAAAGTAAAGTAAAGCACCGGTTGCATTGAGCTTGTTTTAAATCTAATAATGATTCCAAATTAGTGGCACGTTTTTCCCTTTGCAGACTGCAGGCGGCGCTCTCGGCCCTTCTCCTCCTCCAGATTAAAATGCTCCAGTCAGGGTCTGTAATTGATTTGTTATCCCGCTGCAGTCTCTTTTGTTTACTGAGGACGAAACGAGCAGAAACACGGAGTGAGAAAAACCCACAGAGGAACATGACTGTGCGCTTTTTACGCACGTGAACCTGTCTGGACTCCAACTCCACCTCAGTTAGAAGCTCCAGCGTCTGGCTCGTTATTCATGTGGAAATTAAAGATTGAACTCAAACACGACGGCAGCAGAGTGACGCATGAGCAGAGGTTCACCTCCTTCTGCTTAAATCCTCTTTTAAATCCTCCTGCTGATGCTCAGGCAGCTTCAGGTTCCTGTCGCTTTCAGAGCCGAGCATCATCTTTGTGTTTTTCACCACAGCGCGTTCAGTCCCAGAAACACCAAACAACAGGTTATTAATGGCCCCGTTTACCTGGATGTGTCTTCTCCTGCCCGGGGGGTTCAGAAGCAGAGGGACCGTCGAGCTGGACCCGCTCCCTCCTCAGCCCGTATCCATCCGACTGAGAGAAGGGAAGCCCCGGCTCCGTGCGTCCTTCATGCGCTCCTGAAACGCACCAGCATCCAGCAGAGCGGAGGAGAGGGATGGAGGATGTGTGTGAGTGTGTGAGTGTGTGTGAGTGTGAGTGTGTGTGTGAGTGTGTGTGTGTGTGTGTGTGTGTTGTGTGTGTGTGTGTGTGTGTGTGTGTGTGTGTGTGTGTGTGTGTGTGTGTGTGTGTCTGAGCAGGGAGAGGATAGGGGAGGAGGGGGAGGAAGGAGGAGGAGGAGGAGGAGGAGAGGGCACTGTTGCCTCTAGCTGTTCATCAGTCTTTATAAAAAAACAACCCCTGCTCTATGAGGAGGATACAAGCTTCCAAACACATGCCTATAAACTTCTTATTTTATTTAAGAGTGGTTTCTTTTTGTGCTCATCCCATGAAAGTAGTCGACTGTGAAACTGGGATTAAACATTTATCGTTTTCGGGAGGTAAACGAACAAATACAAGCAGATTGCAGAGATCAGTGGAAATCGTTTTTACAGAAGGTTAACTTACAGAATGCCACACAGCAGTAAATTACTGATGTCACAGTTAATCTCATAAAGGAAGATAAATACGTAGAGATATATTCAACTATGTATATTAAATGTGTTTTTGTCAATGAAGATTTATTCAGCTTCATTTATCTCCATCGGCTTCAGGATGATATGAGAAGTGCAAGTGCTGCCAAATATGAAAAATAAATAACACTATAGAGGGGGAAGAGATCTGTATCACTTATTTCTGCGACACACACACACACACAGAGGTTTGTATACTTATTAGGACTTTGCATTGATTCTATTCATTGTGCACAGCCGAACCAAAACCAATTCATGTCTAACTCTAACCTCAACTTAACCACGGTTCCCCATGAGGTCAACTGGTCCTGATGAAGTCAGTGTTTATGCTGGAAAGAGGTGATAAAAACAGGTGACACACACACACACACACACACACACACACACACACACACACACACACACACACACACACACACACACACACACACACACACACACACACTTGTTCAGTGCTGGCACTGGAGCCTCTGTGTGATTGACATTTTATCAGTTCCCTTCAATAGCTTATGCTAATTCTTTATTATTGGCAGGGTCTCTTTGTCATATTGCAAACCCCCCCCCCCCCCCACTGCGTCATGGAGGAGCGGAGCCAGAATGATGTAGTCGTCCTTTTCTGTGTCCACCAGTCAGTGCGGCTCAGCAGATTTTCAGGATGTGCAGCTGCATTCCAGGTTGTGGGTTTGAATCCCAACTTCCCCATGTTTCCAGTCAGGTTAATGCTAAGCTAAGCTAACACCTCTGGCCTCAGTGTGACAATATCGATAGAATATGAAGATAATTTCCACTATTGAAATTGTAAATCATAAATTGTAACAGTCTACGAAGCAAAGTCAGGCCCAAAATGCCCCAAATATCAACAGACTCACTGAATATTAACACAAACAGCAAACTGACTAAACTGAAGTATTTTCCTTTCGCTATCAAAGAAAGTAAATCACTTTATTTACAGTAGCAGCGACAACACCATCCCAAACTCCAGCCCTGAGAGCCGGAGAGAGACTTTCTCTGAAGCGACAGCTTTTCTTTGAGCTCCGACAGTGAAACAACTCTAATCTGTGACTTATCAGAACAAACTCTTCTTTATGAGACGTACAATCATATCTCTTACAGCACAGCAGGGTTTTAATGCAGTTCCAGAAAGACGTTCTCTAGATGAGTCTAATCTCTGTGAAATCCTGGGGAGGAGGACGAGGCTGTTGTTGTTCTCACTGTGTGTCTGTCTGACTCTCCCTCTTCCTGTCTGTCTGAGCTGTCATCTCTCTGTCTCCCTGCCTGTCTTCCTCTCCGTTTGGCTGCATGCCTGCCCCTCTCTCTCTCTCTCTCTCTCTCTCTCTCTCTATTATCTTTCTGTCTGTGTCGTTCTCTCTGCTCAGCCTGTGGAACGACTCGCAGCTCTGGATTTAGGCTGCGTGTTGAATAGTAATGGTTTTTCATGTTGTTTTAGCCCCTAGCAAGTCTGTCCAGAAAAGAATGAGCTTTTGTCAATGTGTGTGTGTGTGTGTGTGTGTGTGTGTGTGTGTGTGTGTGTGTGTGTGTGTGTGTGTGTGTGTGTGTGTGTGTGTGTGTGTGTGTGTGTGTGTGTGTGTGTGTGTGTGTGTGATATTATTTCTCAGCAGCTCTCTGTTATGAATGTGTAAAAAGGTCAGACCACGTTACGCCTCCTTCACTCAGATGGAATTATTTCCCTGTCCTACCAACACCCTGCAGGACTGTACCGACTGAAGTGTGCGTACGTCTGTCCATCCCTCTCTGTCCATGTGTGTGTGTGTGTGTGTATCCCTCCATCCACTCATCCATCATCCCTTCATCCAGCCTGGTAAAGATGCTGAGCCTCAACTGTGTCTATATTTAGCTGCCGGTCCAATCAATGATGGCAGAGCCACAGCGCCATGACTCTGCATACTGATAGTACTACGCTGCCTCCATCACCACCTCCGCTGACCTCTGGAGGAACAGATAAAAAAGACGGAGAGAGAGAAATATATGAGGAGAAATGCAATTAGGGGAATTAGCAAATTAAAGAAATGATGGGAAGGAAATGAGAGCAAAGCCACCAAAAATGAAAAGAATAAAAAAAAAAGAGAGAGAGACAGTTCAGGGCCTTAATCCTATGACACAGTTAGAGGAAGACGGAAAGGAGCATGACAAACACGCATCAGGAGGAGGAAGGTGAAGAAGAGGAGGGATGAAAGGGTAGAGACAGGTGTAAATGCAGAGGCAGAGGTGTCGAGGGAGGGAGACAGATTGAGAGAGAGAGAGAGAGAGAGAGACAGAGAGGGGAGGGTGCATGAAGAAGAAGGAGAAAGAGTTCACACATGCAGGCAGAGATGAAGATACACAGAGAAGACAGTGAGTGAGGGGAGAGTACAGCTGCAGCGGAGAGAAACGAGTTCCTCAGAGATGGAGAGACTGAGAGGAAGAGAGGGAGAGAGAGAGACACCAGTGGGGAGGAAGAAGAAGAAAACGATACCATCTCCGAGAGATCCCGTCGATACAACGTGCTCGACCAATCACGAGCCGGTCTCAGCTGTCAATCACGACATTTCACCGTTAATTATTGAAACCAAACTTTACTGGAAAACTAAGCATTTGATCAAACATCAGTGTGATAAGAACGACTTAAAATTATATAAACCAGTTGCCTTCTTCCAACCCAGTATGCAACACACACTCGCCGCTCTCACATGAACAGATTATCTCCACATTGTTCTCTCGTGGGATGTGTATGGAGAAACTGCACCTACACACACACACACACACACACACACACACACACACAGAAACACACATACGCACAAACACAACAATCCCAATTTATGAAGCTGTGAAAACTGGAAAGCGCCTCGAGCTCTCGCTTTAAATCCACACTATTGTTATGTTTGTCTGTGATCTGTGCTGGGGAGGAATTACATGACAACAAAGTGTGTGTTTGTGTGTGTGTGTGTGTGTGTGTGTGTGTGTGTGTGTGTGTGTGTGTGTGTGTGTGTGTGTGTGTGTGTGTGTGTGTGTGCTTCCATGGATTTGCTTGTTTAACAAAGCTCCAAAAGCTCTAACTCACTAAGAGAGAAGGCCTACACATGTACACAAATAAACACACACACACACACACACACACACACACACACACACACACACACACACACACGCACACATTCATATCCAGAACAAATCTCAACAGACGTGAAACCAAAGCTCAGAGACGCAGAGTTCAGTCACTGCTCTCTCGCTCTGTGTCTCATTATCAGAGCCTCCATCTTCCAGCTGATGTTTATTAAAGGTTGCTATGTAACAACCAGCGCCCTTTACCATTTCAATTACACAGCTCTGCTTTGTGTGTGTTCCCATTCCTGTCCCCCTGCTGTGTGTGTGTGTGTGTGTGTGTGTGTGTGTGTGTGTGTGTGTGTGTGTGTGCACTGTAATCTCATGTGTCTCTGTTCTCAGCTGCAGTATTTCCACAGCAAAGCAAAAGGACCAATCTGTGTCTGTCCTGCTGCTGAGGCTTCAGACCAGGTTGACTTCATCACAATCTACTCCCCTCCTGGTTTTAGCTCCACGCTGAACACACACACATACATGATTTCAAATCTAATGAAGGAAGTCACCTAAGAACTAAGTATTGCAGCTTCTCTTTGACAAAGTCGGACAACACAGTGAAATGAAAGTTAGATCAAATCACGAGGCTT
Source organism: Verasper variegatus (assembly GCA_026259375.1). NCBI lineage: Eukaryota > Metazoa > Chordata > Actinopteri > Pleuronectiformes > Pleuronectidae > Verasper > Verasper variegatus. The sequence continues at coordinate 17,719,395 of CM048054.1, forward strand.
TTCGTTTTCAAATGTTTTCAATTCAAGGTTCAGTGAAGATTCAACTGGGTTAGTGATTAATGCAGAAACCACCATCCTCCCTGCTGCTTCTGGAAAAAGGTTTGAGGCGTGTCTTTTGTGTTCTGCTTCAAGAGCAGCTTCGATTAGTCAGTGAGTCGTTAGCGGACATAACGTTTAAGTGTGTGAGTGAACGTGAAAGGGAAAGTTTGATTTAGTAGCTGGAGCCATTAATAAAAGGGTCCCTGTGGAGCGTTTCTACAAATGTCTCTCTCTCTCTCTCTCTCTCTCTCTATCTCTCTCTCCCTCTCTCTCTCCCTCTCTCCCTCTCTCTATCTTACGCACACACACATGCACGTGCTTGTGCTTTGTGAGGACATAATACATCACAACTAGATGTCTAACACCAGCTCAGCCACTATGACCTAAACCTGAATCTAACCTGAACACCGGTTATAATGTCCTCACTTTATATCAGGCCTATAACTGGTCCTCACAAAGGTAGAAAGTGCAGGTACACATAAAACACACATGTTCCTCTGGGAGGACGAGCTCCTTTTAACTGCTCCCCGGGGATCTGCATATTTCTAATGAGATTACTGGACTAATAGGGAAGTTAATAAACCCTGGGCCTGTCTGTCTGTCTGTCTGTCTGTCTGTCTGTCTGTCTCACTGTCTAGCAGGACAGCGATGAGGAAGTAGAAACATAAGGTCACGGAGAGGAGGAGGGGGAGAAGGAAGGAACATTCCATTAGAGGGAGCGAGTGGAGGCAAAAGAGAGGCAGAGGGCAGAAGTGAATAACAGAAGGAAAAGGAAGCGTTAGATAGAGAAGAAGAAGAAGAAGAAGAAGAAGAAGAAGAAGAAGAAGAAGAAGAAGAAGAAGAAGAAGAAGAAGTGGTGATTTTAAAGGAGAAACACAGAGTGAACCCTTGAAAATGAAGGGGGGAGATGTAGGACGTGAAGCTCGGCTGAACAGGGAGCGACTGGCTGCTTAAAGGTCATGGAAGCTATGGAGCCGTGTGCAGAGACATGGGCTCAGTTCCTTTCTCTCCTTTATCCATCATCTCCCTCCATCATTCTCTCTCTCTGCTGCCAGTTTATCCTTTTGTATTTAAAGTCTTCATCTTTTCTTCCCTCGTCCTCTTTTATAAGTGTCTTTCTATTCTCTGCACAGACCGACTCCCTCCCTCCCTCCCTCCCTCCCTCTATCTCTCTCCATCAGCTTCAAAGAGCTGTCTCTCTGTGGCCGACCTCGGGGGCATCGGCCTCTTTAGGTGGAATAAAATCGCCCCCCCCCCCAGTGCTGGTGTGTGCAGCTGTGGCTGGTGCAGACTCCTCTGAAGTGCTCTGAGGCCGCAGGCGACACACAGACAAACAAAACCAATGAACAAGCAGGTGAACCTGGACCACAGGTTATTTCTGCTCAGGAGTTCAGTCTATATATGAGATTACGTTACACTGCTGTCGGTAACTTTTACAGCCCAAATGAAATGTGTGAGTGTGTGTCTCTCTGTGTGTGTGTGTGTGTGTGTGTGTGTGTGTGTGTGTGTGTGTGTGTTGTGTGTGTGTGTGTGGTGTGTGTGTGTGTGTGTTTGTGTGTCTGCCAGACCTGGAGGCGTGTGCTCAAAGGCACCAATGAGATTGGATTAGAGGTTCTGACCTGCCCCTCCGGAGGGGGGTGGAGGAGAGGAGAGGAGAGGAGGAGGAGGAGGAGGTGGAGGAGGAGGAGGAGGAGGAGGAGGAGAGATTGTTTTTACACTTAGGTTTCTGTACATGATTTTCTGTGTTATTTTGAACCATGTTAATAATGTTTGAAACAAAACGGTTTCAGGCCATAAACACAAAGCAATGAAAGAGGGAAACTGGGCAGTCGTGTGATTCTCTGTGAGTTTCTCACCACTAAAATATTGATTAGAGACATTTAGAGTTATTATTCAGTTTCAAAGTTACAGCTCTGGAATGAAAGTCTTAACATTAGACATAACAGAAATCTAAGAATATCATTTTACAATTGTTTTGATTTTACCTAAACACTAAAATAGACACACACACACATCTTGTATTCATGAGGCCACCCATGTGAAGAGGAACCAGATAAAGGGGTGAAGAAGAGTGTTGGGTGTCGGACATCTATACGAGTCATCCGTCTACTGAGAGTCGTTAAATGGAAGCAGAGAAATCAGTCTAATAAAGGAAAGAGGTTTCTGCTCAGTCTTGGATGAAGGCCAAAACCACTGCTGCACCCTGATTCACTCTCTCTCTCTCTCTCTCTCTCTCTCTCTCTCTCTCTCTCTCTCTCTCTCTCTCTCTCTCTCTCTCTCTCTCTGTGTGTGTGTGTGTTGTGTATTGAGCGTATTGATCGGCATGGTTGCTGAGAAGGGACCTGAACTACCACAGCTCCACCTCTGCCACTCACAGACAAACACAGACACTCTCAGTCCGAGACCTTAACTACATCTTCAGATACTTTGTGGACACGGCTGCTGCCGGCTGCTCATTGGTCACTACTTCAAAATACATGAGATCTGACTCACACTGGGCTATTTGAATAAGAGAGAGGCTCAACATGGCGTATATAACATATGAAGTACTCAAAGTACAACATAGAAGCAGTGGATAGGATGAGAGTTGTGCAAAACAGAAAACTGCAAAAATGGATTGAGAAGTGCAAAGAGACTTCATTATACTTAATATAATGTACATGCACAAGATGAAGTAAATGTTAATAGTACACACACATTTATAAACTCTTTCTATAATAACTCTTTCTATATGAACTGTTTCTATATTAACTTTTCTATATGAACTGTTTCTATATGAACTGTTTCTATATGAATTGTTTCTACAAGAACTGTTTCTATATGAACTGTTTCTATATGAACTCCTTCTATATGAACTCCTTCTACAATAACTGTTTCTATATTAACTGTTTCTATATGAACTGTTTCTACATGAACTGTTTCTATATGAACTGTTTCTATATGAACTGTTTCTATAATAACTCTTTCTACATGAACTGTTTCTATATGAACTCTTTCTATAATAACTGCTATTATATTAACTGTTTCTATAAGAACTCTTTCTATGTGAACTATTTCTCCGTGAACTGTTTCTATATGAACTGTTTCTATATGAACTGTTTCTATATGAACTCTTTCTACATGAACTGTTTCTATATGAACTCTTTCTACATGAACTGTTTCTATATGAACTGTTTCTATATGAACTCTTTCTATATGAACTCTTTCTACATGAACTGTTTCTATATGAACTGTTTCTATATGAACTATTTCTATATGAACTCCTTCTATATGAACTCCTTCTACATGAACTGTTTCTATATTAACTGTTTCTATATGAACTGTTTCTATAATAACTCTTTCTACATGAACTGTTTCTATATGAACTCTTTCTATAATAACTGCTATTATATTAACTGTTTCTATAAGAACTCTTTCTATGTGAACTATTTCTACGTGAACTGTTTCTATATGAACTGTTTCTATATGAACTGTTTTTATATGAACTCTTTCTACATGAACTGTTTCTATATGAACTGTTTCTATATGAACTCCTTCTATATGAACTCCTTCTACATGAACTGTTTCTATATTAACTGTTTCTATATGAACTGTTTCTATAATAACTCTTTCTACATGAACTGTTTCTATATTAACTGTTTCTATATGAACTGTTTCTATAATAACTCTTTCTACATGAACTGTTTCTATATGAACTGTTTCTATAATAACTCTTTCTACATGAACTGTTTCTATATTAACTGTTTCTATATGAACTGTTTCTATAATAACTCTTTCTACATGAACTGTTTCTATATGAACTGTTTCTATAATAACTATTTCTACGTGAACTGTTTCTATATGAACTATTTCTATATGAACTGTTTCTATATGAACTATTTCTATATGAACTGTTTCTATAAGAACTGTTTCTATATGAACTGTTTCTATATGAACTGTTTCTATATTAACTGTTTCTATATGAACTCTTTCTATATGAACTATTTCTATATGAACTATTTCTATATGAACTGTTTCTATATGAACTGTTTCTATAAGAATTGTTTCTATATTAACTCTTTCTACATGAACTGTTTCTATATGAACTATTTCTATATGAACTGTTTCTATATGAACTGTTTCTATATGAACTGTTTCTATAAGAATTGTTTCTATATTAACTCTTTCTACATGAACTGTTTCTATATGAACTATTTCTATATGAACTGTTTCTACATGAACTGTTTCTATATGAACTGTTTCTATATGAACTGTTTCTATATGAACTATTTCTATATGAACTCCTTCTACATGAACTGTTTCTATATTAACTGTTTCTATATGAACTGTTTCTATAATAACTCTTTCTATATGAACTGTTTCTATATGAACTGTTTCTATATGAACTATTTCTATATGAACTATTTCTATAACCTTGGAGCATAAATGTGTAAATTAATTCATCACTAGAATCTGGTGACGTCTTCTTTGCTGCCCCCTGGTGGATACATTATAAAACTACATCCTGTCCCACAATGCACTGCCTCATTTTATTCCCGTCGGCCCTTGCGGTGAATCTCTCGTACCAGTCAAGATGGCGGACAGACCAGGTACAGTAACGTGTCCTCTGCAGAAATAATAATAACACACAGCCTGTGTTTTGTGTCTCGTTGTGTGTTGTCTGTTGGTGTTTGCAGTAGCAGTGTGTCTGTGTGTGTCTGTGTTTGTGAGTCCGTGAAGCTGCGTGTGTCCCTGAAGGCCGCTCTCGCTCCTCCGAGTCACGTCAAGGACTTTGCGTGTCATTGGCAGATTTGCGGTTTAAATGTCTGCGGGAGACGTTTCCGGTCATGAACGTGTTTTATCGAAGTCCCCAGAGAGTCCCACTGTGATCCTCCGTTTGTTTCAAGTCTTTACACTCGAGCTGTGTTGCTGTGTTTTAGTTATATAGTCGTTTTCTTGTAGCTAGCATGCTAACAGTGCTAACCCGGTGTCCTACTCTAAACGCGCCTCTTGGTTTAAATCAATTAACAAAAACAACTAAACCACAAATAAATAAACAACCAACAACCTTCACTTTCCTCACAGTGGTTTTATATCAGCTGACTCATTAAACCTCATTCATTCGAACCTGATCCAGAGCGACGCTCACCTGCTAAATGTCAAATGTGACTTGACAGAGCAGATTTAAATGAATCTTTAAACTGTCCCACTGCAGCTTCACGTGTGTCTTTGTACACTTTTGTCTTGTTACTGTCCCAAGTGCAGAGTTACAGGCTGGAACCGCCTTGTAGGGAATTGTGACGGAATTAATAGATCAATAATAAAGTGTGAAGATCGAGTAAAAGTAAAGTAAAACATGTCAGATTAGTGACAAACACAGATAACAAATGTTCAATATATTTCTTATGTATTGTTACAAGCGCAGTGTGGAGGTGTATTATGTAATTGGTCTGTAGAAAGTTTAGCTGTTTAACAAGTGTCCTCCTCTGCTCAGAGTTTAAAACCACGACCTTCACTCAGGAGAGCTAATTTCAGAGTGTGAACACTGAAGAGCAGACTTCAGGACCAACAGTCATTTAATCGTTGTTTCTTCTTTATGACCAGTTCCTGTAGTTGAGAAGCGTCTGATGGATGTGAAGCTGGGCGAGCTGGGCAGCTGGCTCGGAGGTCGAGACTTCACCCCCAACGGTGTCATCGCATCTGTCCGCAGGGGTGAGGAAACCTGTTCTGAAACTTCACTCAGGATAATAAATAAAAAGCCTCTTTTTGTCGTCTCCTGCTCCGACTGTTGTTAATTTTGTTAAATAAAAGAGTCGACTTTGCAGTTTAACAAAACAAATGTTCGCTGTTTAGGTGAATTTAAAGGATTCAAACCAGTGACTCTTACATCACAAGCAGATATTAGACCCGACTCTTTCTGCTGTATATTTCCCCTCAATTTGTGTTTCCCCTCCGTCTCTTCCAGGCCATGACAGATACTACAACAAGTACATCAATGTGAGGAAGGGGGGCATCGGCGGGGTCGCTATGCTGCTGGTTGGCTATGTCACCCTCAGCTACCTGTGGGAATTTGACCACATCAGTAAGAAATGATTCTAACTTATCTAATGTATTCACTTCCCCCCCCCCTCTGTCTTTCTGCAGTACATCACTGATATGAAAAGGTTTTAAATTATAATTCTGTTTCTCTTCTTCCCAGAACACGATCGCTGGAGGAAGTACCACTGAGCGTCCTCAGCAGCTCTCTGACCTTCAGGGGTTGACGGTGGATCTCTTCACTCCCCCGGCTCTTTCTACTCTCAGCTCTTGTGTTAATATGTGACCAATAAACAATATAAAGATTTACACTTGTCATGTTTGGATGTCTACATCTAAAGCGATTGATGGTTACAGTTCTCAGCTGTAAATGACCTGTGTGACAGCACTTCATAAAACTAATCAGTAACAAGAACATTTATTTGAACACATTGTACAGGTTGTAAAAATGTTCACTCCATCTAAACAAGTGAAATTTATCCTTTCAACGTAATAAGGACTGAGTTCTTTACACCACACAGCTGAAATTTGAATGTGTTGAGATCTAACGGTAAATAATTAACTGATTTCAACGTTTGCAAAAAGCCACAAATGTCACAGTTGGAAAGTAACATTCGACAGTGATATTGTTTCTGGCAAATATATTTTGGGCTCCGATGGATCACAGTAGTTTTGAGTAAAAAAAATTCCTGCTGGTATTTATCACAACGTTTCTTTATATAAGGTCAACAGATTCTGAAAGGATTAGCAGGTTGTAGCACTTGGTCTGCCGTCACAGATGTAGTCACGTGACCTGAGGAGACGAAGATCGGCAACGTGTCGGCGCAGTCCCTCTGGAGATGCACGCTGCAGACTGGTCCCTGGGGGGGGTCACGTCTGCTTCTTCAGAGTCGAGCCAAGTCATCCAGCCACAGGTGTCACCTCAGTGGCAGAGTTTGTAAGAGGCAAAAAAAAGTTCATCTTTAGCTTCCTCTGCTCACATCTGGAGCGCTGGCTGCAGCACTGTGGGGTCAGGACCTCAAGACTGAAGGTCACTGTCCACTGAGGAAGGCGAGGTGGCCTTTAGTGCATTTGTTGGCATAGTGGCCCTTCTCTCCACACTACAGACACCGGAGACAAAGGCATTAAGATGTTAATGAAACAGACGGGATGGGAGTGAGAAGAAGAATAACAAGTTTAAACAATAACTGGATGTTCAGTGTGTTGGTCCTTTACAATGAAAGGAAGATGAATTAACAAATCAAAACCAGTCTAGATACGAACGATGCAGTGAGCGACTGGGACACATTACAAGACAAGTCTCACCTTGTAGCAGGTGACCTGGTCCAGTGGACGAGGCCCTCTGTTGCCAGTCATGTTATTTTGCTGGAAACCGCCCATGATATTGTTGTTCTGCGGCCGCTGGCTTGGACTGGAGTTGGTCAACTGGATTAGAGAGAGCGACGAGCGGCCGATGGTAGGCACTGGCTGCAGCGGGACACGGGGAAAAGCAGGTGATTAACACTCAGCACTGAAGGAGAAGCTGCGGCAGCGTGACAACTGTCAACTGGGTCGATGAAGGACAATGTTTAATCGTATCCTCTCACCTTTGCTTGGTTCTGGGCTTGTAATGGTAGAGGAGGCTGTTCAGAGGCTCCCATAGGCAGCTCAAAACGAGGGCTGTGGAAAAACACCTCACTGTTAAATCTATAACTGTCGACGGAAGTCTCTCAGCTTACTAAACAATAACTCATCATATACTAATAACAACACAGACAGAAATATTATGTAGGAGTCAAATAAAAAGGATAACTTACTGCATAAATTTACAGGATTTTCCTTCTGGACAGAAACCGACCAGGTAATTCATACAGATCACTCTTCTTGTGTGTCTGTGTCTGCAGTCGGGACCTGAGACAGACAGATGGACAAAAAGGTCAGCGACTTAATTATGAACAACACAAAACGGTAACAGGAGTAAGAGATACAGCTGAATAGCATTTGGTTGGTGGCTAAAACAGAGCGTCGTGGGACCCACCGTGTTTGCAGAAGCCTCGGTCGTACCAGGGACAGTCCTTGATCTTGGACTCTGGATCGATGTGCAGGAACGGACATTCCTTGTTGCTGCACTCACCTGCAAGGATCAAACAAGCAAACAGAAACAGAGACCAACAGGGTCGAGTCATTAACCAGCACAGAAAGGAGGAAGAAATACACAAGACAAACACAGAGATGAGAGAGGGGACAAACCAAATTTGGAGTAGAAGTAGCATTCAGGCATCTTGGTCATGTCGTATTCATGGAGAAACTCGCACTGGTCTCCCTTCTTACACAGTCCTCGGAGCCAGTGCTTACAAACCACCGTCTTCTCTCCACTGATGTGACGGAAAGGACACATCCCACCTGAGAGAGGAAACACAAACCAACATCAACGATCAATTCATGCCCCTGGACAGACGTGGTAATTGACCACCTTTAAATAAATGTGTCTCTCAAATCAACTGTCAGGTTTCATATCGTTTAACCTATTTATTACGACGGTAGTTTAATAGCTGTATTTGAGGGTCTTCAGTTACTGTTAAGTTAACAGTGGTCACTTCCTGTTGCTCTTTCTTTCATAGTAACAGCTTCCAACTGACAAATTCACCACAAAAACAATGAAAATAAAGAAACATGAATTTACAGTGAATGAATGTTTTTTGATTTGCTGAAAGCTGCTCGTGTGAAGCACAGTCCAATGCTGCACCTTCATCTTTATATATTTGAGAAAAGATTCATTTGGATTTAATTTTGTAAATGTGCTCTTATGTTAAAGTAGGCAACAGACAGCTGCAGCTGTGTTAGATTTTACAGCAGCTGCAGTTCGATTTAAAAAAACGAGGGAAACCATAAGAAGTTTGATGTGTTCTTGTTTTCATCTGTACTGAACTCAACCCCGTCTGAACCGAGCAGTGCTTCCTGTTTACATGCTGCAGTGACAACTTCGTGCAGATCGGACACAGGAAACACGCTCATGTTGCGTTTCTTACCTTTCACACAAGCCGCTCGCATGAAGTACTCGCACACGGCGGATCCGGATTCTGCAGAAAACAAACAAATCGTTGAGCAGCAGACACCAGTGGCGGTTTGCAGAAGCACACTCCACCTGGCTAAAGCACCAGCTAGCAAGCCGAGAACTTACTGTCCATGCCGGGGAAGGGCAGCGGCTGCGCCCCCAGCTGCTGCTCCACGGCGAGCTCCAGGTCGAACTTGATGTGTTCCGCGTTGGCCAGTAAGTCCTGCATGTCTGCGGGGGGGGCGGAGGTGTTTGCGGCCGGAGAAATGTCTGTTAGCTAGCTTGAAGTTAAGCTAGTTAGCTAGGTACTTCTTCATGAGCCAGCTAACGTGGCTAACGAGGCTAGCCGGGCTAACCGACACTCCCGACAATAATCAGCGGGCTCACCGACGACACAGCGCCGCAGCCGCAGCTCCTGTGGTGCGTGAAGGGGAAGTTTTAGACAAAAAGCCCCGGACAGAGATCCGTGTGCAACCGGTAAACTGTCACCGAGCTGCCCCTTGTTCTCCACAGCAGCCGTGAGGCGCGCGCACTGACCTCTGACCCCGGACCAGGCGCCATTAAACGATCGTCGAGAGCTCGATCGAAGGTGTCTCGTGGGTTCGATTCACTCAAATCACATCTGGATGAGATCATAGAGTGAATATCAATAAAAACATGGTGATATATAATAAAGTGTTGATATTTCCTCTGGTTTACATCAATTATCAATTCAATTCTTTGAGGAAATTATGGTTGTAAAACAGAAAAATACAAGAATAGATTTAAGAGATTAAAATCACATCTGGTCAGATTTTCCCTCAATTAAACTTCACTTAGTGTGTTTTAATTTTTATTTTATATGTATATATTTTAAAAACTTAATTGTGTTATTATTAACTAGCTTCTCTGATATCTAGCAACAGTCTGCTCCACAAGTTTGAAGCGTAGTTTTCAAAAGCCGCATTTTCCATTTCTTTCGGCCGTTGTTGGGAACCTCTACATTTATTTTATTTAGTTTCCTTTTCATCTAAAAGTCATTTTAACATGTTCTGATATTACTTCAAACCTGTTCTCTAATATGAATTACATTTGAACATTTTTTATTTGTATCTCTATTCTATTATCAATTAATTTGTCAAACATCAATTATTGTGTTCTTGGTCTGGTGACCTGTTCAGAGTGTGTCCTGCCTCTCGCCCTATGTCAGCTGGGATTGGCTTCAGCTCCCCCAGTGACACTGGTATTGAAAATGGATGGTATTTTGGAAGTCATAATACACAAACAAAGTAACAACAGTGGTTTTACAATTCACAGATTTTATTGAACACGTCTTGTACACAAGGATGATCAGATGTGCAGTTCGGCTGAAAACAAACTTTGGATTTTTAAACGGAATACAAAAGAAAAAGGAGATTTTGACATAATTAAAGCTTCCATGTAATCGTAACAATAGAGATTGAATTCACAGTGGAGAAAAACCATCAAAGACAGTAAAGGCACTGTAGCAAAACTGAATTTTTGCAACTACAGTTCCAAGCATTGGTATAATGTGTGTATCCATAGCTGCTGTAATGTCATGAGAAGCGTCTTGATTTGGAGAGACAGATTTAACCCTTAAAACAAATACACACAGGACACACAATGTTTGTTGAAAGCATCAGTGCAGCTGCCCTCAGAGTGTGGACCGCTGCCCCCTACAGCTCAGGGAGGCCAGGCATGGGGAACTGACCAGCGAAAGCTTCCACCTCAGCCTTGATCTCTGCCACCCGCTGCTGGAACTTCTCTTCCTGTCCCAATGCCTTGATGAACTCCTTAAGAGGGGCCTTGGGATCCAGGCTTCTCTGCACCTCCAAGGTCAGCTCAACTGCCTGCAGGGGAAAAGCAGAGAGCTTGTGGTTCGTTTCAAACATCTCTCAGAAAACATCTTGAATATACTGCCTTTTTTTAAATGTGGGCTTTAAGAGTGTACCTTGGTGGATGAACTCTGCCACCTTCTTGAAGTCATCCTGCTCCAAGCCTCTGGAGGTCAGAGCTGGGGAGCCAAACCTCAGACCACTCGGGCGCAAAGCACTTTTATCCCCTAAACAAAAAGACAAATTAAGAATGTCACTCTGCAATCTGGGGAAAAAAGACATTTACAGCTTTTCAGGAGCTACATCAACAGAAATAAAGGATAGACTAATTTATACACACAATAATGTCTTCATTAATTTAAAATCAAAGCTGTATATATCTTTGTCACCTCTATTTAACTGGTCTTTAATCTGATATTTCTCTAATGGTAGCTTATGATAGAAACACAAACGCTACCTGGACAGGTGTTCTTATTACAAGCGATGGCACAGGCCTCCAGAACCTTCTCAGCTCGTCCTCCATCAGTTCCCTTGCTGCGCAGGTCCAGCAGGATCAGGTGGTTGTCAGAGCCACCTACACAAGAGGAGACACACAGCATGAGGACATTACATGGACCATAAAGCTATTAAGTGCTTCTACAATTGTTCGATTCCTTTCACAGGCTATACCATTAACGAAAGAAAACAAGTGTCATCGTGCAGTGTGTCTCTTACCAGTGACGATCTTGTAGCCGTAGTCAATAAGAGCACTGGACAGAGCTTTGCAGTTAACAAGAACCTGCTTCTGGTAGGCCCTGAACTCTGGGGTCATGGCTTGTTTGAGAGCTACAGCAACACCTGAGGACAACCAGCCACAGACAAAACTGACATAGATGCTGCTGACATAATTAATTGGCTGTTTATTTGAAAGTCAAAGGGAGAAGAAGTATGATACCTGCAATAGCGTGGTTGTGTGGTCCTCCCTGCAGCCCAGGAAACACAGCCTGATTAATCAAAGACTCCAAGTTGTACAAAGTCTCCTTCCCCTTGGCATCGACACTCCGCACCCCTGGAGGAGGGAAACACAGACGAGGAAAATGAAATGATTTGATAAATAACAAAGAACCAATACAGAGAGAAATATGTGCTGATGTGGTTTGTTTGGACAGAAGCATCATTTTCCATTTCTACCTTTCCTGTAGAAGATAAGTCCAGAGCGGCAGCCACGCAGCGTCTTGTGCGTTGTCGAGGTTACAATGTCAGAGTGCTCAAAGGGTGAAGGTACCACACCGGCAGCCACCAAACCAGCTGATGTGAGCCATGTCTGCCATCAGGTATGCACCGTTCTCATTGGAGATCTGCCTCAAACGGGCGTAGTCGAGGTTGCGGGAATAGCAGCTCGTTCCTAGTGAAGAAAAACAAGGAAGAGGTGAACGTTCATCTTCTTTGGCGAAATAACTTTCTAAAGGGAAATTGTTTGGTTTAAATTTGTGAGTTTGTGTGCTGTGTGTTTTCACTAAAAGACCTGCAATGATGATTCTGGGATGGAACAGACGTGCGTTTTCTTGCAGCCTGTCATAGTCGATGTAGCCGGTCTCTGGATTCACCTACAAATAAATAAATAAACACAAAGAGCCACAGCTGACATCGACCTGAAATCACTTTGAATAAATATAGTAAATTGAATATAATAAATATTCTGTTATGTTACGATTTTGATTTCCCCCACATTTTATATCAAATTTCCTTTATTTATCTATGTTTATAATATTTATTTACTACCAATAATATATGAACATGACAAAAATGAATCTTGCTAAACTTAGTCCAGGACTCCATAGTCAAAAATAAACTACTCTAAATATGTGCCTGGATTCTCATGTATTTAACAATTATTATGGTAAAAGTTATCAGAAACTATGTAAAGTTATTTTTTACATCTTTAAGAACTTTGAATATAGATTTCCTGACGGGTGTGTGTTGACAGAATGTGTTTGTTTGCCCTGTACCTTGTACGGCATGGACTCGAAGAAGATGGACGTTGCTGAGATTTTTTTCTTTTCAGTCATGAAGCCGTGTGTCAGGTGACCTCCATCAGGGAGGTCCAGTCCCATGATTCTGCCAGTGGGGCTCCACGATGGCCGTGTAGACCGCGAAGTTAGCAGGCGAACCTGAACAAAGAAGAATCAACAACAGCGTGACACGTCAGAGAGGTGAACAATGACCACGCTGAGAAAAAGGACAACAGAGGAGTTTGGAGAAAATAAAGTCACATCAGTAATATTTGAATCAGTATTTGATACCCGAGTATGGCTGCACGTTGACGCCCCATTTCTCTGAGTCCAGACCATAGGCCTCCAGCGCCCTCTTCTGACAAAGTCTCTCCAGTTCATCAACATGCTCTGTGCCACCATAATACCTGAACACAGGGATCACACAGATTATTACAGCTAATGGTTTTATACTGTTTTTCTCATGTGTGGTGTAAGATTTCAAGTGGAAGGATTTTACCAAACATTGTGAGGTTTTAAAATAATTTGACAAACTCAATGAATTCCTGTACCTCTGTCCGGGGTATCCCTCAGAGTACTTGTTGTTCATGCAGGAACCCAGAGCTTCAAGCACAGCTCTGCTAGCAAAGTTCTCAGACGCTATCAGCTCCAGACCGTACGTCTGCCTGTGCTTCTCCTTTTTTATGATGGAGAAAACCTGAAAACACAGACATACACAGGTGCTGTGTCATTGAGCGGTACAGTGACAATTCATCACACAAGCTCTTAAAAGGGAAAACCTGCATCATTTTTTTGTACATTAGTTTCACCCAAATAAACCTGCAATTGTCTTTTCCCCAGAAATCACTTCTTCTTCACTGCGACAAAACAGTAGTTGCGCTGTACTGCCAATGGCAAGTACTGTATTTAAAGCAGCGAAGAAGAAGTGATTTCCTGTAGTGGAGCATTAACCTGAATGTTGTGTATTCATAGATTTATTTATTTGGGCTCTTTTTCAGTTATGACTGCCAAACTACACAAGTTTACTCTGTGTCAACTGATAAGCAAAGTCCAGGTATGGGGGGGAAATGGTATCGGACCATCCCTCAGCTAAATATAGTGATAATTATAATTAGTTGCAGCTATAAAATTAGTTTTTAAAGGTATGTTAGTGAGTGGTCGTATGTATAGATGTGTATATGGAGGTGATGAACTGATCCACTGAACAACAAACCTCTGAGTCGTTGATGCCCAGAGGCTCCAGCATCATCTTGTTGTGTGAGTCCCATGTTTCCTTGCTCACACTGTGGCCGTTTGTTGCAGACATGGCAGCTGATTCTTTGGTCACACGGGATAGAAATCTTAAAAAGACAAAAGGTTATGGTTTCTTTGTTTAGAGATCGATGAATTTAATTTGTAAAGCACATTAAGGAGAAACAAGCTTGATGATCTGACCCGCATAGAAATTTGTTTTGGCCCCGATGTGGAGCATATTGCCACACTGTGATCCTGCGTGGAAGGAGGGCACTTGGGCAATCTGCTCCTGTTTGCCACATGCGTATTCTATCTGGGGAGGGATGTGGCTGAGCTGCAGTCAGTGAGCAGGTCTGAAATAAATCTGGGAGCCATAACATCTAGGGCCTTTTAAACAAGTTATACTTCGAAATCAAGTCTGAACTGAACCAGCAGCCAGTGAAATATTCCCCTGGTCCCAGAATCATATAATAATAAAACTCACAGTAATAAAGGTTTATATATAACTAGTGGAGTGAGTGAGTGAGTGCTGCGGACACACTGATCCACCATCTCCATCAGATTTATCATTTCCGTCTCAGACAAAGACACATGATGCAGCTCTGTGGGTCTGTGGGTCTGTGGCGTGACGCGGTCTCGTCGGTTGAACTTCGACCCCTCCAGGTTAGAGACAGTTCGATAACACAGTTTCACCACAGAGACAAGAGGGGGGGTCAGCGGAGGGTTGAGTCCAGGTCAGCCGAGCACATGACGTTTATTACCGGGTGTCTGCTCGGGAAATCCAACAAGGAAATGGACAAAGGACAACTTAAATACACTTTCACAGTTACAGTGACGCAAAGGAAATGACTCCCGCTCTAATGTTAACAGATTAAACACGAGAGTTCAAACTGCAGCGGAGCTTGTTATCAAACTCTGAGCTACCGGTCTGTTATTCGTGTTAAATCACTTCCTGTCGCTAGAAACTAACTTTAACTGCAAAGTTACTGCGCACACGTGACGCTCAGTGGGCCCGCTACACGTGGAGGTCGCTCACCCGCCAGTTGAGAAGAGGCTCCGGCCGCTGGGAGACGTGAGTCCGGCTGTAGTGACACCAGATCCCCGCTAAATCTCGACCGCCCCACTGCCTCCTCCACAGGGGGGCGGGGGGGGGGGGGTAAAGTCCGCCAAACTATGCACCAATCTCAGCGCTCCATCTTCTTCTTACGGTGGCTACCTGTCAGTGTGGCTGCAACAGCACCCCCTGTGGTCGAGGTTGTTAATGTGTATCATCCCCCCCAAAATAAATAGATTTTCTCAGGTGAGTGCTTATGATGAACTGGGGTACTGAGGGACACTCATTACTCATTACAGTTTAGATTTCTTTATTTAACTTCTCCCCTTAAACATATTTATTTCCTAATACTAAATATCTCTATATTAGTATTTACGTTGTTATTAGATAGATGGTGTTTAATGCTAGGCCATGTCTTTTCCTTTTTTGTTTTTCGTCTCTGTGTTGAAGTGTGAATTTTAAAACAATGAATGGCAGTTGAATGGTGTCATATACAGTATATATATAAGCTCTAAGCAGAATGGAGCATATGATGTAGACAACTATATAACTTAAATACAGAAAAGGAGATAAATGACATTTCTATAATATTCATAAGCAAAGTCAAACAGTCTTCTCCTCTCACAAGATAATTATAGACACGAGTTGAGACTGGAAATTTACCAACCTGATACTAATATATAATATATAATATATATATATAGTTTTCATCCAAACATCCAAAGGGAGAATGTGAACTTTAGTAAAAACCTTGAATGTATGTCTCTTTCTTGTACGAGTATTTGAAAGATTTGTAGGATTCTCTGAACTGTGAAATACTTCTATTCTAAACTGAATATCTGTGCTGTTGACTCATTAGTTTTTTTTATCAGTGAGCCCAACATGGACTCTTTCACCTGAGGTTGGGAAAGCCTATAAACACAAGATGGTTTTCTCACAGGGTAAATCAGCAAATAAAGAAATGAACAGACTTGTTTCATCATATTTATCTGAAATATTTTCATGAGTCCGTTATATACAATGTAACATCCCCCAAAATATAGTGGTAAAGCTCAGTTAGCAAAGTTGAAATTGTACAGTGATAAGTATAACTATAAATATCATGTACAAGCTAAATGGTTAGAAGGGATTCATTCCAAGTGTACGTGAAGACTGATGTAATCTCATTTGTAGCTGTATTTCCTGGAGGGATCAACAAGGCCATTATTTCATGCCAAAACATTCACAACCCCTCTCCTCTGGTGTCTCCACAACCATTTTCAAAATGGTCATGTTACAGTAATGTCAAATATTCTTCATAACTCTTCATTTAAAAAATAGTCATATATATATATATGTATATATATATATATATGTATATATATATATATATGTATATTGCACCAGTCCAGAAACATGTGAAGACGCCTCAGATAAATACTCTGCATCATTTCAGTGTGAGGGAGTTTATTCCTCTGGCTGCCGCTGACGCTGCTACTTTTGCTGTGAAGAGAAAATAAAGGATACACACGATCAGCTCGACAAGATTAAAGCCACATTTTTCACAGGTCAAAAAACCCAATGACACCCACCAACATCTCAAAAACATCCAACATAAATGGACTTGACCAGATCTAGGTGCTCACCCTTCTTCTCCTCATCTTTCTTTTTTGCAGCATCTTCTCTCTGCTTTCTGATAATGGCTAGGCGAGCGAGGTCAGCTTTGGCCTGGTCCGTCTTCCCTGCCAAGTGCAGCTTCATGTAGCGCTCCTTCGCCCTCTGCTTCTCGATCTCTTCTCTGTGCAGGAGTTGGTGCATGTCAAGGTGACGAGAGCGACATTAGGAAAGTTAGTGTAAAATGTTTTTGACTGGAATCACAGCAAGTACATTTCAAAATAAGGTGTTAAAGTGCTCAGTATATGCAGGTAACATTTTGAAATTTCCAGCACATAAAACAACAGAATTGGACATCAGAGGCCCATACAACTCTAATTGTGTAATTTCTATCCTTCAAATGTCTTTAAAAACTTACTGTATGTAAAATAAAGTTAAAAAATGAAGTTCTCATGAAGCACTGATATGATGTGACAGACTGATACACACCTTTCTCTCCTTGATAACTGCCTCGGCTCATCCAGCTCAATTTGCGTTACCTTCTTGGACTTCTGTGAAATTCTGTTGGGGTTCT
The DNA here is from genome assembly GCA_026259375.1 of Verasper variegatus. NCBI lineage: Eukaryota > Metazoa > Chordata > Actinopteri > Pleuronectiformes > Pleuronectidae > Verasper > Verasper variegatus. The sequence continues at coordinate 17,736,763 of CM048054.1, forward strand.
CGATTTCTATCAAGCCTTCCGTACCTGTTCTCTTTCTCTGCAAACACATCACAACAGTTCGTACAATGTAAGGTGAATGAATGCACTTACATTGTGCATTCATTATCACACAGAGTGGCAGTGTTAGTGTGGCAGTACCAGGGAGTCATCATCGCTGTCCTCGGATCCTGATGCTGGTAACTTCTCCTCTGCCAAGTCATTCGGAGCTGCACCCTCCGCCCCCTCTCCATCCTGCTCTTGCTATAAAACATAAATGACAGACAAGCAGTTGAACTAAAAACGGACCATTATCTAACAATGGTATCAGGTTTAACACATGTAGTTTCAACAGGTAATATCCAGGATATCTTTGCTTCATTTCTGGAAAGTGGAAGGACGTGCCGTCAGTCTTTATAAACAGTCTATGCCACCTGTACAGGAGGTTGGGGCCCGAGGCCATGAGGGGGCCCCCAGAGGGCTGACGAACAGCAGTGTCTCATAATAATGGGGCCAGTGACTACAATGCCCCAACCCTCTCTCTCTCTCTCTCTCTTAAACAACCAATGGTGTATTTGCAATGACATCTCAGTAGGAAACCTCCCTATAAGGGCCCCATGTCACTCCCGTCAGAGCTACAGTTCTGTATCATTCTCAAAGCTTGAATTGAAAATGAAAGTAAAGGAAAATGAAGAGGAGTTATCCACCAGGTGGTGAAAAGAGAAAGAGAAAAATAAACGAACCTAGTAGAACAGACAGTCTTGAAACTTGAGACTTTTAAATGGGAAACCAGTAATTAAACCACTGGCCTTGGTTATATTTATATTGTTTACATTTCAAGTTATTTATGATGTTTTATATATTTATATTGTGCCGACTTATATCGGCTAATGTGATTTCTGGCTTTTTTCCCCCGTTTTTTATTGTTCTTTATATTTATATTTTATATGTTGTTTGTTTTTTTGAAAACTTTAGTTAAGTAAGACTTTAAATAAAAAAAGGTTTACACTTCCTACCCTTCTTTGGGGCAAGATGATTTATAACAGTGTTAAACGCTGTTTGAGTGAAATCTGTGGCTGTTGAGATTAAAACGTCTGGATCGGTTCACTCAAAATGTTGCATGATGGGAAGTGTAGGCAGGAGCGTTTACTACCATGACCATACGTAGTACACTAACCTGTTTCCTCTCCTTTTCCGCCTTCATCTGAGCGTCTATCTCCTCGGGGCTGGTGTAAGTTCTCATGCGGCCCTTGTGGCTCCCTCTCTTTCCTGCGACGAGGGGAAACGAGCAGAAGAACAGAAGCAGAGCTGGTTTATAAACATTGTTGTTTAGTAACACGTGAAAGTTAGGACACCGTCTATAAGCAGCAAACAGCCTGTGGCGTAATGTGGCGAACAGCAGGAAAACACTGTTGTCAACACAATGGAGCTGGATTCGGAATCACTCTTACCTCCTTTGGGCATTTTGACAAACGAGGCCTTGATTAAAAACTCTTAAAAACGTGAACACGGTCAGAAAACACAAAATGTTAAGGCGACAACACAAACTGACAGCTGACTAAACTCACAGCAGTGATATGTGGAGTGGTCCGAGGATGTGCCTGTCCACAAATCTTAAAAACACCTGTTTGTTAAAGCATTTAACAAACACTTCTGTCGTTATAAACTATATTATACATATGTTTGCATGCAACGTCCAGTTATAGAGCTAAGCAACGTGGGATATAAAATAAAATAAACCAACCTTCCGTTGTTTTTCTTAAGGCAATTTGCTAGAGCGCTAAACTGATGCAATTCACAGAGAAAGTGAGAAAAACATCTGTTTTGGTTTTATCTCAGTTTACGTCCTTATATGGAAAAACACTTTATTTAAATAAACACATGTGTTTTCGTCCAGAGGGAAATTTAAAGAGCTTTTAAAAAGTGAAATGAACGGAGTTTATTTTTTGCCTCAACGTCATCAGAGCGCCGATAGAGGGAGAAGGGAGAACCCCCCCCCCCCCCCTCCGTCGATGACGTCAACTTTCAGCGCCCGAGACAGGTTCGCGTTATCAGAAACGAAAACAGAGGGACAGGAAGTTCAGATCGTGGCAGCGGCAGCTCGCAGAGGCACTTCCGGTGGCAGCAAAAACTGCCACTGATTTGTAGTGTTAGTGACTTATTCCCTGTATTGTGAAACATGCTCGTTTATATGGATGATTTCTTTGTAATAAATATTCGGCCGAATGCCCACACAATTATTTTCTCTACTAAATATCCAGAAACATCAGTCCCAAATGTTTTAGGGGTTTAGTTAAACTTTAATAATATTCATTACGCATTTTATGGGTCCATGCCATGTTAATTGTTTTATTTTTGTCTACTGATCATATATGTCTAGTATATGCGCTCTTTAGTTACTGTTTATAGAAGTTCATAACTCATAACAAATATTTTGAAATTGAAGGAGTAACAATAAGTCTATTTTAAATGTCCTTATGGATGTTAGTGTATTTAGAGAATGCCTATGAATCCCGTCATAAGGAAAACATTTGGGTGAACTTATGAGAGTAAATACAACTGTTGTATGCAACTGGAAAGTAACATTTTGTGAGTCTCTCTTTGCTGTCTTGTAACACAAAAACACTCAATACATTTATTCAGCCTAGAGAACAAAAATATAAATGGAGAGTGTGCCTGGTCCTACCAACTTTCTTCCTTTGTGACACTTCCATCTTCTTTGGTACAGTTGTCGTCAATAAATTACTAGATTACTCTCTTTGCATCAATGCTATCGTGGAGTTATTCACCATCTAATGTAGGATTTAAGGATTTAAGGGAAGGACACAAATGTGGTTTGTCACAGGCAGTTAACAAAAGCAGCTGCCTTTAAACAGTGCGGCATCAGTGGCAGTTTCTGTTGCCACCGGAAGTGCCTCTACACCGGAAGTACCACTACACCGGAAGTGCCTCAACGAGCTACCGCTGCCACTATTTGAGCTTGCCCTCACTGCGTAAACAAGGGGGGGGAAAGCTTTTGTTGTACTTTGTACAAAACACGACGAGATGCCCAAAGTGAAGAGAAGCAGGAAGCCGCCGCCAGACGGCTGGGAGCTCATCGAGCCCACTCTGGACGAGCTGGATCAGAAAATGAGAGAAGGTAAAGCCGGTGGATGGCGGTCGTCCCCGCGGCGGCTCCGCTCAGCCCGCAGCGTGTAGCTCGGTGCAACGAGTTCAGTCGTTTCTCTTGGTTGTTCCCTCACTGTCCACTTTGGTTTAAACACTCGGGGGTGATGGTGAAACGAGGGGTTTTTGGTAATGGCTGCAGCAAATGTCGATTAACACGAGTGGGGAAGACTTCCGTGGAGGCATTGGGGGGGGGTGGTGCTCAAAGCAATGTCCTGAATAGACGCGTCCAGCCCCGGGTCCATCTAGTAGTAGTTCCTTAACAGAGACAACACGGAGAGACTCTCGTCTTGTCTTTGAAAGCACTGGACCTAAAATCAGTTTGAATCCCTGTGTACCTGTAAAGTTTGACGATTGTACATCTTCTTTCTATACTGATATAGACCTACGAGTCTGAAACAGAGGCTGTTCATAGCATCATATCATCTCTATCATCACCCTCCCCACCAAGCATCTGCATCATAAATCTATTTGTTCTAACTCCAACACTTTGTCTCACGTGTCTCCCCCCCCCCCCCCCTCGCAGCTGAAACAGAGCCTCACGAAGGAAAACGAAAGGTCGAGTCCCTGTGGCCAATTTTCAGGCTTCACCATCAGCGGAGTCGATACATCTTCGACCTCTTCTACAAACGCAAAGCCATCAGCAGAGGTGAGCAGGCTCAACCCCCCCCCCCCCCCCAACCGATGAACCACCTGATATCTAATGTTGTCCACTTCCTCGTCTGTCTACTTCAGTATTTTACAAACTGAACCAAACTATCTCTTTACCCTTCATTTGGACTCTTAAGACATCTTAAGTAAAGTCTGAGACGACTCTTCAGACTTTACTAACGATGTTTATCTAAAATGTTATGTTAAGTAATACTTGTCTTTGTGTGTGTACCCTGGCAGAGCTGTATGATTACTGTATAAAGGAAGGCTACGCAGACAAGAACCTGATTGCCAAGTGGAAGAAGCAGGGCTACGAGAACCTGTGCTGTCTGCGTTGCATCCAAACGAGAGACACCAACTTTGGAACCAACTGCATCTGCAGAGTCCCCAAGGGAAAGCTGGAAGTCGTAAGTCTGACATCAAATCATTTAAAAGACAATCTCTGCACAAGTTTTTATTAAATATGTACTAAAAGCTTAAGTTGGTCATCAGCTTCACTATTTCTTCTCAAGTTGTTGGTTCTCATGCAGCCAGCTGGTCTGATGAACAACATGGTGCTGCTGAATGATCGAGTCGGACTTCACAGTGAGACAACGGGCACAAAGCCAAGATGTGCATTGATAAATCTGAGCATATGGGACAGCAGTGTTTGGAAAGGGCTACATTTGTGGACAGTAATTTTTAAAAACATTTGTTCATCAGTGTCGCCTCCCTGATAGAGGTTAAGTATTTTGGGGCAGTTCTAGATATTGAGGACATTTCCTGCATCGAACCCTTTTTATCAGGTGAAGGGTTTGACAAACTAGATACTTAAAAATACTTTAATACAACACAGAAAATGTGACCGTAAATTCTGTAAAATCTTTCAACTAATGCTGTTGTTTTGTGTTACTTTCTTCTCTCTGTAGGGAAGGATCATTGAATGCACCCACTGTGGATGCAGAGGTTGCTCTGGCTAAGTGTAGATTTTGGACATCTATTTTCTGTTGGACATCAGGGCTCATCAGTCCTCCATCTGTGCTCCCTCACAACCCTGACGTCACAGTTCCTTTAATTCAGTCGCCTGCTTTAGAAACAGTTCGCTAACATCTTCAACACCAACTCCAGCAGACCTGATTGGGGATCAGTATTCAATATTCTGCTTTTAAACATGGGTGGGCAACGGAGAAAGCATTGACAAGGGCCATCTTATCTTAAATACATTTGTTTTTCTCTGTGCTGTTTTTTTTTTTTATATACACTAAACTGAAGCCCTGGCCTCACCGCTGTTTCTGGATCAGGCCTGTTATTCCACTGTGAAGGTCAATTTCAATACTTCTGTGTTTCATTTCATTGAAGGGGGGGGGGGCTGGGGGTAAATGATTTGTGTTTGAATGTTGTTGTTTTAAACCTGAAAACCTTTTTCTTCAACATTGTTATTGTAGTATAATTTTAAATAAAGCAATTCTGATTTACTTGCTCTCACGTTTTTATCTTTTTCTTCATCTCATGGCGTAAAGCTAATTATTGGCTGCAGTTCCGGACGTCTTCAAAGCTTTGTCAAAGGTTGAAGACCTGAAAGAGACTGTGTTGTGCAACGTGTGTGTATTTATTGTGATACAGTTGAGATGGGAATACTGTATTTTACCCCACATCTTTCACTGCTTACTATATAAATTATACTTAAAACATGTACAGTATAATAAGGTTATACCCTTTTCCCAGGAAATAATTGATCTTGACGGGGGGGAAACAGGTGCATTTAGGGAACTGATATCTGAGTGTGTGTGAAAGTCGGTGCAGCTTGAATTAATTTCAAGGGACTGTTGAGCCTTTGCAGAGGTTTGAGCTCTACTGAGGGACATTCCAGTTATTTGTGCGATTGTTTCATCTCAGTCATAAACATTGCAGGTGAAACTGACTCCTAATTAAATCCTCACCTGTCGATGTACAGATGTTATTGATCCTTAGAGCAGCTGACAGGAGAGTGTGAGTGTATTTGTGTGTGTGCCTGCAGGTGTGTATGTGTGCGAGCTGTCCCTCTGCTCAACTCTGAGATTACAAAGACGCTAGAAAAAACAGCATTGGTGGAAAAAGGTAGATAATCTCACCTGTTTACATGACTGGGACACACAGCGCTGCCCACACACTCAGCTCCTGCGTGTTTGTAAATCATTCACCCGCTGCTACTTTCTCTCCAGTCCACCACCTTTTCCTTCTGGAAACCCAGCAGGGCAATTAGATGCAGCTCACCGAGAAGTATTTATTATTCATGACACCTCCAATGTTTGCACATCCGTCATCGCTGAAGCAAGTCACACAGACAAGAGTCCGTTGGGTATCAGATGTTTAATGTGAGAAATGTGCTCCTTCAGCATCTCACAGTGAGATTCAGCAAAATCAACATGATTGCCTGCCTCCTGTGGGAACCAGGCACTGACGCAAAAATGATTTAAGTTGATCTTCAACGTCACATAAAAGCATCACGACATTCACAACGTGCTTTATTAAAGTAAATGGCAACAGGGCTGAAGGTAACAGTGGCCCCCTTCGTGGTGAGATACAAAAGGTGGATGTGATATGGCAACATAAGGACACTGAGTGACGACGTGTTAAGCACACTGTGATATGGCTTATTCAAATTACATTCACCTTTTTGCATTAGAGGGACAATAGCTAAAAAAAAAGGTTGTAATGTCTGAACAGAAAAACTCAAGCGTTAAAAAAATAAAGACATCACATTTGGCAAAAACCTGAACTAAAATGAAATAAAACATTAGGTGCAATTAAAAGTGAGGTTGTCATTAGCACTTGCCTTAAAACATTTTTTTTTTTTTTTTTTAAATCGTAGCAGGAAGGACAGCAGCCATGATCCCACATTGTTTGACCTTTCACATTAAAACTCTGACCATGCAGTCACAAGTACAGTTACCACCCTAGATACAGAATCAAAGCTCCATCGCCGACGCCACAGAATTAGGAACAGGAAAATCTAAAATACTAACATAGTGCGATTTCACTGGCCGAACTGACGGAACTTCAGAGATTTCTTTTTTTTTTTGCATTTCTTCAGCTTACTCCAAAACAGAAATTCTCAGCATAATGATCCAAATGTTGTCCTGAAGCAATAAATAATAGAACCGTACCGTTGTTCATAGCACACATCCAGCAAGGATCACTGGGATAAAAATGATAGGCCACTACTGTCCTAAATAAAGTGTCAAACTTCAGAGTTTTGCTTTTGATGGCACAGGAAATTCATAAAATCTATACAAACACAACGTCACCGTCACTCCCAGCAAACATCTCAATGTGTTCAGCATCTCGTCCGAGTCACTTTGTTCAAATGTAACAAAAACAGAAATATCATCAACACGGTGGTTCACCCCGGCACAAGACAGTCTCATGCTGACACCACAACACTCGCACACAACTTTAAGACAACAGTGAATTCCAATACATTTAGGTTAAGTAGCTTTAAAATGCTACTGACCATTTGAGTAATATCCATGAAGATGCTCGTCAGCAGTGAATATTGACAGGTTTTGGCTGCCGCTGGCCTTACATTGGTGAGTATGTGCGTAATGAAGGTTTTTTCTCTGGACATGCAACATCACGTGGAAGCCGACTGGCTCCAATTCACACGGCGAATACACTTCCTCATGCATCACAACCCGAAAGCAGCCTCTGGGAACGCTTACTTCATGCTCTCAAAGGTCAAATCTACTCCCGTTAAAACATCAATACTTCTGGAAACAAAACAGACATTCAACCACTACTGCAGAGATATGTGTTCAAATTCATTCACGAAAGAGAAAAAAAAGAAAGTAAGGTTGAGTGAAACAGAAATATGACGAGTGTCGGCTTCAGAAAAGCTTTGGCCTTTGGAAGCTTTGTGGTGGTCGGTAGAGAGGCGTGTCACAAACCAGCTGTAACAAACCATGTCATGGACAGATTTGAGAGGGACGTCTGTTCACCACACAAAATGTCACAGTATTCCTGAAAAACATGTTTACATGTAGCTGAGATGATGTCATCTCTGACAAACTGCTCAGTGGTTGGATGGGTGTTAACACAGAGCTGTGATTGAACCTGTTAGTGAGCCGGCTGAGGTCAGAGAAGCACTTTAAATACACAGACAGCCATGTTGGTTTAAATTTTGTAAAAGAAAACACACACTTACACGCACAGTAAAAAAGTGTCCCTGACCTCAGACAAGCACATAAACACGGAAGAGGAAAAACCCCACAACAAGCTCAAAGGGTTGAGCAGACATTTGTTTGTCATGGACATGTTTTTGTGTGTGAACCTGCTCTGCCAGAGCAAAGAAAAACACAGCAAGGCAGAGAAAAATAAAAGTCAGTGCAGATTTTCCTGAAACTTAAATAACTTTAGACCTTGTAACAATCACCTTTGGTCCATTAAAAACCAAAGAGTCACAGATAATTTCTGCTAAAACCTGCATGAGAATCCTTTTCCCAGAAGGTAATTAGATTTTGTATAAAACGCTTGTGGTGTAGTTAAAACTAAAACAAGGTGCGAGTACACTGCTCCCGGTGGCGGGCTGTAGGTACTGCTGAGTGATGAGCTGGCTGAGACACAGCAGTATCTGGCTGTCCTCCTCGCCCAGCCCCAGCTGCTCCTGCAGAAAGCAACGGCGTCGGCCCTCCACGACCTCGGGCCCCTCCGTGGAGCTGACCGGCAGGTGGAGGTGGTGGGTGAAAGTAAACAGGAAGGCTTTGGCAGCCAGACGGCACAGGGTGCTCTGTACATGGAGGAAGTAGGTGGAGCCACGGCGGATGTAGGTGCGATGATCGGCTATGTTGGCAAGCAGCTGGCCGCGATACGGCGGGCAGCGCAAGGTCTTCTGGTCGGCATCAAGGATGGAGATATAGCGGCTGTAGCGGGACAGCGAGTAAAGCATGCTGGAACCAACAGGGGACGCCACTCTGTGTGAGGGAGAAAGACAGATACCATAGTTGTCAGTTGGTTAAGAAAGCTTTACATAGAGGTATACATTTCTTTTTATCGCAATATTATTGTAATATATCATTAATTGTTATTGCTGTATGGATCTGGTTTATATATCTCAACATCTATTGGACACATTGGCAAAACATCAGATACAGAGATTCATGGTTCCAGAGGATGGATCCTAAAGAAGTTCCTACCAAGATGACATTTGTGGTTTTTAAGATAAATAAAATTAGTAATTCGATTTGCAGCTTTGTATCTGCTTTGTTGACCTTTTCTCTTTTCAACAAGTGCATGAATTTATGAAGCTGAAGCTTCCTCTCTGTAAAAACTCCAATACAGTCAAGAGGCTGGAAGTTGAATAGCTTATGTGCGTCATCACAGACTGAGTCAGAGCAGATGAGTAATAGTGGAGTGATTGTGATACAAACTATGTTGAGGAATCTATCATCATCTTCATATTGATTAATATGCTCTATGGTTCTGTGAGCATCAAACTCAATGTTTTAGTAAATCTGTGAAATCAACATCTGTCTTGCTCTACTCGCCCTGAATACAAGCTTTTTACAGCAGTGTTATTTAAATGGCTAAAATGTAAATGCAGATTGGACATACCTTTGCAAACCAATGAGTTTCCACCTCTGCAGGTCAGTAAGGGTGAAAGGACAGGACAGCCAGGCTTGAACCCTCTCGCCGCACTTCCCAGGGCCGGGAACGAAGAGGGCCAGAGCAGCAACCAACCGTCGAACCCTCCCCTCATCTGCCCCAAGCACCACCAGGGTTCTGCCACTCAGCAGGCACCACAGAGCTTGTATGGCAAAGGGGTACTGTCGCACAAACCTCAGGGCTCCTTGTCCAGCCTTCTTCCTGTGACGCAGGGTCATCACCGCCCCGTAGCCGAGAGGTGAGGCAGCCCGATCAGACCCAGTAGAAGCACTCATGGTGCAGTCTGACCCTTCCTCTGCTGAGGTACGGGAATCTGCATCTCCAAGGAGCCCCACGGGCAGCTCCAGCCCAGATGCTTTGTTTTCTAAGCCTAGAGAGCCCACAGCGTAATAGTCCTGGAGAAGGGGAAGGGATTGAGGCTCCTGGTTGACCACCGCGGTTGGAGAGGACTGATGGGGGGAGCTTTGGTCCAGATGAGGGTTCTTTTCTGGGGCAGATGCCTCATAAAGGAAACCCTCTTGAGACATACAGCATGCTGTGTCAATTGGAACCAACAAGTCAGACTCAATTTCACTTACTCTCTCACAGTCGTCCTCCCTGCTGGCCTCCAGCTCAGACACCACTTCCAGCAAGGACACTGGTGTGTCGTCTCCCCCGTTGTCACCCTCATCCTCCCCTGCAGTGGTTTCCATATCTTCACTGCTGCTCTCCCTCTCCAGGTCAGTGTTGTGGTCAGGGTCAGGGGTCAAGTCAGAATCAGGATCAGGATCAGGAGGTTCAGACCTAACACTAGCAAGACTTTGCTGCTTTTCTGCCGGGCCCATCCCGCTCTTATCGCTGCTAAAGCTTCCTTTGGTCCCGTCGGAGCTCTCCTGGGTCTCCAGAGTCTGGTCGGAGGGGGAGGAATCCAAATGACTCTCCCCAAGCCCGAGCTCATTCTCCTGAGTATGGCTGGTCTCAGAAGTTGGGTCTCGGGGGTCAGGGGGTGCCAGTGAGTCTAGCTCTACAGGTTCTGGTCCCAGCACAATTGGAGGAGGTTTTAATAGTGTAAAGTTGTTGACAGCATGGTTCACAGCACAGAATGGTCTTAGTACCCCCCCCTCATCGTCAGCATCATCACCAAGGTCCTCCTCAAACAGGAAGTTGATAATTCTCTGTCTCCTGCGTAAAGACTTGTCCAGGCGGCATGTGTGAAGGTAACATAGGTCGCCACGGAAACTCCTCTCCGTCTCCTTCAGGAGCCCCATGGTGGCCTCATAGAAAGTGTCATCACACAGCTCCTGCATGGTCTTCAGGCGCTTGTCGAAACACTTGGCGGACTTAGCTTTGATCAGCTGTGGTGTGTAAGACGGCCTGCGTTTAACGCCCTCATCGTCATCCTCCACCACTTCCTCTTTGATCTGATCCTGCCCTTCGTCCCTCTTCCTTCCATTGTCAGTGTAACAGAAGGGGTTGGCAAGCTTGGCGTATTTTTCCAACAGCGTTTCACACTCGCTCAAGCACTGTGTCATACACTTCTGACAGGTGACAGCGTGCGGGTCTCTGCGCGGGCGGCAGTGGAAGGAGCTGATCTGCCTCAGCAGGTCCCTGTGTTCATAGATGCTCTTTTCAACGTTAGCGAGCTCATTGGCTTTGTCTACGGCGTGAGCGGAGTACATGCAGTGAGGCCCCGCCTCCCTCTGCAGGCCCTCCTCTCTCTGCAGCACAGAGTGAGTGTACCTGAGGGGAAGACAACACGGGTTACTGATGCACATGTGTTCATACAGGGAACAGGAATAATACAGTTTGACAAGTCTTTTTCCTCAAGAGGAGTCAAGAGTAACATGAGCCTCATTTAGACCTGGTATTAACATCCGTCCTGAGAGATGTGATCACAAGTGGACAGATCTATGTTCATCTCTTCACACCTGGCTTTAAAATGTGTCCTGTGACTACATGTGATCTGTGACTGAATGTGATCAGATCCCTCAGGATGGATGTTAGTGTCTGAACGGAGTCTGAGAAACTACCACACAAACAAAACAGGAACAACATGCAGCAGAACCTCATGAACATTCATGAACTGTTAGATTAGAGTTGGCAAGTTATGTTTATATCCATTCTAATAACACACATGGGTATAAGTGTGGGTTTGTTGGTCAGTCCACCACATCAAACTGAAATATCTCTGGATAGATTGCCAAAAAATACTGTATATCATTCAAAGTCCCTAGAGGATGAATGCTAAAACTTTTAGTGACCTCTGACTTTTCCTCTTGTGCAACCATGAAGTTCACATTTTGGTTCTGGGTGAAATGTTTTAAGATCGTCAGACTTTTTATTGAGGTCAAAATCACAATATTTTCTTATTTAGCCAAAAGCTTTGCCTAATGTCAGCACACATGCAAAATGTGGAGCAGTAGACATGAGGCTGAGGGATTAACAGGGGCCCAAAAGCAAAGTCTCGCTGGTACAATTTCTCACATTGATTTGAACAATTACCTATTTACATATATAATTGAAGAAATTAAGAGGGATAATATTGAAATATCAGATTTCTATTATGATTTGTATTTGAATTCTATGTGGGAAAGCAGTTAAAATCTTACTCCAGGTCCTGGAGCTTCCTCTGCAGTTCTTTGGCAAAGGCTCTCCTGTTCCCAGCCTTCAGACACTCAGACGCCTGCAGGAAGCGGAGGGACAGCTCCTGAAACTGCAGCATGATTTTCCTCTCGTCGGCTGACACGTATGCCATGCAGAACGGTCGCACAAAGCCCCTCGCCTCCAGGTCGTACAGTGTGAGGTGATGGACGTAAGCGAATGCCCCTTCCTTCGAGTCGCCCAAGACCACCCTCGAGTCCTCCACGAAGCTGAGCCTTGGGTAGCCACTGCCTGGTGGATGCCCGACAAAGGAGGCCTGGTAGTCCACTGACATGATGCGCAGGGAGAAGTAGTTGAGATCGAACGTGCCGCAGACTTTGGGGTCGGGTGGGATGGTGAGGAGCGGCTGAGGGCCCACCTGCTCGGAGAACTCCGAGATGAGGATGAAGTCTTTGGCGAACTTGGCGTAGGAGGTTTTGGCCCAGGGGTTGGAGTCAGCCAAAGGATGGAGGGGGACAGAGAACTCCTCAGGGAGAGCCCAGGGGTCCGGGCTGGTCTGGCCAAACTCATCCTCTTTCGTGAAAGCCACCACGTCAGGTGAGCCTATCATAGTGGTGTTGTGGAGAAAGGCATGAGAAACACAACACACGCTGCAGCACCACTCACAGTCATAACCCAGCTGTCAGAGTGCAACAGACACATTGATCATTCTGCTCTCACACCATCCAGGCAGCATATCAATTAAAAAGAGGGTCCCACAGCAGAGCAGGGTGGGCCCCAGACTGAGCCCAGCAGGAGCCGGTCCCCAGAGGATCCTTGATATTTGTGTGTAAAAGTAGAGCCCCTCCACATGAACTAAAGGCAGCGTCGCTGTTAACAAAAGGAATGATCTGCGCCAATCATAAGGGTCCGGGCAGGAATCAGCTTCTTCCCGCTGAGCACGGAGACAATAAAACATGGAGCAGCATCAGTGAAGCGCTTGTCTCCTCCTGAGCCGCGTCTCGTCACGCGTCCTGTTCGTCCACCGTGGCGCCGTTTACACACAGGAGCGCTACATGTCATTTAGGTCCAGACACGGACGCCATGTTTACCCAGCTGGTCACAGTCCTGTCAGGTGACCATCCCTCCGCCTCCTGCACGGAGTACACCCTAAAACACAAAGTACACACAGTGACCGTCTGGGATGAATGGGAGTACTTGATGTGATAATCAAAAATATTAAAGTACGTTCGGTGTTTGTAGCAGGCTCTTATAACCAGTACTGTTAATCCTGTTATGATGTTGATTATTCATTTATTAGTACCATTAGTAAAATCATCTCGGTTAGTCTATATTTCAACATTCCTGATTTAGGGTGTACTTCCATTATCTGTGGTATGAGATTATATTATTTACACCATTATTAAAAACGTTATTAATAACAACACAGCGCGTGTTGCAGAGGTTAACGGTGTTCAAATTAAAAAGCGTCACACTTACTGTTGTTAAAATCTGCTTGTTGTCGGTGTTCCGGAACGAGGCAGTTCCTGGGTGTTTACGACAGTTTTACGACCTTGAATACGGCAGTGTTTGACAGGCGGACGCGGCAATTTGTAAACAGAGTTAGCGGTTTGCTTTCAGACTTCGGTTCCGCCGCTAGCAAAGTTTTGACTTGTGTATTTGGTGTTTAAGTTTTATTCTCCGGGTGTTGTTTTATTATGAATGAATATGGACAACTCGTGGGGATTGTTTTAGTTCTTTCTAACAGTTTCCGGGAGCGTAGACCATGGTTTTAACGGTTAGCCGCAGCTAACGTGCTAACAGCAGAAGTGGGGCTGCCCGGCGGAGCGGCCGCTTCATTGTGAGGGACACCAGGCATGCTCATAGCGAACCTACCGGGAAGATCCTTGCTTCGACCGGGACTGCAGCGGCTCGGGGTCCAGTGCAGGCGTCTCTGTGCGGCGCAGAGTGGCCTGAGTCCGGACACACGTCTGCGGGAAGACATGAACCGGAGCCGGGCTCAGATCAAGCGGGTCCTCTGCGTAGCCGAGAAGAACGATGCAGCCAAGGGCATCGCAGAGATCATGTCCGGCGGCAGAGCCCGGAGGGTCAGTGGAGCCTCTTCATCACCAACAGAATAAACACGTCCAATAGGTCATGTTTTAGTCTTTATGGACATCATGGTTGTGCCAAAAGTCTTTAATCAGGCTACAACACAAAGGGATTGAAGTTTCCAGTTTCTCAAATGCTTCTCTGTGTGAATGACGTGAGAATTAGATTGTCTGTGGATTTGATTGTTGTTGACTGTCTAAACAAACCACATTGGGCTCTAAGAACTTGTTATGGACAGTTTCTTCCTCTGTTTGAATCTAATCAGCAGGTTGATCATAAGTGCAGCTGATCTTTAATACAACATCCAATTAGAGGACACAGGGATTCATCTTAAATAGAAACAGTTACACTTAATCTGGTGTTCGCTGAGTCATGATCCCCAAACACCCTCTTTGAAATAGAGAATATACATCAGATCTTAAACGAATCCCACATGTGAATATTTGCTGGTTGTCTCCGTCCTCTCACTCTTTGATAATGACCTGAATATCTTTGGGTTTTTGACAACTGGTTAAACAACATAAACATTAAAGTTGATGTTAAATAAGTTGATTTTTAACTTTGGGAAAAGATTTACTGTACATTAGCAAATCATTATAATTGATACTATGGCAAGTTTTTGGGGATATAAGTTAGGAAGTTGTTTATGGATGAATGATCCCAGTGGGAGTCTGTTTTGGGTCAATCACAATGAACATGCTGTGTATTATCCCCCATTTCTTCAGTTGTTCTTGTATTGATTGTGATATTTTCCTTTTCAGAGGGAAGGAATGTCAAAGTTTAATAAAATCTACGAGTATGAATATAATCTCTTTGGTCAGGTGAGTGAATATACAGAAATAAGTGATTATCCACACGTGGACCTAAGTGTCTGCTCTTTTGTGTTTTTCCTGTTTCTGATTTTGTTGGTGTTCTGTCTCCTACTCCAGAATGTCTCAGTATCAATGACATCAGTATCTGGTCATTTACTGGGTCTGGAATTTAAAGCGCCGTTCCAGAAATGGTAATTTAAAATTGTACTATTTTTGTACATTCAGCATCTCGCAGTGTTATAACAAATTACTCATGTGAATATGTTCTCTCCAAAGGCACAGTTGTAATCCCCAGCTGTTATTTGATGCTGAGGTAGAGAAGTACTGTCCAGATAACATGATACAAATCAAGGTATGGCCACTTGCTGTCATTCTAGAATCTTCATTTTGCATTGAGATTAACCCGTTGGATCTTTAGGACTCATCTGTTCATCAAACCCTTTTTCTCTTCTCCCCTTTCCTCTGTCTCTTCTCTGTCTCTGTAGCGGACTCTGGAGAAAGAGGTGAGGCAGTGTCAGGCCTTAGTCATCTGGACTGATTGTGACAGAGAGGGAGAAAACATTGGCTTTGAAGTCATAGACGTCTGTAAAGCAGGTACGACAATAACAAGTCTGTTGAATTTTGTTGTTGACTTCCCTTAATATTTAGTTTTTTTTAAAAGCATGATTTCCCCATGTTTCTGTGACTGTGTAAAGCCAGAGAATCAGTTTCTTTGCTCATTTGTTCATCACTATCCCCCGATGGTGTGTCTGTGTGTTTTCCAGTTAAACACAATTTACAAGTCTTTCGGGCAAAGTTTTCTGAGATCACCCCCAACTCCATTCGGAGAGCTTGTGAAACTCTGACAGCGCCGGATGCTAACGTCAGTGATGCTGTTGATGTCCGTCAGGAGCTCGACCTGCGGATAGGTAAGGTCGTACTCCACACGCTAGTGCATGGCAACAGTAGTTTTGAAAGTACGGTTAACATAATCCCATCCACCCGTGTGTGCTCATCTTCTGCAGGGGCATCCTTCACTCGATTCCAGACGCTTCGCCTTCAGAAGATCTTTCCAGAGTCTCTGGCCAATCAGCTGATCTCATACGGCAGCTGTCAGTTTCCCACTCTGGGCTTTGTGGTGGAGCGTTTCAAAGCCATCCAGGCGTTTATACCGGAGACCTTCTACAAAATCAAAGGTAGAAATGTATCCATGCACAGGCCCACACATCAAATGCAGAGACAAGTGTTGAGGTTTTCAACTGAGTTTTGTTTGTGTGTCAGTGCTCCATGAAGTTGAGGAGGACACTGTCGAGTTCAACTGGAAAAGAAACCGTCTCTTCCACCACACGGCTTGCCTGGTGCTTTACCAGATCTGCATGGAGGTACGTGCCTGTTTGCATGTGTATGATTCACACTGTGTGTCGGACAGTGAATGTGTGCACAGTCATGGGCTCTCACGGAAGCTAGTGAGCTTTATAAGTCAACTGATGTTGTTATTGTCACCTCTGTCCTTAGAAATTTTAAAGGGACACATTTTAGATTCTTTCATTGATTTCACATTGTTTTTGTATACGTATACCACTTAAGATTCACACATGAGGAAGGTCCCTACTATCATAAGTGTGGTAAACACAGTCCTGTTAATTTGCCTAACCTTTGCTCTTACATAACAGGTTCGAAATATATTCAGACTGAAACACAGCAACAGCAAAGCATCACAGGAGAAGACATTCAACACTGATGTGGTTATCTGATCGTACAAATTAGTTATTTAGTATAAAGCAAAAACACTGATTGTTGTTGTGCACGGATAAATGCATTGTGTGCTTGAACAGCACACAACTGGGTTTTGTGTGTGTGTGTGTGTGTGTGTGTGTGTGTGTGTGTGTGTGTGTGTGTGTGTGTGTGTGTGTGTGTGTGTGTGTGTGTGTGTGTGTGTGTGTGTGTGTGTGTGTGTGTGTGTGGTGTGTGTGTGTTTCTGGTCTGTGCTGAAAGTGCATCCACACGTGTGTAACCGCTCCGCTCATCTCAGCTGTTACCTCCGCAGGACACGGCAGAACATTGAAATTCAAAAGTGTTTTTTTTAACCTGGGCTCAAAGCCACGTATGTGAAAAGCAACACACAAGAAAATAATTTTACTCATTTCCAGGATCCCATAGCAACAGTCACCTCAGTAACCAGCAAACCCAAGAGCAAGTGGAGACCGCTGCCTTTGGACACTGTGGTAAGAATATGAAGCCATACACACGCATGTGCTGCATGTAAAGTGCATGTAGCTGTAGTCAAGCATGAGAGACAGATCGAGTTTATTCAGCTCCAGTGTCCTTGGTCTCATCTTTGTCCCTTTTGTGATCAGACGTCAACTTTTTATCTGACCAACAGGAAATGGAGAAACTGGCGTCTCGGAAGCTGAGGATAAACGCAAAAGAGACCATGAAAATCGCAGAAAAACTCTATACTCAAGGGTGAGTGTTAAGAGTTATCATAAGCAGCATTTTAATGCAACACCAGTATGCACATACAGCACATACTGGTGTTGTTCTGGTCCATGTTCTAAATGTCCAGCTCACTTGAACTTGTTTCAGTCAGAAAGCTGCCTTGAGTGTCTGTGTGTCAGTGAAACGGTCAGTTGTACTTTTAAAACCACCTCAAAGCCGTTCCTGTTGTTGTACATGGGAAAGCACCATCTGGCAGTTTAGGTGTTTAATAGATGACTTTACCAGAAATGTCAAACTTTCCGGGTGTTCCCTCTTGATTTCTTTGCGTGAAGGTTACTCATGTGTGTTCTCAGGTTTATCAGCTACCCCCGCACTGAGACAAACATTTTCCCTGCAAACCTGGATCTCAGCCCCCTGGTGGAGCTGCAGACACAGAGCCAAGCCTGGGGGACGTTCGCCCAGCGGGTGCTCGACCAGCCTGGGGGTCCCAACCCGCGACAGGGCAAGAAATCTGACCAAGCCCATCCCCCCATACACCCCACCAAGTTCACTCATACACTACAGGTATGTAAATGAGTTTTCTGCATAAATCGTTCATTTGTCTTAATGCTCAAAGGTTTCACATATTATCTGCAGGAGCCCAAAGGTCAAATATATATTAATTTAAGATAAATTCACCTTTCATATAAAAATGCACCATGTTTACACAGACAATGAATCTGTGACATAACGGTTTTCTATTTCTTCTTGTGTCCAGGGCAATGAAGGACGTATTTACGAGTTCATTGTCCGGCACTTCCTTGCCTGCGTGTCCCAAGATGCTCTGGGGCAGGAGACAGTGGTGGACATAGACATAGCCCAGGAGACGTTCTCCACCTCGGGACTCATGATCATTGCAAGGAACTACCTGGACGTTTACCCGTTTGACAGGTGGAGTGCCAAGGTAGGATGTGTGTGTGTGTGTTTGTGTGTGTTTGTGTGTTGTTGCTTTTACTACATTACCTCATCCGTGAAGACAATATTCCCATGATCCCTTGCTGATTTATGACGTCATCAAACTACATCTTTTCTGTATTGTTTTGATTGTGAGACCCCTTGGAGCTGAAGTCATGTGTGGTTCCAGCTGATTCCTGTGATAAACCTTCATTTTGTTTGTTCCAGGTGATTCCAGTGTACGAGAACGGCTCCCAGTTCCAGCCCTCTGCTATTGAGATGGCGGACGGACAGACGAGTCCTCCGCAACTGCTCACTGAAGCCGACCTCATATCCCTGATGGAGAAGCACGGCATCGGTAAACACACACTCACACTCACAGACACACACAGGCAGAGTGTGTGTAGCAACCCACAGACTCACAAACCTTTATCCATGAACAAAGCAAATCCAAGAACGACTTAGTCATCACAGACCTTGTTTGTTCAAGATTAACTGCTTTGTGCATCATGATAACTCGAATGTGTCAAACTGTGTGTGTTACAGGCACAGACGCGACCCATGCAGATCACATTGAGACGATCAAGAGTCGCATGTACGTGGGCTTGACAGCTGACCAGAGGTTCCTCCCTGGAGAGCTCGGCATGGGGCTGGTGGAGGGTTAGTACACATACACAACACAACGCATTCTACAATGTACTGTGGGCTTTATACATAGTGTTATCAGCTATGACGCAAGTGTTTATGTGCGTTTGTTTGTTTAGGATACAACTCCATGGGCTATGAGATGTCTAAACCAAACCTGCGTGCTGAACTGGAGGCAGATCTCAAGCTGGTCTCCGAGGGCAGGAAGGACAAACGGGGTGTGCTGCTGCAACACATCCAGAAATACAAGACCGTCTTCATTGAGTCTGTCAGGAAGGCAAAGAAGTCAGTCTGCACTCACTGAGATTTATTGAAATCGTGTCGTATTCTGAATAGTTGCACCTTGGGTGTAATCTTTGCAGACTGCTGGTAGGAAGTTATTGTCTGTTGTCGCCTCAGGTTAGATGAAGCCCTGTCGCTGTACCTGGGTGCAGCTCAGGAGATCCCTGAAGAAGAGCAGCAGGACATGGAGATCCCGCTCCCTGTCAGGAAGTGTCCTCACTGTAGTCGGGACATGGTGCTGAAAAAAAAGAGGGAGGGAAACGGGTGAGGCGAGACATGTAGCTTAAAACCTTATTCCTGATACAACTTTAAATCTATGATATATTGAGTTATAGATGCTCTCTGTCTAAAACTCTGCGTCCTCTGTCCTTTCCCTTCCTCTGCGTCTCCGTCCCCCTGCAGTAAGTACCTGTCCTGCGTGGGTTTCCCTGCCTGTAAGACAGCAGTGTGGTTCCCCGAAACAGTGCTGGAGGTCAGCAGAGACGACAGCATTTGTCCCACCTGTCAGCCACGCCCCATTCATATGTAAGTATTTATTTAATACTCTGTCCACGTTTCATTGGTTGAATGCACAAAGCTGAACACGGCACCGTTTTCTGAATGATAACAAAACACAAAGAATCCGCTTGTTGACGGGTTGTCATGAAAATGTCCTGCCTCACTCAAGATGATTTTTAATAACTTTGGTTTTCAAATACTTTGATTCGTGACCCTGCAGAACTACCGGACATTCCCATCAGCCTCAGCTCTGCTTTTATTTGGAAAAAAGTGCAATTATTACATGCAACCAGGATATTTACACATCACAGTCATAAATATCTAACCTACACTGTAGTTTCTTTAGTTCCTGATGATCAAATTAATGCAGTGAAGATTTTACTGGTTTGGTTTGACTGTGCTTTGCTTTCTTTAGTCCTTTGTTCCACAGTAACTTCACTTCTTCTCAGTGGTCACTTTGATGCCGGTGAACACACAGATTATACTTGTTGTGCTGCTGATGTGGGAGCTCAGAAGAAGTCCGTGCTTCCTTTTTTTCCGTCCGTGCTCAACACTCGGATGAGGTTTCTTCATCAGCACAAGAAACTCGTCAAAGTTCTTGTTTATACAAGTGGGCGTTAACCCCTTGAGCACGTGCCTCAGCTCAGTCCAAATATAGGGCGCGCTCGCCAGCAGCGAGCCAAAGTGCCCCGTAACAGCATCCGTTACCATAGCTACCGGTCTTGAACAGGGCTCAAAGTTGAACTACAGCACTTACTCAAAAACAGCGTCTCTTCTCACATCAGTTAGTGCAGACATAAACTGTTGCTTGCTGCTGCCACCTTGCTGGTCACCACGGCAACTTGATGCAACATCCCAGCTTTTATCTCACAGATTCCTGCATTGCTGTGTTTAATGATGGTACAGCTATTTATTAGCCTGGTTTAAATCGTGATGTTTTATTAAATAACAGTATAATCAGGGAAAGAAGACCAGTCACATGGTGCTGAATATAAAACCATCATCAATGTGGAGGATGAACAGAGGAAATTCATGGCTGTTCATTATTATTATTCGGCTCAGTTATTAATCTTCTGTCATTTTGATATTATATTGATGTTATTTGTTACCAACACATCCAAATTCTATCTGACGTTTTAATCTTTTAAACATATTAGCATGACTCCCTCCTCGTGCCTTTTATGTCATAAAAGACATATTTTGAGTGAAACAAGCGATCGGTTCCATCTCAGTCACGAAATGAGAAAAAAAGCTTTCATGTTACATTTGAGCCAACTGAAGGTCATGAGGGGGACTTTTTTCATGACAAATCTTTTGAATATGGAATTTTGAGGAACACAGAAGTGTTTCACTTTAGATTGAAATGTGGTCGGCTCGTGGTTCCTCAGAGCCGAAAGTGTCTTTCTTCAAGTTTTGGTAGTTTTACACGCACATGTTCCTGGTGTTTCCTGGTTCTGTTCGGCTCATAGCGACACAGCTGTTGCTTCAGTTCTGATTGTACCATTCGCCCTCTGTTTGTCCTTCATTTACCAGATTGAGGTTTAAGTTCCGTAGGGGCAGCCTCCCTCCCATGATGCCTTTAGAGTTTGTCGGCTGCATCGGTGGATGCGATGAGATGCTCAGAGAGGTGCTGGACTTGAAATACCTCAGAGCAGGAGGAGGAGGAGGAGATGGTGGAGGAGTTGGGAGACGAGGAGGTGGGGGAGGTGGAGGAAGAGGTGACCCTCGGCCACCAGCTCCACGGCCTCCTCGACCAGATCCACCCAGACCCCCACGTTCCAATCCCCGTCCTTCCCTTCCTCCTGTCCCCTCCTGGACCCCTCAGCCTCGGTCTCCACCAGGTGGGGGCGGTAGTGGGGACCCCAACAGCGACGCCATTGTGTGCAACTGCGGTCAGGACGCACTTCTCCTCACTGTGCGTAAAGACGGCCCCAACCAAGGGCGTCAGTTCTACAAGTGCAACGCTGGAAGCTGCAACTTCTTTCTGTGGTCAGATGAACCAAATCAGCCGGAGGCACCGCAGAGTCGAGGGCCCCCCCGTCCCCTGCCTGCACCGAACACCTCCCAGCCTCCGAGGCCCTCGCTGGGCTTCAAAAACATGTTTGGAGGAGGCCGAGAGCAGGAAGGGGGAGCTGGAGGACATGTGGGACAGACGATGTGCAACTGCAATGAGACAGCGGTGACGCGTACGGTGCTGAAGGACGGTCCCAACAAGGGCCGGATGTTCCACACCTGTGGGAAACCAAGAGAGCAACAGTGTGGCTTCTTCCAATGGGTGGACGAGAACGCACCTCCACCAGGTAAAGATGACACACACACACACGCGCCTTGTTAGGACGTCATTGACATAATGCTCTCAAGCCCATAACCCTGACCTCAACATCACCAATAAATATCGAACCCCAATTCTCAACTCTAACCTTAAATGTCAAATGTTGTTCAATACTGAAATTTGGCCTCGTACGAGTAGCAAGAACATTCACACACAGAAAACGATGGTGTCAGTCTCTTTGCTGCTGGAGGAAGCAAGCATCTAATAATGCATTCACGTAAAAACAATTAACAATGAATTAAAGACAAACATTAGAATTTATTTTCTCACAGTTCAGTGTCTTACTTCCACAAAATGTCTGTTTAATCATTTGCACCATGAGCCCAGTATCAGCTAATGCTTTCTGTGCGCCGTGTAAAATGTTTAAAACCGTGTTTATGCGAGTGTTCAATCAGAGGAGATGTACAGTCAGATCCAACAAAGGAGAAGGAGAGAGAAAGACTTAATGCTAAAGGAAAATCTGTCACGACTCTGCTACTGAGACCTTGAAGCGTCCACTTATCAGGCGCGCTCGCTGCCGTCGGTCTTGCCGTTCACAGAAACATCGTTATTGCTCAGTTTGCAGTTTGCATCTCACCACCTCATGTTTGTGTTTGACCTGTTCCCCCATGGCAGGTAGTTTTGGTGGTGGATTTAATGGTGGTGGAGACGTTGGAGATGGAAGGGGAAGGAAGAAAATGGGAGCGGCCAACCCCAACAAACCTCCTGCTGCTAAGAAACCCCGTACCTGTGGCATCTGCCACATGCCAGGGCACACCCGGGTCACCTGTCCGCAGCGGTGACCGCTGTGCCGGGGCAAAGACTGTGAAGCTGCTCTGGAGCTGAATGGACATATTGAAGCTTCTGACTTAACAGTATGGAGACGGGTTTTATTTCTTAAATATGCCACAGGTTGTAAGTGCCTCTTCACTGGGCTGGAACTCCCTTGCTGGGATTCACACACTTTACCCAAAGTTTTATTTGAGAGTAAAGAAGAAAATCCAACAACTGTGGCTCTAAACAAAATCAAAACTTGTTTTTCCTTGTCCGAGTTTTGCCACACGTTGAAAACTTGTATTCAAAAAAGAGGAATGTCATAAAACGTATCCCAGGTCAGTAGAAACAGGAACTTTTAGCTTGAGGCTCTTTTGTGGCCCCTTTACTGTCATTTCCTGCCAGTTCCTACAAACACTGCAGCCGGGCCCCTAGGTGGCGATGGAGACGCTTTGGCTTCACTTTCAGGGAGCAGTCATGTCTGACGTTAACAAACTCAGCAGCATGGTACAGTCTCCTGCTGCCTGAGTTTGTCGCTGCAGTTCCCTGAACATGCTCAACAGATAATGAGAGAGTTGCTCGACTGGTCTTGGATCAGATTAATAACCCTGTCAGTCGTGTTCCCAGACCTGACCGAGATCAGCAGGAGGAAGAGGACTCTTACACAGAAGCAGTTCTATCCTAAATAAAAAGTGTATTTTAAATAAAAACGTATTTGCACACAGTTTTTTAACAATAAATAATACACATTGTATGTAGATTTCTGGATTCTGAAGTGTTGTTGGAGGAAACATTGAAATATGTAAATGTGCGAGTGGGTGGATTGAGGAACTGTCAGTACCACAATCATCAGTATTTTTGGAAAGTTGATGTTAATAAACTTTCTTGTGCTGTGAACCTGATAATATCTTCACAGTCATGACAGAGTTTGTTGCAACAAGTTTTGCTTTTGGTTTTATCTTTAGTCTTTTGTGTCGGTTCAACTGGTTTTGGTTTCAGTTTTATCTTGAAACTTTCCACCGGTTGAACGTCTTTGTTGCTGCTGTTCACAATAAACATAACGAGGAAGAATGAAACCTTTGCTCTCATTGAGCTTTTCTAGAAATTTGTTTATTTATTTATTTATATCTCCTTACCTACTACTTAACCTGGAATATCTTTTTAAAACGTGCATTTGCTCTTCTATTTGTTCGAGCGTGTGCTAATTTCAACTACTTGTAGTTTATTGCAAATGTTTTATATATAAAACTGCAGCCTGCACACGGCTGTCAGATGAATGAGGTGGAGTGAAAAGCACTTTACATTAGGAAATGTGGTGCAGTAGATTTAATCAAAGCAAACAATCAATTATGAACTCGTTAACTAAAGATGAGTACATGACTAGTTAAACAGATGTGGGCTTGTTGAAAAGCTCCGGGGGATAAAACGATATCAATAATCATCGCAATATAATTTAGTTTGAAAGATTCCTGCAGAAACACACTGACCTGTGTGTGTGGTGATTATAGTGGTGATTATACACGTTACCCTCCTAACTGCTGTATTCATTCTGTCTGTGCAATACAATGCTTCATGTACAATTCATTCACTGCACATATTCTTGTATATATTAATTTTTATTTCATTTGTTTATATATCTTATCTTATCTTATAGCTGCGCAGATGTGGGTTTCACCGCTGCATTTGAATGGTTGTGTTTTCCCAGATGTTTACTTCCTTCACTTTACCGGGAATTAAACTGTGACTTTGGACAAAAGGGAATAAACCAGAAACGCGTGGATTCCCGGTATGAGGCTGTGATAAGTTACCCTAATGTTTTTCCTCTTAAATCTGTGTGCGTCTGTGTGTGTGTGTGCGTGTGCGCGAGGCTCTTACTGGCACGTTTGGTGAGTCATGCGTGAGTCACAGCACGTGGGTGTGCGCGAGCTGTGATCGGCTCCTAAACTCCTCACTTTAGTTTCCAGGCAGATCCACCGGTCATGTGATCGCAGCGTTTGTTTCCCTTGAATCGCAGCGGTCGCCTCCTCCTTACGGGAAGAAGCGCTGCGTTCCTCCCGTGTCACGCTTCACTTCGCCGGGCTGCAGTTACACCTCGGCCCCGCAGGCTCACTCCAGCAGAACCGTGGATGATCAGAGACAAACCAATGAGATCAGATCCTGTCTCCATTAGAAGGAAAATCATTAACATCAATATGTGATTCACCACTGGGCACATCAGGCCTGGATGAGATATTAAAACCCCTCAATGCAGTTAGATCATCAAACTTTACCGTCAGTGACTCACAGCAGCAGCCGGTGAGTCTCTGAAGGTGATGAAAGATGAAATAACAGTAATTAGAGCTGGTTCCAGATCATCTCCTGACATTCTTAGGATGGGTTTAGATGTGAGAACCCAAATGTTCAAGTGCTGGAGAAAGTCTGTCTGAGTCCAGGTGAGAACACAGCAGGAGATCCTCCGGAGGGTTCCCTGCCAGCGAGTGGGCGTGTTGATGACGTGTAAACACATGACACACACGAAAATGGAAAAACAACAACATACAATTCCTGATCAGCAGTAGTTTGTGCGATGTGTCGATCGTGTTCCCGCTGGACGTTACGGTGACGTGAGGGGCCGGACGTCGTGGAGGGAGGTTGTGTGTTCTCAGGCTGTTTGTGCTGAAACACGTTCACAACGGTGAACTGGTTGACTGGTTGGAAAGTGGCAGAACTACTGTTGTGTCAAGAATGAGTAAAGTTTGATCCCAGGCGTCTTTTTCTCACCACAACACGTCCACCATGGCTCAAACTGGGTGTGAATGTTGTCTTGGTGGTTTTTGGAAAGTTGCAGAAATCAATCAATCAATCAATCATCGTTCACTCCCGGGTCAAATGACTCTGCAGCAGACTCGGGTTCAGATTAGCAGTGACGGAAACATGACGCCCGTGTGAACGAGCAAATTTGGCAAGACGGCGAGGAGAGAGAGAGCGCCTCTGTGGCCGGTGTGTTTGTGACGTCCAACATGACTCACCGGGCAAAAACAAAAAGATTCTTAATTGTCATCTGCACAATGAAAACAGTTGTCGCGCCGTACAATGAAAGTCGTACTTTGCTTGTCCTGCAATGGAAACATTGTGTTTAATGTTATTTAAAAAAACTGCATATACCCATTCATTTTGGTCTGAAAGGGGTTTTCACCTCTGCTGGTTTCTCTCTCTCTCTCTTTCTTTCTCTCTTATTCCATTGCTCTTCATCAGCTTCATCAATTTTAACACCAGTGAGGTCAACATCAGACACCGTGAGGCTTTTATTTTTAGAAATACGGCGTCATCGTAACGGATGAAGCCTGGTGATTTCAGTCAGTGTGGAAACGACTGTCAAAAAAAAGTTTACATTTCAAACGATTATTAATTGTAATTCGAGGATTAATTGATAATCATCATTAGTCTCAGTATTAATTTAGATCCAACCTAACCAGAGCAGCTGTGAACATCTACGAAATTCCTTCGATTGAAAATCCCGATCACAGGCGACATGGGATTATATAAGAATACGATTGGATTATTATGGGATTGTCGTGTCGGGGCTGTTTCTATAACCTCAGAGCCGGGAGGTCAAAGGTCAGTGTAGGTGTGGATCACTTTTCAGCCCTGAACTGTTCATCAACTCTCGCTGTCTCATCGCCATCATCCAGCTTTTCAGCAGTCGCTGTAGAAACAGTTGCCATGACACCCAATGCCCATAAGTGATGCAAGTGTTCCAGGTGCTGAGAGAGACCGCGGACCATAGACCGTGTGTGTGTGTGTGTGTGTGTGTGTGGTTTCATAGAGTTTTATTGTAAACTGATCCACAACAGCCTCAGTGAAAGATAATAGGAATCTGGCTCCAGGCCTTTTTTCCACAGCCGTCACTTTACCTCTGTCAGATCTTCCTACACGGGGCCTGGATGTGTAGATGTTCAGGTATAAAATTAGATAAGTGTGTGATCAGCAGGTGTGATCACACCACTGAGCAGAGATGTTAAGTTAAAAAGAAGAAATGTTGGCTTCAACATCAGGGATCATTATCGTCACTGAGATCTTTATCGTACTCAAGCTTTTTTCCAGCCCTCGGCTCTGCAGCGGTTGCTTAGCATTCAGGGTGTAAAATTAAGACCTTCAGCAGTGTTTAGCTGTTTGGTTCCATATTTGGATCAAACGCGGCTGGAGGTGTGGACGAAAACTCTTCCAGAGAATCGAGGCTTTCATTTCCATTGCAGATTCTGATCTTTCCTGTCTTGGAAACTGTTACATAAAAAGACGCCAGTTCACTTTCTGTTTCGCTCTCAGGCTGCAGCTCAGTGCTTTCAGCGTTTTTTAATTATACAAACAGGAAGAAGTTATATCTGGAGCCAATGGCATGACTGAGCTGTTTGGGAAATACTTATCTGCTGCAGCCAGTTAGCTTAGCTTAGCATTAAAACTGAAAATGTGGGGAAACAGGTAAAAAACAAAAAACATCTACACACCAGCTCACATGTGTTTTTTAAAGAACAATTACAATTGTGTTAGATTTGTTAGGACTCAGGTTTGCTGGTGTCGCTCTTTGTGCTAAGCTAAGCTAATAGGCAGCTTTCTCCAGCTAAAGTTACACTACAGCAGGAATTGGCTTCACAGATTTGTGAAAAAATACACAAATGCTTAACAAGTTTTACAAACCAGAATATTAGAAAAAAACCTTCACTTCCACAACCTGATTTCAAGAAACGAAGTCGTAACATAACGAGACAAAAGTCATAATCTGTCTTAAATTTGTCCTTCTCCCTCAAATATGTAAAGTGTCCTTGGGTCCCCTGAAAGTTGCGATAAAGTTATTATTATTATTTCATAAGAAAAAAGTTGTAATATTACAAGAATAAAGTCAAGCATCTTGTTAAGTTATTCTCTAAAGTAAAAGTTTCACAAATAATAATATTCTGAAGAAGGAACCGCATGGATTTATTATTATTATTATTATTATTATAATACTATTATAACTTTATTTTTTCGCAGTATCACAACTTTATTCTCACAACTTTGGGACTTTTTTCATTAAATTACAACTTTTGTCACATAATCGAACGACTTTGTTGTAGAAATTTCCCGCCCGAAATTAAAAAACGAGTAAACTTATTAGATTTGCGTTTGCATCTTTATCTGAATTAAATGTACGAATTTCTTTAGAAATCATTACATCAGTTTGGTTTCACAATAACCTTCTCGTCCCTCCTCCTCCTCCTCCTCCTCCTCCGCTTCCTTCTCCTCCTCCTCCTCCGCTTCTTCCTCCTACTCCTCCTCCTCCTCCTCCTTTATTTCGGCCCCTCTCCTGCACTCTGCTCCAATTTGCGTGCGCGGACTCGAGGACGCGGTCACACCTAATGGGGGCTCGGTCATACGCAATGGAAAGGGGGCGCGCCCGCTAAGCGCGTTGTCCGGTGTTGATGTGTCGCAGATTTTAAAAAGTGAGGGAGGGAGGCAGAGAGAAAGGGAGGGAGAGCGAGAGAGAGAGAGAGAGCGAGAGAGAGAGAGAGAGAGAGAGAGAGAGAGAAGGAGAGAGAGAGAGAGAAGGAGAGAGAAGGAGAGAGAGAGAGAGAGAGAGAGAAGGAGAGAGAAAGTTCGAGAGGGAGGGAGGGAGCGTCAGAGTCAGAGAGAGGAGAGAGAGAACTTTGTGTTTCCTCCTCCTCTCCCTCTCTCTCTCTCTGTGTGTTTTTATTTTGTGCGCTCGCTCCTCTGAGCGCACACGCGCGCACTGTGGAGCGATGGAGCTGTCATCCATTGGAGACCAGGTGTTCGCGGTGGAGTCCATAACGAAGAAGAGGGTGAGGAAGGTGAGGCGGCTCCACACTCCGCACTAACTCATACAACTTATTCTAACAAGCATGATGATCCCGCTGGAGCAGCGTGTGCTCGCTGTGCCATCCTCTGTCCTCGTGCGCTTACAAAACTAGGCTATGCAGTCCCCCCCCCCCCCCCCCCCTCCTCGTGCACTTTACGCAAAACAACCTCCTCCATTCTCTCTCTGTGTGTGTGTGTGTGTGTGTGTGTGTTGTTTGCGTGGAAGTGCCGCGCGCCGCTGACCTGTAACCTTCCTCGCGCGGGGCTCCAGCTGCGGTGCTGCGACACGAGCGTGTTTTGTTGGCGCCTACGCAGCTGTAGTAAACCGGAGAAGGGGGCGTGTATTCTGGAAACGAGCTGCGCACTTTATTTGGGTTACGCCAGCGTGCGGAAAGTGCTGCGTGACGGTGTCCCGCCGCTGTGCGTGTCGTGGGGACGCTGGGAACAGAGGATGGAGCCGCTATCCGCACGGAGCCCCGCATGTTTACGCACAGCATGTCCTGTGATGGAGGAAGCGCGCGTGACATCAGCTTCATTCAATCCGACAGTGAAAAGTTAAGAATATGAAACAGTGTTAAATTACAGCGTCTCTCTTTTCCTCCACGCACACGCACTTTGCGCTCATTTCTTGTTATTGTTTGAGGGGTTCACTCGGAGGTGAGACTCGAACGTTGCGCAACGCCACTGTTTACATGCTCGCGTGCGTGGCCCCACCTATCCGAGCCCGCCGCTGGAAATGTTCGAGAATGAGTGCGCGTGCGTCACCGGAGCCGGCTTGTGTGGCCATGTGCGGTCACGTCACCGCGGCGCGCGCGAGAAAAAAAAAAACGATGCTGTCAGTGACGTCATTCCCGAGAAAAACACCGAGAACTACGTCCATGACCCCCCCCCCTCACTCCTCATCTTAAAGTGACAGTCACCCTTTTTATTCTTACACACACACACATTCACTACACACACACAGACACACATGGCACCAGTGCAGATTAAATAGTGCAGGTTGTGTGTGTGTGTTGTATCTCACCCTCCTCCCCTCTCTCTCTCCCCCCCCCCTCTCCTCAGGGTAATGTGGAGTATCTACTGAAATGGCAGGGATGGCCCCCAAAGTGAGTAAACCTCGAGTCATCGTCCAGTGACCTCATTCCCTCTGTATAAACTCAGGAGGCTTTTTATACCGTGTGTGTGTCGGAGCTGGAGCGAGCAGCGCATCCCGGAATAGATCGTTGGACACATGAAGAGATTCATGTGTAATTGATGGATGGGATTTGAACGTGCTTTTGTTTTCACCAGGTACAGCACTTGGGAACCAGAGGAAAATATTTTGGATCCTCGCCTGGTCCTGGCCTACGAGGAAAAGTGAGTAATAACAGAACCTTTGGGGTTTTTTTTTCATTTTAGGTCCCCTCGCTTTAGCTGCTTTCAGACGTGCACTGAAACTCCTGACATTCTCCAGAGGGGCTGTACGTGAGAACGCAATGTCCAAGTGAGAGGCTCTGGATATTTTCTGGAGTTTCAGAGTCAGCCCCTTAGTAGAAACTGTTCCAAAGCTTTTGTTGATTGAGACAAAAAGACGTGATCTCTGCTACAGAATTCATACCTTAGATTCTTCTGTTGTGGAGAATCTCCTGCTGTGTTGTTCATCATGTTCTGGACATTCTCCGGTATCTGAAAACGGTTTCACAGTCCGTCTCTTTCTGTCGCTCTGTCTCTGTCCCTCTGTGTCCACCTCTCTTCCAGTCAGGAGAAGGCCCGAGCTCTGGCCTATCGCAGGAAAGGTCTCAGACCCAGGAGACTCCTGCTGCGGGTAAAGAAACTCTTCTTCTGCTTTACTTCGCTCAGTAACTCTAACTGCTGCAGGGCTTGTTTAGGAACGTCTCTAAATTATCCTCAGACGAGAGTTCTTTGAGTTGAGGCATTTTAAAAAGGAGTGCATCGTTTCTAAGATAAGTTTAGTGTGATAGAATTTAAGGACTTTTCCATCAATTAAGTTTTGTACTTCATTGAAGTTGTGAAATGGGTCAAAGTGAAGAAGATTCTTTACTTTTAGTCCATTATTGTGGGTCAAACACAGAAAAAACCACAGATTGTACATTTCCCAAAATGCAATAGTTTTTCCCTCCAAAACATTTGTAACACCTTGAAATAACTTGATCAAAACAAACAACTGTCTCCTCTGACTCCTCGCTCTCTGTGGCTCTGAACCCCAAACCCAACGTTCCTATTGACGATGACAATCTTTACAAAGGTTCAGAGCTTTAGTTAAATATTGTAGTTTTTATCATTCTGCGCATGTTAGCACGCTGCTGTTAGCGCACTGTTGTTAGCACGCTGCTCAACTCAAAGCAGCCGTACTCAACTGTTAGCATCACTGTGGAATCTTTGTATTGTTAACGATGGCAATGATGCATCACTTCATTATTGGTTTTGGTCTTTTCATCAACATAAATACACAAAATGACGGCGTTTAACCTTTAACACTACATTTCCCAGAACTCAATGCTGCTGTTCACACGCCCAAACAAACACAGGAGTGACTCCTCTGTCACCTTTGCCCTGACGCAGAACATCTTTGCCATGGACCTGCGGAGCGCCCACAAGGTCGCAGTGAAGCCGCCGCCCCGGCTGCGTCTCTCCCTCACCCGCGCCATGAGCACGGACGTGGACACGGGCGAGTGCAGCAAAATGTACCGCCGCCCGCTAAGGAGGAGGAGCAAGCAGAGGGTGGCTAAGCGGGGGCCGGACGAGCCCTCGGACAAACCCCTCCAACCGCTGAGCAAGAAGGAGGAGCCCATGGAGGAGGACTGGAGCGGCACCAGCGAAGAAGAGAAGCAGGAGGAGTCTGAAAGCACCTCAGAGGAGCAACAGGAAGACAGTTTATACGGTTTGTTTTCCAAGTGGATCAATTCGAAATTCAGTGGCACAGAGATGACCTTTGACCTTTGTGAATAAACAGACATTTCCTGTCTTTCAGGTGTGTCGGAGTGCAGCTCCCCCCCGCTGCTGGAGCGACAGGACTTGATGGACGTGGAGGAGAAGGTGGACACCGACCTGACCATGGCAGACTCGGATGCATGGACTGATGGACCAGATGCATGTGAAACTAAACAGGACCAAACGTTAACGTGCAGCCAATCGAAGGATGGCGCCTCGGTGATGGTGGCCAGACCAGAAGATGCAGTTACCGTGGGCGACAGGTCAGATTGGGAGGAGGAGGTGGAGTCAGGGTCAGAATGTCCCAGATTAGAGAGGAACGACACCGTCTCAGTGATAGTGAGCGTTCAGGGGAGCGGCGAGACGGCGGGCGCCGCATTCCCAGACGGCACCTGCTCCACTCCTGAGGCGAGGACCGAGGAGGTGGGCGGCAACAATCAGAGCGTTACCATGACGAGTTCTGGGAGTGTGATTGTGACAAACGTGACTATCAACGCGCTGACGGTGACTTTTAAAGAAGCGACGGTGGCCGAAGGCTTCTTTAAGAGCAGCTGAACCAAGAGATCCAAAACCACCACGATCAGAGTTACCAGTCATTTTCTACATGTAAATAGTCTTGTATGTAAAAATAATTTCCACGTTTACAGAACTACACTCATTTCCTACTGAGTTCCATGAAGACATTTTTTGCCTTTGAAGAAAGGAGTGAGCGGTAATTTGCATCAATGCTGCTCGTTAATCAGACAGGAAACCTGAGGTCCCCAAAAAATCATCTGTTGCAATAAATCGATCACAATGGTTTTCATTCCCGGGTCTGCTGGGTTTACAGAGCGGGGCAGCGGCCTGACAAACGTTCCAGTCGACTTACTTCCACGCAGCTACTTTTTCTAGTCGTCCTCAGTGCTTTCCAGGCAGACGCACATCTGCTCTCGGGGCTTGTTTCAGTCACTCCTCTTTCTTACGGAACAACGTTTTTGTAAAGACACTGCTCTTTTCTTTTTTGTTGTTTTCAGTTTTGCACACAGAGCTAAACCGCATGACCCGCCAGTCTGTGCCACGCGTGCACAAAGCACTGTCCTGTGTTTTATTGAAGAGGTTTATTTCTGTCACAAAAGACATGAGACAAAGAGATAGAATTAATGCCTGCTGCTTAGATGAAGTTCTGCATTTCAAGGGAGGTGGAGGCACAAAAAAAAAAAAAAAAAAGAAGAAGTACACAGTTGTGTTCGCTGTCTGCTGTCTTTTACTTTATAAAATGCTACCTGGTTCTATTTTTGTATTACCAATTGATAGTCCGCTCTTTCACTCGCCTTTGTGCATTTCAAAAGAGGAGATATCAGTTTACACTGCCGCTGTCAACGCTGTGTAGGGTGAGGTAGAAAAGGAAGAAACTGTACGTTAGGTCAAACTCTGGTAGGATATTATTTATTTGCATGTCACATGTATAAGCTAAAATAATTTATGTCACTAAATGTATGTGAATCAGTCTCTTATCTGACAAAGGTAACATGTCTCTGACAAGCTAATTTTTATTTTGACTGCATTTCCAATAAATATGAACTAAACAAACCGACTCCTGGAGCATGTTTAACGTTTGGGTTGACAATAAGTTTAAGTGTTTATTGTTGGTGATGTTTTACATTGACTCGCAGCCCTGTCGCCTCATAGCAAGAAGGTTCCCGGTTCGAATCCCAGTTGGGCCAGGGTCACACCTAACTGACAAAAATTAGACCACAGCCCCCCCAGTTAGACCAAGATGTTTGCGTTGGGATGTTTTACTAGAGGGTGTCTGTGAACCTGTGGAAAATAGTCTCCTGTTTTAGCTTCACTACACTGGCTCATCAAATCGACAGTTAAATCTACAAGTGTGCAAAAAGTCTGAATCCTCTGTAAGAAGAGAGACTTGAACTGTGAATATTCAGTCAGCAGAGAGTGGAAGAGTTATCTGACACTATATAATGATCTCATCACACTATATACGTCAGTAGAAAACAGTAAGAGTGACGCATTCAGTGCCTTTATATCAAACTATCACGCTGCCATGTATCACCACTAGAGAGCACAATGTTTCCTGGAAAGAGAAAACGATGTGTGGATCATGAGCTCAGCGTTTATTCAATTTATTCGGTTTAATTTGGGGGGTTACTCGTTTTATTTTTCGTTGATATGAATAAAATGTACTTTTATATAAAGGTTGATTTATATATCCCAAAGAAATCAGATGTTAAAGTGTTGAACCTATTCAGTAATATTATACTCATTAAAGTAGTATATTCATTTTATTTACTTTATTAAGTGTCGCACGCAGCTCAGCTAACTTTAAATAATTAACCTTCATAAACAGCTCCAACCCCAGTGACCAAAACCTCCTCAACTGTAAACACGCAGTTACGAATCCTCTGGAGAACAGCTCTTTGTAACGGCAGGAGTTCTCATATTCACCCGCTACCCAATCGAATGTCTCACAAACAGCCACATGCAGGACACGCCACTATTGGTAATTTTCATTTTATTATAAAAAACAGTATTTGAGTCCACAGTTTGTGTTTCTTTGTACAGTAAAAAATATTAAATTAAAATCCCAAAGTTCAGAAAGATAAAGATGGAGTTGAGGAGGAAGGGAGATCGACTTTCTCGTAGAAGAGGGAGGGAGGGAGGGAGGGAGGGGATTTAACGTCCGAGGGAAGCAGCAACGGGGCCGAGGCAGAAAGACACTTTCTCCTCATTTCTGTGCAACACAGTTCATTTGGATCAAAAATCCTCTGTTTACTCCAAACAGTAGAATCCTAAAAACACTAAGAGGAGCCCACCCCACCCGATTTCTTTTCTCCACGTCCCAGCTCATGTACTCAAAATGTTACAGGCACACAGGTATGCACCCCCCCTCCCCAAGCCTCCACTGCTCCATATTAAGTGTCTTTAAAAAGGAAGGAGTGCACACACATTCGAGGGAGAGGGCTTGCATCTTTGCGAGGGATTAGTCCCTTCCAGCACGGCCGATGTCCAACGCAGAGGCTGGTGGAGACGTCACGACGCGTCCGTTCGACATCTCTGACTCACAGCAGACCCCCGACCGCTGCAGTAAAACACTGACATTTCATCCTCCCCACCTGGACAGACCCAACTAAAGACGTCTACAGCGAAACGAAACAAGAACTAACGACCCCCCCTCCCGACAGTCAATAACAAAAATATATTTCTATACAAATTTAAGCAGTCTCAGGGTACATAACACCCCCGCCCCACCCCCTCAAGAGAAAACAATAAATAAAGCAAACCCAAACATTTGAAAAGGAGGATATGCATCATGTTTGGATTTACAATAATAATAATAATAATAATAATAATCCACATCACTCTGCAAAACAGAAATAGACAGACTGAATGATGGGAAACGAAACCGATAAAAAAAGTTCTTTGCATTAAATCATTTCCTCTTTAATCTTGACCACGTTTAAAACCTTAAAAACATTTCTTAAAAAAGGCAAGTTCTCCTATTTACCCCCGAAAATATGACCTTTCTTCTATTCAGCAAGATGTGGAGGTGAGGAGGCTGCCGAGAAACCGCCCCCCCCCTCCCTGTCCACGATTGGCAAAAAAATATATTAACAGCAATAACTTACAATTCATTTATTCTAATTTATTTAACGACTGCTTGATTTATTGTTCATCTCCCATAGGAAGTTCAGTTCAATGCATCTTTATTGAAAACATTTTAAATAACATTTAATAATAGTATAAAAAAGAAAGGCTAAGTAATAACAATAACACTGTCCTGGGTGAGTGCAGTTTGTGCGAAGAATCACGGAGCATTTCAGCTCAACATGACACGTTAGTAGAATTCCTACATGATGTCTAAAGGGTTGTGATTCATATTCTGGCCCAGCGGGTCCTGACTGTTTCCCCCTGGTCCGTGGAGACTGGCCATGCCACTCAGCTGAGATAACATGGCGTTCTGGTCCGACCCAAACTGCTCCATAGAGTTCTGTTGCTGCTGTTGGGTTGTTGGCTGTTGTTGTGGAGGGACCCCCATGCCTGGGTGGTGCTGGTTCAGATGGCCTGGGTGTGGTGAACCTGTCTGCATCTGAGGGGAGATGTGATGTGGGGAGGGCTGGGGCTGCATGCGCGGGGACGGGCTGGAGTGCGGCGGCTGGGACTGCGGTCTGGGAGAGGGCTGTGGAGATCGCACCTGGTTAGCCAGCGATGTGGGATGTGTCTGGCCCTGGAGGTGCGGGGACTGGGCCATCTGCTGCGGCTGCTGGGGACTCATGGGATTGCTGTGCTGGGCCGGTGACCCGCCGGGGCCCAGATGCTGTTGCTGCTGCTGCTGCTGGAGCAGTCTCTGGTGGAGGGCCTGTTGTAGCAGGGCTTGAGAAGATGGAGGTGGGGGGCCACCTTGAGTGGGCTGAGGGCCTTGAGATGGCTGCTGAGGACCTCCCACACCTGGCCCTGCATCGCCCCCTGGCAGACCAGCCATGGCATTCTGCTGCTGCATCTGGAGGTTGTGCTGGTGCTGGATCCTATGCTGCAGAGCTGTAGCTTGCTGCTGGGCCACCGATCCTGGGTAACCTTGCCCCTGCTGGCCTGGGGGACCACCAGGCTGCTGGGGGCCATGAGGAGGACCTCCAGGCTGGCCCTGTCCCACTGTTGGAGGCTGCATCCCAGGCTGTCCCATGTAGCTTTGCCCCTGTGGTGGTTGTGGCTGCTGGAACTGACCGTGATTTACTCCCATTTGTTGCTGCTGCTGCTGTTGTTGTTGCTGCTGCTGCTGGAGATGCCGCCTCATGAGCATCTCTCTAAACTGGGTAGTGTTGAGATTTCCCATCGGTGACCCCTGGCCTTGCATAGGCCTTCCTCCCCCTTGCTGCTGCTGCTGCTGCTGCTGTTGCTGTTGTTGCTGCTGCTGTTGTTGTTGCTGCTGCTGCTGCTGCTGGAGAGCTGCCACTTGTTGTTGCTGTAAACTACTGAGCATTGGCCTCTGCTGCTGCTGCTGCTGCTGTTGTAACTGTTGCTGCTGTTGCAACTGTTGTTGCTGTTGCAACTGTTGTTGCTGTTGTAATTGTTGTTGCTGTTGTAACTGTTGTAACTGCTGCTGCTGAAGCTGCTGCTGCTGCTGCTGCAGCTGTTGCTGCTGTAGCTGGGCCATAGTGGCCATGTTGACATTCGTCCCTCCCTGACCCGTCATATGCATCGCAGGCTGGCCGGAACCTGCAGAATTCATGTTCACCTGTGGTCCCCCTCCTGCCATGGCATTACCAACAGGACCTCCTGTGGGACCAGGACCTCCCGGCATGGCACCAGGTCCACCTGGAGCCCCTGGCACCCCCTTGTATTTTGAAGCCCTCTGCTTAATAAAAGCAGCCATGAGCTGTGGATTAGACCTCAAGATGTTGAGGACTTGCTGCTGCTGGATTGGTGAGCTAGGCGAGCGGAGAGTCCGTAACAGGTCTTGGAGGGCAGCTTGAGGGATGTTCCCACCAGCAGCAATAGCTCCTGGGACACCAGTAGCTCCAGGGACAGCCCCCCCTGGGACACCAGCACCTTGCTGCTGCTGCGCCATGTTTATCAAGGCAGCATGGCCCTGAGCTTGTTGGTGCTGCTGCTGCTGTTGTTGTTGCTGCTGCTGTTGTTGTTGTTGTTGTTGTTGCTGCTGCTGTTGTTGTTGCTGCTGCTGCTGCAGTTGCTGCTGCTGAGCTGCCATCATGGCTGGATGGCCCATTTGGTTCATCATAGCTTGTCTCTGCTGGGGTGGCATCCCCTGGCCTGCCCACTGCTGTTGCTGCTGTTGAGGGTTTTGAAGTGGTGCACCCATCCTCTGCTGCTGAAGCTGCACTTGAGGGGGGAGCTGGCCCTGGGGAAGGTTTACCTGCTGAGGGCTTTGCTGCATGGGCCCCCCAGCACTGACCATCATGCCCGGTTGAGCGTTTTGTTGCTGTTCCATGTGGGCACGAGCAGCTGCCACTGCTGCCGACTGTTGTGGCATGCCCTGAGGTCCAACCATCCCAACTGCCCCTGGGTGTCCCATGCCCATCTGTTGACCTTGTCCCTGCTGATGGTGCGGGTGAGGAGGCATCAAGCCTGCAGCTGCCTGGGCGGCTTGTCGTTGCAGAGCCATCTTTCTCTGAGCATCAGCTACCTGTTGGATCTTCATGGCGATTTCTACTGCTGCCGGTGGAGGGCCAGAAGGATGCTGCTGTGAAAGGGGAGGCTGGGCCTGGTTAGGAGGTTGCTGGCCCCCAACACTTCCAGCCATTACAGTGCCACCAGGCTGCAGCTGGGGAGGTGTTGCAGACCTAAGAACTGGTTTACCCTGGGACTGGTGGATTGGGGAGGAGCCTGGAGGTCTGCTGGCATATGGAGGCAAATTGTTCGGGTGCTGTTGGAGTTGTTGAGGGTTGGTCCCTGCTCCACTGTGCTGCTGCTGCTGTTGTTGTTGCTGCTGTTGTTGTTGTTGCTGATGCTGCTGCTGTTGTTGTTGTTGTTGTTGCTGATGCTGTTGCTGTTGTTGCTGCTGCTGCTGCTGTTGTTGTTGCTGCTGCTGCTGCTGCTGCTGCTGTTGCTGCTGTTGCTGCTGCTGCTGCTGCTGCTGCACTTGAAGCATCTGCTGATGATGTTGGGGAGACATCTGCTGAAACTGGTGGTGAAGGGGGTGCTGAGGAGGCATGCCACTTTGGGAGGGCATCCCACCTGGCTGCTGTTGCTGCTGGACTCCAGGTCCTGGACCCATTCCCTGCTGCTGGACTGGAGGCATGGTCTGAGTTGGTGTCTGGGGGGTTGGGGGCTGGGTTCCTACAGACGTTGGGGTACTTGGTGCTGTGGTACCATTGTTCCCTGGCGATGGAAGTCCGACCACAGGCCCTCCGGGTGGCCCAACAGCGGCCTGCCCCACCCTCTGCATGCTGGCCATTCTTCTCCTTAACATTTGCGCCTGCTGGAGCCTGTGCTGTAGCTGCTGCTGCCGCAGCTTTTGCTTGATGTTCAGACAGAACGGGACTGGACATTTGTTCTCTTGACAGTGTTTAGCATGGTAGCAGCACAGAGCAATGAGCTGCTTGCAGATGGGGCAGCCACCATTCGTCTTGCGCTTGCAGCCTTTTGTGTGCTGAACAACGCGCTTCATCTTCTGGCAGGACGGCAGAGAGCAGTTGGCGTTGCGGCACTGGCATGCATGGACCAGCGACTGAATGCATCGCTGGATGCTTAGACGACGGGAGTCTCCAGGGCTCTGAGTAGCTGCTGCTGACGCGTTGTTGCTGTCGTCGTCCAGCCCCAGACCCAGTTTATCCATCTTGTGCTCATGACCTTTAATGTTGTAACAGGTGATGCACAAGTCATAGTCCTGCAGGGGGAGGGAAAAGTAGAGAGATGGGATAATGAATAATAATTTAAATAAGTTAAACCAAAATGTTACTAATCCATTTTTTTAAATTACACATTCAGTAAATTGTATAAAGTCTCAAATTGACTTTTGATAAATCCACAACTGCTTCATCTTCTCACTCGCCTTCTTGCAGTTTTGCAAGTGTAACATCTGAAGAAAGTAGCAGTGAGTCTTCCCACATAATGTTTCATACTTTCAGCTCGGAATGCTGACAACGAACACTACAGCCAAAGAGCTATTGTTGGGTTCACTCGTGCCACTGGATACAAAGCAGCTGCCCAGCACCGCAGAGACCCAGTCTGCAGAAGCAGTCTACTTGGCTGGACAACCCGGTGAACACGACTAGCAATGATTGGAAGACGGTGAACAGGAGCCAGAGTGGAGCTGCTGAAACACTGACTGCAGAACAACAGAATCAGCTGTTCCAAATTGGAGGGGGGACAAAAAGGCACATCTGTTTATCCACCGGGCTTCTGTTGTCTGCTCTCAACTAGAACCTCTTTATTTATTCAGCGGCCACTTCATGTAAGAGAAAATCTGCACATTTATGCGTTAAAATATTATATTTGCATATATGACAAACCTTGAGAATATTAAATTAATTAAAGTAAGCAACAAAAATGTAATTCATGTCCTCGCTCTCACTGGAACACTCAAGAAAAAAAATGAAGAAATAATTGTAAGATGAGCTCGGGGGACTTTTAAAATAAATTATGAATTAAGTGAAAAATGTACATTACTGCCACACAGCGCTCAACTGTATGTGCAGGTATTTATTCTTGCTTTATCCTACCCTGCAGACTGCAGAGTTTTCACCAGCTAATAATGAAAAAGCCATCATAGTATTTAAAATATTCACAAGGTCACAGCCTTCTTCATTCATATCAAAAGGGAGATTGAAGCAATTCTGGATTCTCACCTCGCAGACGGTGCAGTGGTAGCGTGTCTCCACGTGATGTTTACACTCATTGCAAGTGTAAACAAAGCGGTCCTGGCTCTGGTTGTGCAGCTCCACCAACATACACATGGAGCTCCACAGGGACCTCCTCAGAGAGCTGAACTCCAGGTGCTTGTCCCTGGCCAGAGTCAGGAAGGCGTCGCGGCCGTCCATCAGGTCACAGGCCATCAGCGGGTCCACGTCAGTGATGGCGGGCAGGGAGTTGGCTGTGGGTCCGGCAATGAGGCGGATGACAAAGAAGACCTGGGAATAAAAGTGGAGGTCAGCTGTTAATTTCCTCAAACAGTGTGCGAATGCTCTATTAAATACATTTCACATTCGCTGCAGTAAGTTATAATATTCTTAATTACAACAGTAAGCATCTATTGCTGCACACACATACCTCCTTATGTTTCTCCATGGTAGCGTAGAGTTTCTGAGAAAGGTCATTGGAAACGTTGGGCATCCCCGGTTTCTTCTTGTTGGCTCGGCTCAAGCTGCTCTTGTTCTTGCTCGTCTTTTTATTGTTCTTCTTTTTGGCATTCTTGCTGTCTCCTTTTGTGGCCTGTGGAATTTTAAATAAATGTGTCAATACATAGCACTGCATTAACAAACATTAAGATTCTGACAGTGATGAAGACACGTGGACTCTTACTCTACTCACATCAATGCTCTCATTGGAGGTACTGTTCTCCTCTCGCTTCCTCTCCTCTTCCTCCTGCTCCAGCTCCTTGATGCTCTCCTCCAGCACGTTTGGCCAGAAGTCGCCCTCAAAATATGGCAGCTCCTTGGCGCTGGTCAGCCGGTCCTCTGTTGCTTGCTTGAACACGTCCTGAGGGACAAAGAGAGGATCGTTAAATACTCACTGTTGATGTCATTAACAAATCATATCATTGAGATGATCATTCTTGACGTGGTAAACAATCTCACAAAACAGACAATTAAGAACCCGTTTCATGTCACATAATCTCTGGCAGAAGCCAGATGTTAACAGGTGTTAGTGGTTTTTTTGACCAGTGGAAAAGGGGCTTTACAGACTGATAAGATGTAATACATCAAGCTGATACAGAGTGCCCTCTGCTGGATCATGACAAAAAACACTTCAGATGGTCTGATGTGCATCTAGGCTGTATATCTTGAATTTGAACAGGTCATAACAGTTCAAATGAATGTTTGAATTTCAAATCAAGAAGTGCCTGAACATGTGGCTTTAACTGAAAGCACCAGGACAGTGAATGACGTGCGTTAGGTCCGACTTAAAAACATGTAAAACTATTGAAAGTCTTGGTGGTTGGTGATAAATGCATTCAATCACATTGCTGGTTCAACAGCGCGTCTCACCTTGTAATCATGGACAATGCGCTCAGCCACAGCCTTGTCCAGCATCTTCCTGTACCACTCCTGCAGGCGTTTTGGCTTGGGGATCTTCTGGTCCATTGGATGGCAGTGAAAGATGTAATCATCCCCTTCACTGGGTGGACAGGCCCAGATATGACCCGTTGTATACCTGGACAGGGACACATGTATCAGTTGAAGCTATTGTACAGACGTTAACTGGCTTCCTTCTTTATCCACCTGCTTCCAAAGATTGAAACTCTGCTCTTACCCCTGCCTCTTGACATACTCCAGGTAGCCCAGCAGGATCTCATGGTAGACAGCCGTCCTGAGGTGTCGAGGTTTGAAGAAGTGCACGCTATCCAGGTAAGAGATGTACACTCGTCTCTGATTGGGAGGCGGGCAGTCTGAGCCGTACTCTTGGACGTGCATGCCGAAAAAACACACATCTGCTCCGTCGATGTCCTCAAATGCAAACAAGGCTTTCATCCTGTAGGGGAAGGACTCCGACATTTCTCCACTGTCCACAAACCTGGATTTAAAAAAGAAAGCAAAAAGCTGGGTCAGCAAAAACAGCTGTGAAATCCATGAAATCATCAATTCTTCCCTTCGCTTTAAACCAGCTCATAATTATCCAACCTAATGTGTGTCCTACTGGTGCTTGTCTCCATCTTTACCACCTTGTGAAAACTCAGTTTGATTTGCTTTATTTAAGCGAATCCTCCTATGAGGTTGTGGTATCAAACATAATCAATAAGCCACGATTCTAAATCTGTTCTATGGAGCTTCTTCCACCACACGCACACAATCTGCAGCAGCAGGTTTAACCTCCTACCTGGACTTCATGCCTGGCTTGACCTCAACCACCTTGTCCGAGACGTGGACGACTCGGATGGTGATATCACCAGATTCGGGTTGGCCATGTCGCTTGAGGTAGTCGTTCACGCGCGACTCCAAATAACCCCCCAGCTTGGTCTGCGGAAGTCCTGTGAAGAGACGAGAGGAGGTTGGATTAATGATGACATAAATTATCATCAAGAGATCAAACTGGTGGCCTTTTGTAGGGAAGTGGTCATATAACACAAGACTTGTATTCGTTTGCTTTGGGATGTGAACCTTCAACATTTTATCAGCCTCATTCCTTCGGTCACATCTGTCTTTAACATCTGTCTTTAATTATGGTTTAATTATTGTCCCTTCTGATTGGCTATGATAAAGAACAGCTTTACTGCAGTTTCTTTTCCACTGGGGGAGCGATTTAGATCATACAGATGTGTTCACTTTCTCAGTCCAGCTCCTTTTTTAAATTGTTGGTATTTCAACAAAAATAGGAAAAGTTGAAAAGTCCAAATGGTGTTAAAGAGGCAGTCTCCACTTACTTCTAGCTGCGTATTTGTTCTCTTTCCGTGTCTTGTTCGCCTTTTTGAGGCAGTTGTCACATGTGAAGCTGTAGTTGGGGAGGAAACAAATGGTAAATGAAATTTGCAGGAAACCATCTGCCCTGTAACAATAAGCACCGGTGACAAAATGGCATTAATCAAGAGACATTTTGTTCTTTAATGTCGTTTCTTCCTCAAATGATAAAATGAGCCTGAAGTTGCGTATAATTACAAACAGACCCCAGTCGAAGGGAAATCAAACTTTTCACTCGAGCTCAAGGACACAAGTTCTATTGTTGATAGAATAAATCAAAACTCTAAACTTTTTATCCAAACTGCTCCTCAACATGCTGAAACTCCGTTAACTCTACAGCTGCGCAGAAATGTGTCGTCACATGTTTGAAGACAATATTTCCTGCAGCTCCATGATGTTTTTTCGGATTTTAAAACTTCAGTGAAGAAAGAATCGAAGAACACAAAAGGCTAAATTCATTTTCCAGACCCATGTGCTCATGTAACAGAATGTACAGTTAGCATGTGATAGCTGGCTCACCCTAAAGGCCATATGGTGTCATGATGCAGGACACAGATCTGGTGCATTTTACGACCGCAGTCGATACATTCCACAAGCCTGAAGCAGAGAGAAGACAAAAGGGAGACACAATATTATC
Organism: Verasper variegatus; assembly: GCA_026259375.1. Taxonomy (NCBI): domain Eukaryota; kingdom Metazoa; phylum Chordata; class Actinopteri; order Pleuronectiformes; family Pleuronectidae; genus Verasper; species Verasper variegatus. The sequence continues at coordinate 17,779,981 of CM048054.1, forward strand.
GTTTGTTCTTCGACAGGAGCTACACAGTTACTGCCAAAACATTTATAACACATGGAATATAACGTCTTTTATCTCACAGCACTCATTCACAAATAACAATCACAAGGTCGTGACAAAAGAAGGAAGTTAAAATGTTAAGAAGGGGACGTACAACTCGGGATCAAGTGTGTCGTTCTTCTTTCGTTGGAACTGCTCTTTGTTGATAGACCTGTGGGAAATATCAGAAAAACAAAAACACTGTAACCAACACAACACGGTAAACGAAACACTAAGAGCACATTTAAGATAAGAGATAGAAATCATTTTGTTGATTTAACTTGTATTTTCTAAGATGGTGGTGTGAAATACTGAAACAAAGGAATGTATGTGTTTTTAAAAGGGGAACTCCATCAATTTTAACCTATTGCTGTTACTTCACAAACAATTAACAGTATAATGTCTTCAGAAAGATAAAACCACCAGTGGTTATCTTGACTTGGGCTTAAGGCTGGAAATGTTTTACAGAAACTCCATTTCAAACTGGAGGTGCAGAATTTAAAATGAAGACAGGATTTAATGAAAGACATTGTGGCCTATCTAGTGTCTAGTGTTCACAGTTTATTTTTAAAGCTTGACCCATACTAGAGGTTAAAAGTCAGGAAATCTTACATCTGCCGCTCTGCTTTAATGTTTCTTCTGTCTTTTATGACTCCAAAAAAGTTTTCTGTATTTAAAGGCTTACATTTCAACCTGCCAGATAAAACAAAATCAATAAAAAAATTCAACTTTTCGTGATCTTTCATCTGATGGTTCACTGATCTGCTGGTGGGTCAGTTACTACAACCTGATACAAGCTGAATATATATACGATACTGTCAAGACTAAGGAATAAGATGATTTTTCTAACCGTAAAGCACAAAAAAATGGTGTTTAGAACAACCAAGACATTTAATTGACACTTCTAATATCAGACGTGCAGGACCGGAGAAGCAGTACATGAGAAACTTTGTTTTATATGTGAGCACTTTAGTCGGCTGTGTGTGGGAGGAGGAGGAGGAGAGTACTCACGTCTGAGGCTGCGAGGGGTCGTCCCCCAGGGAAACGGTCTCGCCCTGGATTTCGTTGAAACACTTCTCACAGAAGTGGTACCTGTCAGCAAGAAGCCCATATTTTGGTGAACTACACCGTTCGTCATCATCACAGCCAATCACAGAGAGGGCACGAAGAAGCAGCCGCCAATCAGGGCAGGGCAGGACAGGCCAGGGGGCGGACACACAGGAGGAGGCAGAGGGCAAGGTAGGTCGTCGCCAGGCGGAAGCAGCCAATCGTGATGCAGGGTTTTTGTGTGGGCGGGTGTTTTGATTTTGCGCGCAAATTTTGGAGTGGATGATTGGTCACACCAAAGCAGGCCAATGCAGACATCACAAGCGTTAAAAAAGGAGGGAGAGAAGGGGAAGGGGGCAAAGGGAGATGGGGGAGGGGGGAAGTCAAAACGAATATTAAAAAAGCGTGAAATAAATCGTTACAGGTCAGACGGAGACAATGTAGAGACAGAGAGGGAGCGGGAGGACATGGAGGAGGAGGGGAGGACGGACAGGATGTGAACAACAACCAACAGAGGACAGAGAGCCAAGGCAAAGCAAAGATTAGCGTCAGACGTCCAGTGGTAAACAACAACAACATTACAGCAACATGAGAGACCACTAGGAGCTGTGGAGGAGGAAGGGAGCGAGGATACGAGTCTCCATACATGAAAGGGTGGATGAGGAAAAAAAATACATAAATGGTAAAGCAACAGAGACCCATCATCCTTCCAGTTCATTTATAAAGTGGGAACCTTTCTTCTTGTGGTGAGCATGGATTACCCCCCCCCCCCGCATATATAAAACATGGAAAAGAATTGTGCCAGAAACAAAGACTAGCTGCTGAGGAAGAAGACAGGAGCCCACTTTATGAATGACGACAATGAAAATTAAAAACGATCTATGGAGATGGAGCCAGGGTATTTGAAGCCAAATCAAAACTCATCTGTGATCGCACTGGTTAAAAGATGCTATGCTGTGGGAAATATACTAAAATATAATGTGCAAAATATAACAAGACACAAAGAAGCTGATCTCATTGGCTGCAAAATGTGGAAATTTCAATAATAGTTTGTGAATACTGTTTGTCTGTGACGTGTGCATGCTTGTGGTCCAACGTCTCGAAAGCCCTTACCTGTTCTGGTAGCTAAAGTACGCAGCATCACGTTGGATGGTGCATAATTGTTTTCCGTAGCAGCATAGAGTTTGAGGGGAAAACTCAAACTGCAATGAGAAAAGACACAAAAAGAAAAGTCGTTTTTTAAAACTGTTGGACAGGAACTGAACATATTACAGCCGTGATACATAATTCATTGTTGGAACTTTATATTTAAATGCTATATCTTTTAATATAAACCTACGGTCAGCAGGTGGTTAGTGAAGCTTAGCACAAAAACTAAAAACACTTATTTCCACTCGTTTGCAGTCTTAGTTAAGTTTAGTTAAGTTAGCGGGCGTGAGTCTATAGCTTAAAATGTACCACAGACATCAATGGTAATAATTAAATATCCAGGAAGCGATTAAGCTAATTTCCTAAAATGTCAAACTCTTCTTTAACAACCTAATCCTGACTTGAAATTGGCTCATGTGTTCACCGATGGGAATATTTAATGTCTGTTTCTACACCTACACATGAAATGTAAAAAACAAAACGCCTACTGCTGCCTCACCTTCCTCCCACAACAGTATCCCAGGCCCTGCATGACCGGGTCGATCTCCGACTCAAACACCTCAGCCAGCTTGGAGCAGTACTTGTATACGCGTGACGTCTTGCGGTTGTAGAGCCAGGCGTTGTTGAACATCAGCCAGATATCGTCGACATATTGCCACGGCTCCTGGTATTGTCCCGTGTCCAGCTTCCTCTTGATGGTTGACAGGTCCATGGGGTTCTTCACAATATCAAAGTAGTCCTAGGATTGGAACGGGGCCGATCCGGATTCAAGTGAAGGGTCAAGAGAAAGTTGAGGAGGGAGAGAAGAAAGAGCAGCGAGATGGTGGAACGGTTTGGCCGTCCAAGGGAAGAGGATAAGAGAGAAAAGGAGGAAGAGTATCGTCATCATCAGCGTTGTGGCCGTCAGGGGTGATGAAGGCGTCGCAGTTGACCAGGCGGGACCAGAGTAGGGAGAGAAGAGGGTGCAGGGGGACAATGTTGTTGAGCGCTGCAGAGAAGAAGGTTCACGTGCAAACAGAGAGACATGACAACTTCTGCCCTCCAGCTCTCTGCTTTGCACCCTACATTTAAAGTCCCTATCTGAAATGTGCCGCGGGGACCAGACGAACACCGCCAGTCTGCCCAGTCCCCGGCTGCTCGTGCAACCACAGTCAAACCTTTAAAAAAAAACTGGCTGCAGGTGCATTTCATGCGATCACATTGATAAATAATGATTACAGGATCACAAGGCGGGGTTTTAGTTTCAAACGAGTACGTTAACTTATTTTCCCACAAAGTGATTAACACTGTTTGACCGCCACGGGAATGATTCTCTGCTGAGGTTTGGGAGCAAACAAAGCTTTCAGGCCTGGGTATCGATCAGGGTGCAAAACCAAGAAGAACAGAGCAGTGGCAACAGCAACAGGCAGACAGAGATTCACTGTTTTTAGCAACATAGCGGTTGGCGTTAACAACGACAGCAGTGCGAGTAGCAATATGATGACGGAGTTAAAGCCAACAGTGTGAAGCAAATGTAAGAGGGGCGGTTGAGTCTCCAAGTTGCTTTTCTGTTCCCGTCGTCTGCGCCCTGCTTCTCTTCCAAAAAACAATATCATTTGAAAAAGCAGCAGAGGAGAGGGCGAGGAAAAGAAAAGGCCTTTTGGAGATTCAACCGAAATAAGGGGGGGGGGACTTTCAAGGAGCAGGGTCCATCCCTTTGTCACCATGGCAACAAGTTAGGAAACAGACCCTCATCTCTGAATGGAACCACTCACATTAACAAACAAGTGATGTATAATAGCATTAACCAACCTACAGACACAAATTTATATCAGAGTAATTCAATGTTTCTAAATCCCAGCGGGTGGGGAGTAACTTTACTTTGCAATAAGGGGCTGGATGTTTATCAGAAAATGGCGTCGTACAAATTATACAACTGTGGAAATTTGCATCACTTGACTGTGGAGGTTCCTGAAGGAGAGGAGAGCCAATAGCCTGGTGCTCGCTCATCACTGCTCGAAAAATGGCCTTTATCAAAACCTCATATTGTAGAAGGCGTTGAAAGAACCGACACAGTCACTCTGTTATCGATACAATCATGATTTCTAATTTTATGCAAGTGCACGAGTGGTCTAATCAAATCCTCTTTTCCACAATGAGGGTAAAGTTACTGTCCCACCTCTACACACTGCCCACATGAACATCAACACTACTACTGCTACTGGTGAGGAACTGAACTAGAAAGCTAGCAATGGAACACGAGGATGAAAACTACAAAATAAAATGCAGGTCAAATTAAAAAGCTAAAACTTTGACAAAAAGGTAAAAGTCAAACATGATAAATTATGTATTAAATGAAAGCAATTGAATCATGAAGAGTTTTTGAGGTGAAAGCAAATACTGTTCTTTCTATGGACTGTCCCTGCTGAAATACACTTACGAGTTTTCTACTTTTTGGATTTCGAAAGCTATAAAAGACAATCCATGATTTATTAATTAGGCAAAATGGGTCCGGTAATATTGTGTTGTTCATTAGGGTTTTATAATTTGTGAGTCGTTGGAGGGGCTGACATTTAAAGTTAAGTCAACTTGCACTAAAAGCTGTCGACACAAAACTGAAATGTTTTTTTAAATGTGTAATTACTCAGCCAAACTAGGTTTTCATGTTGTTTCAAAATCTGATTTTCATGTACGATAACATTTACTTTGACCTTTACTATAGTTTCAAAGTAAAGACAAAGAGTCACTGCTTTGATTTACAAATGACCAGAAGTTTCAGAAAAGAGAACACAACTTCACACACACACACAAAAACATACGTACAAATACACTCGACCACACACTCTGAAATCTCATTTTCTTCACTTCTGACATGCAATGGGAAAAATCAACTAAAAAAGGTTAAATGTACTGTAAGCAGAAATATGAAATAAAATCTGATGACAACTATGACAAAGCAGAAAAAAATAAAGATGAAAAAACAAAGGAAAACAAACAATAAAAAAAACTACGTTTTAAGAGGAGTTGAAGCAAAATGGCAGCCAGTGCAGTCCCTTACCAGGTTAGTTTTGTTACTAGTTCGAATACGTACGGGTATTCCCAGTAACTGGGGGTCCACCGGCTGACGGAAGGGCAAGGACTCAGGGTCCTGCCGGTACAAAGCTTCCAGCGTGGGCATCAGAGCCTGACGCAGCTCCTCCGGCTTAAAGACTGGAAAACAAATGAGATTGTCAGATGGCAGGTGAAAGAAGAAAGAGGTAACACAGGCAGGAGTGGTTCTTCTCTCTGCTAGATGAAGGCATCACAGTTGACCAGGCGGGACCAGAGTAGGGAGAGAAGAGGGTGCAGGGGGACAATGTTGTTGAGCGCTGCAGAGAAGAAGGTTCATGTGCAAACAGAGAGACATGACAACTTCTGCCCTCCAGCTCTCTGCTTTGCACCCTACATTTAAAGTCCCTATCTGAAATGTGCTGCGGGGACCAGACGAACACCGCCCGGCTGCTGGTCTAACTCCACCGACTTACTCATGCAAGGTTGGGATGGGTCCAGACAGAAGTTGTGAAGTGAAACTGATGGACCTTCTGTCTACGTCGGGGCTACGGTGCTAGGGTTTGTTATTTACAATGAATAACTGCAAATAAACCACGATTGTTGGACGACATGGTCAACAATTCAATTAACAACTGTTACAGTTGAGATCAAGACGAGTGGATGAAGATAAAGACTTGACATGTGAAGGCTGATCACTTACTCTTCTTCTTGCACTGAGCGCTAGCTGGGGAGCTGGTACTGGATGCTGACCCCTCATCTTCCTCTTTGGGCTCCTTCTTCACCTCCGGCTTCTTGTCTTCACCCGTTGCTACGGACGATGACGTCGAGAACGAAGATGTATCCATGGGCTCGCCTTTACACCCATCCGACGAGAGCTTCTCTTTCTTTATCTGACAAGATGGAAGTGTCAGTATAATGATTTCCTCATCAATGTGATTACTTGTAAAACTGATCTAACTACTGATCAACTCAAATTTGGACTTTATCATTAACTCAATGTAGACAAGCTTACTTCAGGTTTCTCCTCTGTCTTCACGTCAGCCTGACCCTTTCCCATCTTCCCTTTGCCCTCTCCTTGTGAGTCAGTCCCTTCATCTTCCTCCTCCTCCTGCTTCTTCACCTCCATTTTAACATCTTCCTGGCTGGCAGCGGGGCCGTCTGATGGAGCTGGCTGGGAGCTGGCATCAGTGCTGCTGTTGACCGAGGCTGGGGAGGACACCTGACAATCTCCCGTCAGAGAAGGCTTCGCAGATAGCTGGGACAAAAGAACAGAGATCGAGGCTTAGAAGTTTAGAAAGTTAGAAGCTTTCGGTTGGTTCCCACACGCACTGCTTTTTAAATACATCTTAAGGACTTTTTGGTCATTTAATTATCCCTCAAATGAATGAATCCTTCGTAGTAGTTTTAAGTACATCCATTCATTCCCAAAAACTAATTTCCTTGTCGCTTTTTGGAATCAACAAACTCTTTTTTAAAAATTTTCTTTTTCCTTTATTATTACATGTGAGTAAGAGGGGGGAAAAGAAGTAGACTTAAATTCAAACATAACAGGGATCAAACACCCAACGCAAAATGAGGGCTCGCTGAGCCAGAGTAACTGGGAAGACAACAGCATCCCTGAATAAGGCTTTAACGTGTGGTGTCAGTAAAACAAGACTGTGTTGGAGAAAGAGGACAAACTAATGAAAGCAGGGTGATCTACTTACTGGGGTCTTGGGCAGCTGTGGTGGCACATGAGCATTCTGGTTGGGCACTGAAGAAGCCTGACCTGCTTGGGGGCCTGAGGAAGCCACACCCCCAAGAGTCTTCTGTGGATGCTGACCGGCCTTCTCAGAATTCACTGACTGTGCTGATGGCGGCTGCTGCTGCTGCTGCTGCTGCTGCTGCTGCTGCTGTAAAGTTTGTTGTTGTTGTTGTTGTTGTTGTTGCTGCTGCTGCTGCTGCTGCGGAGGTGGTAGCTGAGGTGTGCTTGGAGTGTGTGGCTGTGGGGTTTGAGAACCAGGTAACGTGGGGGGTGTTTGATGAGGTTGAGGCGTTAAGCTGCGAGCTGGTGACGGTGAGTTTGTTCGGATGGACGGGCAGTGCGGGTAGGAGTTGGGCTGGGTGGGGGTGGAGGATTGAGGCAAGCTGGGTAGAGGCCCAGCACCGGTGGCACTACCAGGCCCCATGGAGCCTCCAGGGGCCCCAGAGCCTGGAGCAGAAGAGGCAGACTGTGGTGCAGGACTACTGACTGGGAGGGAAGGCGGTGTTGACATCTGGTTCTGCTACAGAGGTGAGGAAACAGTGGTTAAGAGTCATTCATTTCGGCAGAATATAAGATAAGATATAAAAACAACATAAGATCTCCCAGTGGTCATGAATCTTCTACATTATTCATCACTACCCATCATTCCTGCACATTTACAAAAGACCCAAGTTCCTCTTGACAATCCAACGTATCTATATATAACGAGGTACAGTCACTGCACCACTCAATCCTCACCTGTGGCACTGTAGTCTGTGGCCCGGGCTGGTTCATGCCACTAGGACCAGAACCATGTCCAGGACTGGACCCGGGAAACTGGCCTTGGGGGAGGTACTGGTTCTGTAACTGTGTGGCATTAGGCTGCCCCATTCTTGCTGCACCCATGCCCATCTGGAAATGAGACATCAGAGGACATGTGAAGACTTAGATTAGACAACCTTACAGTCAACAGTCAGATAAAGATGTACTGTTGCAGAGCAAATCTACGTAATGTTAAGGTCAATGAGAACTTCATATATTAACCATGCTTCTTCTAGATTTTCTGTACACTCAGGTTAGCACTTAGCACTACATCATCTTAACTTTTTGAATCTGGTCTTAGTATTACTTTTGGAAAATGATTTGACAGCATAGACAGTGATACTAACCTGGTTCATTGGAGAACCAAGAGGAAGAGGAGGGGTCGACCTCTGACCCATCGACTGCATCCCCATCTGACCAAACTGGTTCATTCCTAAAGAGACGGAGGACAGAAAAGGCTTGTGTTTGTACTGAGGGGCAGCAGCACAAATCTCAAATTGCCGAGCTAGAGTATTAACAATACATGTTTCTATGTCTGTTCATGCAACACACTTTAATAATAGTTTAATTTATAGTTGTAAGATATACCTGGGTTCTGCATCCTGTTGACCATCTGATTGGGTCCGGCTGGTCGGACCATGGACGGATCGATGTGAGGACCATCTGAGAGGAGTGGGAAGAGTCACAGAAATCACAAATCTTGTCTCCAGGATCACAGAATAAATACAGATGTCTTAAAGATGTTTTTTGGGATGTGAAAGTGAAAGTACATTTCACCTGAAGATTGGAAAATTGTGAAAAAGTTTAGAAGTAAAATTCCATGTGTTATTTGCATGCCAGCATACTGTACACATGCATTTATGTGTGCCAATGTAAACTAAGAAGTGTGTGAGGGAGGGGAGGTTAAAAAAACAACTGTGTGTTTACTTACTTGGGGGTTGCCCCGGGAGCATGGGCGGCTGTCCCATGCTTGGAGGCCCCTGTGGGAGGCCTGGGGAGCCTATTCCAGGTTGGCCGGACATCATGCCCTGCTTCTGGAGCCGCGTCTTCCTCTTCTCCTCCAGCTCCTTTTGGATCTTGTAGATCTTCTCTGCCAGCAGGTGGTAGTACTCCGCCTGGAGGGTGATCCAGCAGGAGGGAGGGACAATGTTATAGGATATATCTCAACAGAGCATAAAAATAAATTTATTTCCTCATTCCTTAAATTGGATAGTTGTGTCACATTACTCAATACTTGTTGGTTTCTTACCCTACTGTTAGCCGACTCGTACATGTCACCCTCTACTTTCCGAGCGTAAGCCACCAGATTTTCCATCCGCCGATCCTTCAGTGCAGCTGGGTCGGGAGTGGGGAAGATGGCCTGTACACTGCTTCCACAAGCAAACACAAACCAACACACACATAGAGGCACAAAAACAGTCAATTGAGGCCCAATGTTGAAATTTATCTCATGTTCAAATGATGAAATTTTCGGGGGGAAACTCGTAGTACGCAGCAAACTCACAGTTTGTGGACAAGGTGGTTACGGAGGTCCTGTGTGATGTCCTCATGCCAGGACTTCCTCATGCCTGCAGCAGAAGGAGGAGTTGCTGTGGGCATGGATCCCAGGCTCCCCAAACTATCATTCATCAAACTGAGAGAAACGACAGACAAGAGGAGAAAGGAGGTGTAAGACTACAGCCAATACAGAACTATTTTTGACTTTGAGAAAGCCTGTATCCTGAAGTTAATAACTGTGACCAATGAAAAGCAGTCATACCTCTGTACATTCATGTTGTTGTGCAACATGGCGTCTGGCAGTAGTGTAGACTGCTGGTTGGGGGACTGCACTCCCACTCCACCATTCACTCCCATAGAGTTTGCTCCTGGAAAGACATAGTTGTAGAGTTTGAAGAATGTGGTTTGTGATTGGGAAATAGCATTCTTTGTGGAATACAGTCGCTTTATTGAGAAACTTTGATCAGAACAAGGTCAATAATAGGTCAGCAACAAACTAACCCATGGTGTTTAGAGTCCTCATTCCAGGCTGCCCCTGCAGCCCTTGGTTTGGCATGTTGGTCGATTGTTGCTGCGGCATCTGGTTTCCCTGGTAAGTGAGACCCAGCGCAGCGTAGGCCCTCTCTATGGAGCTGGGATCAATCTGGTTTGGGGGGTTCAGATTGGGCGTGTTGGACTGTCCACCTGGCACCCCTGACCCTAAAGAGTTCACCAAACCCACCCCTGCACTGTTGAGGAGCGCTGTGAAGAGAACGAGAGGGGAAAGAGGATTGACGGTAGAAAGAGAGAAAGAGTCAAAAGGATGAGCATTTGTTGATTCAAGTCGTCTATCGAGCATTTTAATGGATAGTTACAGGATTCTTTATCATTTTTAAATGTGACACACACACATAGACACAGAGTAAGAACCACTCACACTGCTGGTTCCTCTTGTCTCCAGCGTTTTTCAGTGGCAGGCATACAGGACAGTCATGTCGTGTGCAATTCTTCCAATGAGAGATTATCTGTCTGGATGAGGCACAGTGTGCCACTGCAGAGGAGAAGACAAACATTTAGAAAGTATCGCAAACAGGAAGAGAAGTGGGAAAAAAAGGGAAGAGGAAGGAAATTTTAAAATATGAAGAGTGAAGTAGGGAGAAAAATAATGAAACAAGAAAAAGGACGAGAGAAAAAGGAGAGAGAATGTTATTGTATGAGTCATTTGGTTCAATAAAACTATGTCCAGATGGCGATTCACTGAGAGTAGGAGCAAGGCAAAATGATGGTGGACCAGCCACCTAAAGAGAGAATAACTCATTCTGATACGAGGGCATGGGAGGATAACAAAGTTGGACATAAACTACAAACAAAAACTGGTACCGATACATTACAACTTTAAGCACCTATTCTTGTTTTTGTTTGTTGTTTATGTCCAACTTTGTTCATCCTACCAGACTTCGTTGTATCAGAATCGGCATAATTCGGCAGACTTACCCTGGCAGGACTTGCCAGCCTGGCAATGAGTCATGTGGTTCAGCACATTCTTCATGGTGCGGCAGTGCGGCAGGTTGCACTGTCGCACTTCGCCGTTGGCTTGCTCCCTCCGCTGGCACTTGTGCGCGTGGAGCAAAAGCACCAGCTGCTGTTGAATTAGCTTCCGCTTCTCAGGGTCTGCAGTAGGAGGCGCTGTGCCGGGACCTCCCCCTACAACATTGAGCCCAACCTGCGGCCCCCCCACTGCTGCTGCTGCTCCACCGACAGACACGCCACCAACCGCTCCAGGTTGCTGCTGCTGAGGGGGCTTGTAATTGAGAAGAGAGAGGAGGCATGGCCATTAGACAACCATCAGGGGCTTCCAATTAATAATTTAGGAAGACATTAATCAATTTAATGATCAATTCTTCCCAATATTTTGTACTTTTACAGCAGGAAAATACAGATACATGTATAGCAGATTTATTTCACTGAAAAGAATAATGCATAATTCAACAATCAAACACTTAAATGCTCTGTGAAGAAAGAAGCAAATATCTGTTTAAAAACGATGCTTCAAGCAAAACTGTAATTAAAAACAGAACTATATTGAAGCTGCTCTCTGTTTGAAAAAAAATACATTAAGTCTGTTAAATTGAAGCCAAATAGCAATGAGCACAAGTTTGTTTAAATTCTGGCTCCCGCAAGTGTGCCACCTTCCGATGACATCATAAAAGACAGCAAGGCGTGACTGGTCGGGGGGGGGGGAAAGCAACATGCAGTCTGTCACATCTCTGTCATAATACATGATAAAAAAAACACTGATTTTTCAGTGTCATTCATTCGTCTGACTAATTTTCATCATTTGTCAACACTGTCATCAAAGAGCGGTACTACAATAGACATAAAGAGGAAATAGTCTGGCATGAAATTAAAATGCAAAAAACCCATGATATAAATATACACATACACACAGGGGGCAGTAAATGACATGACAGTCGAGCAGATGAGACAATATTATTCTTTTTCTGCACAGTGTTTACATCTTTTCAGGCTTTTGTTGGTACAGAAACTGGTTTGGCTACCTCTGTAATTCTCTCTCGCACACACATAACTAAACATGCCCCCAAATACATTTGGTCTGAAAGCTGTATGTACAGACAGGTCTCCCAGTTAAAAGATTGCTGGCAAGACTGAACCCATAACATGTTGACATGTTGCTATTTATGGGTAGGGTTGATTATTGTGATTGCCCACTGAACGTGCACACAGTAGTCTACGCCCTTGTGTGCACTATAAAGGTGTTAAACTTTATCTGGACCACTGACGCTGCAGGATTTGTCCTGGTGCTGCTGCTGATGATGAGTCCCATTGACACAGACAATGTGTGAGAGAGAGTAAGAAACTGTAGTTTCCTTGTAACTGATCCAGGAATGCCAGTGGGTCTTTCCCTTGATTTATCTGTGAACTGTGATTCCCTTTTGTTACCTCTGAATGTAAACGGCATGGCTCGTCACAAGGCGCGTGTGCAATGCTAAAATATGTATAGTTCCAAGTTTAACCACTCAAGGGACTTCAGCTAAAATGTAAGCTTAATCTACAGTATTATAAGACTGTTGTCTACCTGTACAAAAGAGAAATAAAAATATCCTACCATCACAGGCATGCCTTGACCCGGTGGCACCTTCTTCTCCATGTTGAACTGATTGGCCATATTGTTGGGCAGGCCTGCCTTATTCTGGAGCTGCGGGCCCAGCCCTGCTCCAGGCAGCCCCTGGCCAGCAGATTGGCCGTACGGACCACCATAGGGGCCCGCATTGGCCATCATATTCATCTGGAAAGGAGGGTGAGGGGAGGAAATAAGAGAACGAGAGAGATGGGAGGGAAATCAGGTTAGGATGAGAGACAGTGAGCATGAAAGCACGATTTAAGCAGACGATTTACAAACATTCAAGGAGGAAATGTCGGAAATATCCAACACAAATTGGACTGTTTTAAAAAGACTCACAATATCACAGAGAAAACGATTCTAGGACAACATCACTTGTTATTTATTCTTTCACAATTACTTCCTATTGTAGTCGTAAATTTACAATCTAACTTCTGTCTTGTCTCGACCTTACTTTGCTCTGTGCATGAACTTAAAAACACGATCTACTGGTCACCACCAGCTAAGGCCTTAGAGCCACGCCACAGTATTAGCAGAAGCTGAAAGAATCCAATATGGATGCTCCAACACCAGCAACAACAGGAAGTGCTTTATTAACTGTTGCTCTAGGACCAAGAGAAACTTTAAACAGTTTATTTCTGCATCTGAAGGGAAAGAACTCTGAGCTTAAAACTACAACATTTCCTTTAAGCACAAAACTGTGGCCAATTCTAATACTTCACTTGTGCTTTTCTTAACTATATATATATATATATATGACATCGCAAAAAAGATGACGTGGTTGCTGTTTTGTGATGCCAACCAGGGGTTAAAGCATCCATGCAGTCAGAGAAATATATAGCAATTCAACCAGTTAATACAGTTATTTTTTGTACCTCCTTCACAACACATACACACATTCCCATTGATTTTAAGTAGCAATATCCTTTCTCATGTTCTGCATCTACACAACGCAGTGGACTGACAAACAAACACCCAATAATAATAATAATAACTTTAAATAGATAATTATTACGTTTTCAGTTTAAAATGTGTTTTGAACTGGTAATTTGCCGTCATGTAGCTGCCTCAAAGACGTGAAAAGAGTGTGTTGGCTGCTGCTTTGAGTGTAATTACCTTGTTCAGTGCTCCAGGTTGCTGTGGTCTCATCCCTGCTTGACCCCCTGGTCCCATTGGCCCCTGCTGCAGGGTTTCCGCCAACAGGTTACTACTGTTACCCATGCCTGCATTGCCGGGGTAACCCATTCTCGGCGAGCCATTCATCACCTGCCCCCCCATCAGCCCCTGCTGTCCAGTGTTACCCTTCTGGTTACCCATCATGGAAGCTGCTCGATTGAGAGCTGCCATCCCTCCAACCATCCCAACCTGCTGCATTAATCCAGGTTGCTGCTGCTGTCCCTGGGGGGGCATGGCTTGAGGTCCACCCGGGGAAACACTGACACTCCCCATCATCCCCATGGAAGCCCCAGGTGCTGTGCTGTTGGAAGTAGGGCCACCCTGCTGCGCTGTGGCTCCAGCTCGCAAGAGTTCAGACAGCTGTTTGTGTTTGGCAGCTGCATCCTGGCCTCCTCCCAAACCAATCCCTCCTCCGATACCTCCGAGAGTGGTATGGAGTTGGCTGGCATCCCCTCCGTTGGTCAGACCCAGGTCCGACGAGCTGATTAGCTCATCTGGGAGGTCGTGCTCCAGGTCAAAGAATGAACCAAAATCTAGACACGGGGGGGGGAAGACATATTAAAATCCTACCGACTAGAAAAATTAAGATTTGGTTCACAGACTTCACAGCTCAGGAATAGCAAAACGTGTATTATCTGTACTACACATGATACTTTGCCAATATTTATTGAATGTACAGCTCAGATATTAGTTTGAAAACTATCAACCACCAATCTGGAGCCCATAGATAGACACCCAGTGGATAAGTAACTGCCTCAAACAGCCTCCTGTGCATCAGTCTGTGGTTTGATATGGTGCCAAACATGGAGAGTGAATGCAGTAGGGTCAGGGTGAGAAGCCACAGAGGGGCAAACACTACAGTACCTAGGGAGGTGTGTGCATGGGATAGACCGTAGAGCTACGTTGTAGAGCAAACACGGGACACGGGAATCAGACGTCCTCTCCACAAATTAAAAAGGGAAAAGCCATTTGGGAGTACGGTCAATCAGAGTGACGCAGAAAGTTGTTAATACAGTGGATGCGTGTTTGATTTTGATTTTTTAATGAAGGCTTCCGACATGTCTCACAACATTCTCCTGAAAACCACCTCTCATCCCGCCGCACGCCCTGTGTTCGCTGCATTAGACTTGAAGATATTGAGGGAAATCAAAAACGTATCAAGCCTGAAATTCCCACTCATGCGTTTCCTCACACAGTTGAGCCGGTGGGGTGGTTGTGGCTACCGATCTCTACAGAGTTCACAATTCTATGAGCTTTTTTGTTCTGCCATTTTATATATAGAGAGTGTGATTTACAGCTTCGGGCCAAACACCACCATGCTCATTGGCTCAGTTTCTACTTACAACAGGATGCAACTAAAGGGGATGGTGGCAGGAGTTTTACAGCTTCTTGCTCAACATGTGCAAACGCATTGGTTTGCAGTAATACTTTATTTCACAATCCAGATGAGAGGCGTTCGCGTGCTCTGCCTTGGTGGAGAGTTTTTAAACAAGTAAACTGCAGCGCAGGGTCGACGTGCAGCTCCAGACAATGGAGGCTGAAAGAGAATGGGCTTCGACGGGGGAACAATACTGAGAAAGTAGAGGCGTTCGATCGAAACACACGAAAAGACCACGTTTCGGTGTCGACGGTTGAATTTGAATTTGCGTTTCGCTTTAAAAGCAGAAACACTTTGAATTAACACGCAGCCGCACGTTAAGCTCGGCGACGTTTAGCGCAACTTTGAACGAAGTGTCGAACAATAGCTAGCTGGTTTCACAACCGTTCACTGAAACGGAGCTTCTTTTTTTTTTTTTACTGTTTACAACACGTTAAGTACACGGAACTGGTGACCCCCGCACATATTTAGCTTCACGGCCACAGAAGGAGTCGCTAACACGTAGAAAAATGTCGCTGTAGTGATCAGGGTTAAGCTAATCGTCACTTATTTCCTTTGCTAGCAGCTACCGAGCTCAGCTGAGCCGGTCCAGCAAGGAAACTAGCTCGTTAGCTAGCTCGCCCCGTTACTTTCTCCTAAAGCTGTTCTGGAAATAGCATTTTGTCCCTTTGTTCGCGGAGCGTGTGTAAAACCGGACTTTCGACGTGCTCGCGCCCTCGTGCTTCCAGTTAATTGACTTTTGAGGCAGCGGGGGAAGTTGAAGCAAACTGGGGTGACTCGACTCTTCCATTGTTTGGAGGTGGATGTTGTAGTTCGGAGCTAGTTAGCCTGTTGAGGCTAACGCATCAAAACACCGCTGCTGGAAAGTTGCAGCTAGCACCAAGCCCCACATCGTGTTTTTCTCTTAGTGATCGACATGTCGACGCTGATCGTGAACCACACGACTCGGTTTTTTTTTAACCAAACCACGAATTCACTCACGTTTAAATGCATTAATTATGTAGCATCTCTGTTTCACAAGTTGCAGGGAAACTCTGCAGGCTCCTCGGACACTGAGCAGCAATTCATGCACAAACACACTTAAGTTAGTTTTGTCGAATGCATGCAGTATATTTACCATTTCCATCACTGGCAGACACGGAGAGAGCCGGAGAGGACAGCTTGGGCCTCTTAGCTGAAGGCGGGCCGGACTCCAGGACATTATCGGCCATATTTTTGACGAATTAAAAATGCAGTAGGTCCACGGAGGGCAAACGTATTTCCCTAATTTGCGTCTCCTTGTGCCTTAAAGAAGATCTTCTGATCGTTCCCCCACCGCTCGGGGGACGGTAGGGGAGAAGACAGCGGGACTGGACTCCTTCCCTCTCGGGTTTATTCCTCTCTGCAGATATCAGTCCCCCTCCCCTGGCGGAGATTTCGTTTCTTCACAGATTTGAGGTGGAGGAGGTGGGAACGTGGAGTCGGCAAAAAGGCAAGCGTGCGGCCCTCTGACAACCTCATGTAGCCTCCTCTACGACGCTAGACTGTCCCAAGATCCGTCCTCCATGGTGCACGCAGTCCTGCCCGCCATCGTCGGCGGAGAAACCCTCTACTTCACACCTGAAACGCTCCAGGAGTGTGTCGCTGCAAAATGGAAACTGTGATCCCCAAAAAAAAAAACCAGGAGTTGTCCCGTGTTAACTTCTGGAGGCAGATATCTCATGCAACAGTTATGAGATCCTCTGTGAGCTTTTCTTTACCTGAGCAGACATCTCACTGCCACAGATTCCTTTATGTTCCCAAACCAAGAAGGCAGTCGGTCTGTTTGGAGGAGACCACAGTTAAAATACAGTTAAAAGTGTAAGCGGCGTTCTCATGTGCAACACCGAGAAACAACTCATTACATTGGTTTGGCAAAGAGATGAAAAAGAAAAAAAAAAACTGCGGAGTCCCACGCGTTGCGATCACTCAGATAAAAAGAGCATCTATTGCAGATGTCTACTCCCAAACGTGGAGTGTTTCAGTTGCATGTGCATGCAGACTAGAATGTGCACTTAGTGTTTGACCATGCAAGGCACTGGGTCAGGGAGAACACACTCGTATTGCACACTTGGTTGTTGCAACCCCGTTTGCAGTCAGCGGGGGTTGAAAATAGAAAATCTTGCACACACACACACACACACACAACAAAAAAATATATATACAAGAAATCACTGCTCCTGTGCAGTTGATGCAATAATGTGAAAATAAATCACAGCGCTAATTGGCAATCAGTGGGCCAGTCAGATTGATCCAATTAGTTGTATTTTGCAGAGGACGGCGTGTGGGGGGGCTCCAGATGAGGTTCCTCCTCCGCTCGATGTAAAACTCCCAGATATTATTTTAAAAAACAGTTAAACACTCCCCCCCCCCCCCCTCTCCGGAGCACAAACAGGGGTCTATATACTTGTCGGTCGCTGGAGGTCTTGGTCATGCAGCCGAAGAGGAAACAGAAAAGCGCGTAATAAAAAAAAAAAAAAAAAAAAAGGACAGGAGCGCGGCGGAGGCGACGGGAGAAAAATGTGATAAAATGTGGCGGCGAGAGGTGATGGCTGTTTCGGAAGCGGAAAGCTCCGGATCGGCACGATGATGTTGACACCCCCGGAAAATCTCTCCAAATCCTCGGGTTGACTCTTTGTGATGGAGATTGCCCCCCTTCTCTTTAAACCCGTCTTTCTTTCCACCTCTCCCTCCTGCCCGGCAGCAATTTATTTATATAATTGTCTATGCGGACTCTTTGCTTCCTCCGCCACGGACACATAATGATTTTTCATGTTGCTGCTTTCCCCCCCGTTTCCCGCAGGTTTTTCCTGGTTCTAACACACGGCTCTCTTCCGCCTCCCCTCTCCGCAAATACACCCCCTTCCTCGGATTTCTCGGAGTATTTCCTTCTCATGCAGACATACATGTAGATACTGATATTTATTTATCACCCGCTGGCTTTTCCCTCCGCCGCCGTCTTCTTATCGTTCTCCTCGGCGATGCTTCGTCGCTCTCCCCGGTAACACGGACGGGATCTCGCCGCGCTTTCCCTCCACCGGCGGTTCCCGGAGCGGCAGACCTCGGTAGCCGGAGTCGCTCCTTCTCTCGGTTATCTCCTCCTGTTTCTGTCCGCACAAACAAAATGGCGGCTTGTTGTTTCTACTCCTCTGATACGGGGGGAGGGTTGAAGGTACGGCAACATTAGGCGTGAAGGGGAGGAGGAGGAGGAGGGGGAGGGGAGGAGGAGGAGGGAGTCTTCGGAGGTGCTCGGGATTGTCCGGAAACAGGCTCCGTAGATTTGAGTCTTCATGATGCTCAGTCACAGTAACTCTGTGTTTTACTGCAACTCACTGATCTCATCCAAATACTACACATACTGTCAGAGGGAGTATTCACAAATACTACACAATACTGTCAGGAGGAGTATTCACAAGTACTACACAAACAGTTAGGAGTATTCACAAATACTACACATACAGTCAGGAGTATTTACATATACTCCACATACAGTCAAGGAGTATTTACAATTTACAAATACTATACATACAGTCAGGATGAGGATTTACAAATACTCCACATACAGTTGGGATGAGTATTAACAAGTTACCTCAACTATAGTTAGAGATATGTTTACTACCATCATCATTATTATTGTCCCACAACTCTTTGCATGTTTACCTGGCTTTGTACTTATTTTCTCACTCACCTCTGGAAACTGCAATAATAATTAGCACAATAATTTGATTATTGCGCTCATCGCACTGCTGAGCTGACCCGTGCTTCTCATTGTACTACTGACCCTGTGTTAACTTACACATGACAAATAAAACTTGAAACTTTAGCGTGAAACTTGAACAATAATTATACAGTATATATTATATTTTAACATTCTATTGTATTGCAAAACATCTTTTTGCCAGAGAAGTAATTCAAATACACCATATTGAGGGAGACTTTCCTTCCATATCAGCAGTGGGATCTTTGTCTATGACCTTGTAACCATGAGGAGATACGTTCATATTATTTTGTGTAACAGTCAAGGTTTTGTAACTTGATTCAGTGCAGACACTATTATCATTAGCATTCACTTTTTCCATCGTGCTGTCCATCATCAGTGACCTGAGTCAAACCAACAAAAGTGATAAGTTATGAAAGAAAGATCTTTTTAATATACACACACATATATATATATATATATATATATATATAAATAAACACAATTTCCTTAAAAGGATTTTTTCTCTCTGCTAAAAAGACAATTCCCACACACACACACACACACACACAGTCATATTTCTGTGCATTGGAGTAAGGAGCAGCAGTTTTCAACAGGTTCTTCTTCATCAATCTCATGATGGTGTTGTATTGATTTGATATCCTCTGGTCCTTCCTGACCCTCCTACAGTACAATGAAAGCATGTTCAACATTTGGTGTTTTCATCTTCTGAAGTGCATCATCACAATGATGCATATTTGGGTGTAAAAGTGTGTGTATTTGAGTAAGACGACAAATGAAAGTGTTTAACCTGGCGTGCTATGATGGAAGCTATTCTGAAATAAAATAGAAATATGAAGGTTTTAAGAATGAAAACGCTTCCATGGTTTACACCTGCTGATAGCACCACAACAATACTGGATACATCGGTTGTTTCTGATTAGGGTCGGTCTCCATGTGGTATGCTGTGACCACTGTGGCCCTGCTGTGCAGTTACATTGAAGAGGAACTCATCAGTTACAGCATAATTAACAGTCGTGGATTTAAAGATTTAAAGTTTCAAATTTGTGTAATCGTCTTCTTAAATTGTTTTCACAGGACTTTCTGCAAAATCTAGGAGCTTCCACGACAGTTTCCAAAAGTGACTAAAACTGGAGTCTTGCAGTGCACCCCCTCCTGTCATGTAGCGGGGCCCTGAGAGTTGAGAAGCACAGCACACAGACCTCCTGTCAACTCTGTGCCTTACTTGCTCACTTGTCTCTCCCTGCCCTATCTCTGGGCACAGGCCTGTTCTACATCAGCGATGGTCTTTGGCGCATCAGAGGACAGAATCAGAGGGCCTCCCTTGTCTCGGATCACCATGTCATCCTCAATTCTGATGCCCAGGCCACGGAAACGCTCTGGCGCCTGGTCACTGTCCTCGCTGATGTACAAACCTGTAAAAAAAAAAAAAAAAAAGGAGAAAAGGGGGACATGTGTGAAAGCAGGAATAACATGAGCCAGAAGAGAGGGATACATCATTTGAAATGGGAAGTTGTGTGTTTGGGTTTTTAAACCTGTTTTAACACAAATTATCGATCTCACGGAGACGTAGATGCACATCTTTAATAAGAATCAAGATAGTGAGAAAGTATGTAAAAGCCTAGTTTATCCATACCTGGTTCTATAGTGATGGCCATTCCTGGCTGTAGAGGCTGTGAGCGGGACAGCTCAGAGGTGTCGTGGACATCCATGCCCAGGTAATGACCAACGTGGTGGGGGCAGTAACGTCGAGCAGCCTGGGACGAGCATGACAAGAAATATAAGGTCTTAAGAAGTTGTTGGAGCATTTAATTACTTCACTTCATCGACTGAAAACCACTGATGAGGACATAAATAAACTCATATACTAACTAGAATGGCATTCACTGGAAGCCAGTCCTACTCCTGTATAGCTCTTATGATAGAATAATAAAATGTCACTACACTTTATGGGAAATGCAACTTTTTGAAACACATATTGAGACAATTTGTTACTTTCAGCTACAACTTTGTTTCCCTAAAAGTTAAGAGCCGCTTACAAACTGGTGTAAAGCACAGGAACAACCATCAAGAATCTATTAATGGTCAAACTGCAATTTGAAACACTGATTATTACCTTTAGTACATCAGCATCACTGGTACTGGCCTTAACAATCCCGAGCTGCCTGAGCTGCCGTCCCAGCAGAGCCAGCATGGTGCTGTAGATGTGATCTAGAGTAACACCCGGGGAGCACAGAGACAAACAGGAGCGCTGGACCTCCAGGACGGCCTCGTACAGCTCCGCCTGGGCAGCGCTGAATCTGGCAGGAAGGAGGTGAGAGCAGCACATTACAGGTGTGTTTGTGTCTCTTTGTGTGAATACTAATGCGTTCTGGGCCACATATGAACGACCGCCTACTCAGCTGACGTCCACTGACCTGCTAGAGTTTCTCAATGAATCAAAAATGTTTTGTTCTTTTAACCTTTTGCCAAACTTACTTTCCATTTACCGGCCATGTCCGAGTGATGTCACTGACATAACCGAAGTATTCACAGCCACCATCAAGCAGCACCATTTCACCGTCCTGATGCAGGAGAAAGGTACAAGGAGTGATTACTTTAAGTGTTTGTACCCTTTATCTTTTCCAGAGGGCTAAGATTGCACCTGATATCACATGACTGATCCTTCCATTACCTTTACTATCTGGTTGTTGTTTATGTAGTGAAGAGTATTGGCTCGATTTCCTCCAGCGACCACAGGAGGATACGCCAGGAAGTTGGCGCCATGGATCCGATTCTCAAAATCAAACTGTAGGCGAGTATTTTATACTATTAATATGCTTTGACAAAACCTTTTTCATAGTATGATTGTATCGTTTATAATGAGTATAAGTAGCATATAGGATTATAACTGCAGTCATTGACAACAGTCTCTTTTAAATAAAAACTGAAATTACGCATTACACAAAAAGGTCTATATATGGATATATATATATATAAGTCTTTAAACTAATAAATAAAGAAATAATAATGTGTCCTTCATCGTGATAAATACCAATTTCGACTGATATGATTTCTGTCCCTTTTATATATAATATGTTGCTTCAGTCAGTTTGTCAGTGCTAATGAGGAACAGTTATTAACATCTGCAGGTACTGAATAATCAATGTATGATACTTATGCCCCCGGTAATTATATTAAAGAGCCTGATCAATAACAGACATGGAGATCATTAAGGGCCACACGTGATAGTGAGCCAGTAAAGTGCCACAGAAAGATTTTCAGTCACCTTCGCAAAGAGAACAGCTTCGTCTACGTCTCCTTGAGACAGAGCCATCGTCCTCCGAAAGGCCTGGAAGACAAGGATTTGTGTTGGTGCACTGCTTGTGTTGAAAAGAATCTCTACAAGTGTTACACAGCGTGGCTGAGGGACATCAATACATTCCGATACTGGGAAATACAAATACTGCAGGTATTTGGAAGAACATGTTAGATAATTTGATAGTATAACAATACTATAATGTTTATGATCTACAAGACAACATATGATTAATTATGTTAATAATGAATATGAGATTTGCAGCAGTGAGGTGTGAGGACAGAATGGGTCCTCAGAGTATTGAAAGTCATTCAAACACCGACCTGTGCTGTGATGCGACCTGCTTCTTGCATGAGCGCCACCTCTGCTGAGCTCTTGAGGGCCCTGAGAGAGTGTATGAGGGGCCTGAGAGAGCGTGGCATCGGCCCCGGCTCCAGCACAGGACACACGTGAGCCTGGTGGAGCCGAGGGTGGGCAGGCTGAGAGTTGTCGTACCAAAGCACGGTGCCTGAAAGGGAGTAGACAGAAAACAGTTAACTATGAAGTTACGGTCCTAATGAGTCAGTGGTCAAACGGCAGCTTTGTTTGTGGTCTATCTCGTAACCTTAGTTCTGTTAAGAGGCTGGACAGGCATCCCCACCCCCCCACGCACCAACCTTTCAGGGCCTTGAGCACAACACCCAGCTCTTCAGTGCTGTGAACTCTCTCGATGCCGGTCAAAGCAGCCGCCCCATCCTTCCCTGAGCGGGGCCCATCCCACAACTCTCGCCCCGGGTCTCTGCGCGGGACGAATAAGATGGCCTGATCTGGTCGCCCTTTCCCGTAAAGAACCAAGGCGCTGTCAGGCTCCAAGATGCCACTGAGGTAAAGGAAATCCTGAGGAACACATGACTCCTGCTTATTTGGGGAAGACTTGATAACAAAAACCCACAGAGGCAGAAGATGAAGAAATGCAACATGAAATCAAAAGGCACCTGGTTCTGGTGGAAGGGATAAGGGATGTCGTTGGTCATGTAGCGGGTCGGATGGGACAAAACGATGACCACATGGTTGCTGGAGGACAGAGAGGGTCCCAGCCTGTCTGCCTGGGCCTCGATCAGCGATGCCAGTCGATGTCTGCGGAGCTCATACTCTGTCTGGCTCAAGCCTGGGGTCACCTCACCTGAGGGGAAGAGATTAGCTTTCAGGTTGAATACATCAAGAAATAAGGTCACAATCAATGTTTTGGTGTTAAATATTGAAGAGAAAAGTGTTTCTACAGAAAATCATCACGTCACATTAAAGCCGACCTTTGACCTTTCAGATAAAAAAATGTCGTCGAAGGCCAAAATCACGTTTTGTGAGCTCAAAGTGATCTTGGCTTTTGACCACCAGAATCTAATCAGTTCATTTGTGAATCCTAGTAAACGGTTGTACTAAATTTGAAGATATTCTCTTGTACAGTTTGTAAGATATTGTGACAAGTTTATCACCAAAACATGCACTTCTATTTCTAAATGTGACATGAAGCATAGAGGAATACGTGCTTGGTGTGATTAATTGCAGGTTTTCCCTAAAAAGTGTAAATGTGTTGGTTCAGCACAGCTCTGAAAACAGTACTCACCGTGCTTAATGAGGTGTGGATGGGTGAAAGGGCTCGGCTGGCCCAGGTACCGCAGTGGAACCGTCTTTGGTTTCAAACCTCCTGGTTTTAAAGAAACACTTCTGGTTGGGCACCAAATACATCCTGGAGACAGACCCACAACACAAACACTCTTACACTGGTTCCCAGTATCCACTGAGCCACAATCATGTCAGAGAGGATAAAAGTTTCAGGTAAGAAAAAAGAAAAGGGAGACCAAGTTGCTGACTATTCTTTTTTATGGTGACGCCTCTGTTCCCTGTGTCAAGTTTCATAAGTTTTGACTGTAGAAATGTGGACAAAATTAAAAGGGACAGTTGACTACTTTTTCATTATATCACTCATATCTTGCTCCTATTAAATATTGTTTTAAAATAATCCTGAAGAGGTGACACAGATATTCCTCTTCACTCTGGTTCCTGTTGACGCCCACTGTCTGTATGTCACGTTTCAAGAGATGTTACTGTAGAAATCTGGTTCTTTTTCATTACATCACTCGTAACTTGCTCTTATGAAATATCAGTGACCTGAGCATGTAAAGTTTCTTCCTGTGACTTCACCCCAATGGAGCAGAACAGAGATCCCGAGGGGAGCAGCTGTCAGAACATGTGCATGAACCCACTGGAGCTTCTCACTGACCTGGACTCCTGCTCCCCGGCGGCAGCAGCTTGACAGCCGAGCGGAACCAGGTTCTGCTGCTGGAGGGCAACATGGTTACAGCTCGAGGACACGGCTCAGTCACAGCATAGCGCCACAGTGTGGCCGTGGAGCGTCGCAGACAGTCAACAACAGCGTCGTGCTCGCACGCGGAGACACGCAGCTGTGCGTTGCTGCGACTCACCGACGTGAAAACTCCGCTGTTTGTCTGTGGCTGACAGCCGCTAGCGTTAGCTTCAGGTTAGCTTCAGGTTAGCTCGCTGCTAGCTGACAGTTCCCCACGCTCATTGGTGCAGGGGGCTACAGTTCCCCGGAGTTTGGCTTCCCAGGCAGAGGCGCTTAATCCCGCCTCCTTTTGGCTTAAAGGGATAGTTCACCCAAAGATGACCCTTTTGGAGTTTCAGGGCTAAGAAGCGTTGCAGCAGAATCCAATAGAATTGAAGTTAATGGTGACCACTTCTTCAAATGTAAAAAACCCAACATCCCCCCCCATACTGCTCCTGTGGTGTCATCCAAGTGTCCGTCTGCCTGGAGCCGCGTTCACGTTTCTAACAATGGCTAGCTGGCCAACGTAAACACTGTTCCTATGCAACTGGAACATTAACTGGAACACGACAAATGTTCACAACAGCAACATATTCTCCAAAGTTTTCAGACGGGGGGTGGTGCAGCAGGCAGAGGCAACCACAACAAAATGTTAAATTAAATGTTCAATGTTCAAGACTCATTGTTTCTCACAATGTATTGTGAAAAGTAGTTTACAATCGATGGTCACTCACCGAGCAATATACCATCATGCACTGCGCCCGCCCTTTCCTACCAATTTAAATAAGAGCAGAGCCAAAAAGGATTAATACGAAGAGTAAAATAAACATTTAAAATGTATTATGGGATGATTTTTTTGTACATCATAATCATGTAACAATGACGTTATCACAGGCACAGAAGAAATCTGCCAAGTAGTGAGTGTCCAAAAGAGCTCAGTATATAGTTCTCTCTATAGAAGTCCCTAAATAGTGAAGGTTAGTGGGTGAGTGAATGATTTCATACGCAGCCATGTTCCCTGTATCAGAATTCATACGTTATGTCTCATTATGTCAGTTCGCAGAGGAATCCTGTAAAATCAGGGGTATTATTTGCTATTGTGTATTTATGGGTGTGAAATCTGTCACACAGAATTAAGCTTATAATGTGGTAATATTCCACAGAGAAATTTCCCATTAAGATTGAAAAAACACTAAATATATATAGTGTATATATATATATATATATATATATATAATCCTTCAGTCCAAAGGTTTGGGGTTGTGGAGATTTCCTGTAAACTGAGCTGATCCTGACAGACTCACTGCAGGGCAACAAATGCTCGTGACCTCTCGGGCTGTCCCACAACTTGCCTGAATGAAAACCCGAAGCGACGCTGCCTCCAGAGAAGCGTAGCAGTGCTGCAAGTCGACCGTCGCCGTCCTCTGTGGGGTTTCTTTCCGGCCGCCATCGGCGTAGATCTTCGAATAGGTGCGTTTAACTCGGATAAGGGGATTCTGTGTCCCGCTGCTCCGCCGTGTTTTCCGCTAATCTCGGTGCAGGCTGCAGCTAGCTCAGGGTGCTATCATGCGTCAAGCGGCCATGACATCAATGACGGATTCACATTTCCAGAAACTTCAGGCTGATCGACATTGAATCAGTGGCTCGTGTTGTGTTATTGCACATTGTGGTTTTCAGGGGAGGGGATCACGTTAAGGCTGTGGCGGACCTTCACTCGGCCCCGGCCGGGTTAGCGTAGTTAGCCGTAGTTAGCCGCCAAGAAACGCAAACAAGCCCAGGCTCTGTTAAGCTGTTTACGGGGTTTCTCTCTCTGCTTTTCCCCGCACGCAGCGCGCCGTGTGCCGGACGTGACAGAGCAACATGGACCCACGAAAAATGTCCGAGTTAAAGGGCTTCGTGCAGCGATGCGAGTCCAACCCGGGGATCCTGCACCTTCCAGAGATGAGCTTCTTCCGGACCTGGCTGCTGGGGTTAGTGCTGCTGCAGCACGTGAACACACACACACACAACACACACACACACACACAACACACACACACACAACACACACACACACACACACACACACACACACACACACACACACACACACACACACACACACACACACACAGTGTCCGGGTTATTGAGCCAAAAACCCACATGGAATTTATTTATCTGTCACTGTGCCACATGTCTTCTTAGATTGAAGGGATAGTTCAGCCAAAAATGAAAATTCACTCATTATCCACTCACCACTATGATGGGGGGTGTGTGTGAAGTGTCAGGGGTGAACGACATTGCAGATAAATCCAATCCAAAAATTCCTCCAAACTGCTCCTGTGAATGGAAACAAGGTCATTTACACCATGTTTTAGCCTAAATGTCTGTGATCCACACACGAATGCGGCTCTGGAGGAGGATAACAGGATATTTAGTCTAAAAACATGGTGTAAATGACCTTATCTCCATTCACAGTCGAGTCTTCCATTCACAGGAGCAGTATGGAGACGTTTGACGGCCTTTGGAAAGAAGCTAAAGATTTAAAAAAGCATCTGTTTTGACTAATCCAGTAAACTGAGAACCAAAATCATGTGACTTGGGCTTCTGGCTGAATTACTCATGGTTTTGTTTTGCAGCATGGGAGCAACGATCCCTCCTCCACCCCCGACTGAAGAGTCATGCCACGTGAGATGCTATTAATTCTATATTTGTGATGATTAGATTGTATTCTCGTGTATGTTATTCTTGTACTCTGATGTGTGTTTGGAAACCAAACGTGTACAAATATGTGGAGATTAATAGTATTGGTATGTGTTCCTGACGGTCACATCATGCTGTAACTCTCTGACCTGTAGGGTGGATGTCCCTGTGGACCTCCCCCTGCATCAGCTCCTCCTCCTGAGCCCAAGCCTCCTACACTGTCCGAGAGCGAGGAGAGTGAAATAGGTTTGTCCATCCAAACCTTCAACAGTTTCTTTAACCACACCTCTGGACACAGGAGTCAGTAGATTTGGCAGCTGGTTAGTTTAGTGGAAACCCAATCCTACCAGCACCACTCAATTTCACTTATCAATGCTAACTGTGCTGTTTGTGTAATCTTAATGAAAACCAAAGCAGTAAACACCCCGACACTTAAACCGGAGCAAAGAACTTGAAGTGAAGCAAAGTTTATTATAAACATTGTGTTCATCTGTCGGCCTTTTCAGAAATCAACGACGAGGGAGTGATCGAGCCAGACACCGATGAACCACAGGAGATGGGAGACTTTGAAAATGCTGAGGTAAAATGACTCTTTACTCTAATGCAAACCCCCGTCCTCTCGAGGAAACCAATCCGTTTATAAAGGAGATTCCAGGCAAGTTCGACCATTGAAACAGGATTCGTTAGATAATCTTGTCTATTAATGTCCTCAGGTCACAGAGGAGATGATGGACCAGGCCGATGAGATGAAGATGGAGGCCATTAATGCTATGGGAGAAGGTAGGTGGAGATTCAGAATATCGGGCCTGTGAAGATGAGGTAAACAGCACTGAACTAAATTAGATTCATCATCTCTTACACATTTTTCTTTTACAGGTGATCTACAGAAAGCTCTGGATCTTTTCACTGGAGCCATCAAGCTGAATCCCTGCTTAGCCATCCTGTACGCCAAGAGGGCAAGGTGAGAGCCACAGGTGTATTTTATTCAGGTTATTCATGGCAGAGTTTCACTCATCCTGGTCACTGTTCGGTTCCGGAAAATAATAACTTTTAAAGGCTCAGACTTTAGCTGTGACACAAACACTGTCTGCTTTGTAACTACTCTTTTGTTCTGAATGAGTGTAATCGGTGTTCCTCTGTGTGTCAGTGTCTACATCAAGATGCAGAAACCAAACGCAGCCATCAGAGATTGCAACAGAGCCATCAGCATCAACCCAGACTCTGCACAGCCTTACAAGTGGAGGGGGAAAGCTCACAGGTACGTTCCTATTGAAAGACTCTACTATAGGCCAGATACTACTGTGTGCTGTGAACGCCTGGCAGAGAGGTTACACCTTCACATCCGCATGACCAAACCTTCAGTGTAAACACTCCCAGGATTAACACCCATCAACTTTGGCAACTAGGATTATATCAATAACTAATCATGGGGCCAGTGATGGAATCAGTGTGACTCTCAATAAAACATTTAAACTGTCATTTTGTATGTAATTATGAAGGGATTACATTAATTATTTTTTTATAGTTATTGCCATTGATCTATGTGGGCTGCTTGCCAAAGTAAGGTCTGTTTGTGGGGGAACACTGCGTCCATGCTGCTCCTGCCATCTGCCCGGTGATTTGACGGTAACGTATTGTGCGTGTGTGGCTGCAGGCTGCTGGGGCACTGGGAGGAGGCAGCCAGAGACCTGGCCACAGCCTGTAAACTGGACTACGACGAGGACGCCAGTGCGATGCTGAAGGAGGTCCAGCCCAAGGTAAATTACCCGAGAAGAGAGGGAATAAAAAAACATGTGTGCATGCTCAGAGTAGAGGGAGGATCTCTGCTAATGTTCACATGTTCATATTGCAGAGTAACAGTTTGATCAGAGGTCTTTAGAAACCTGCACTGACAGAGAGGGAAACAAGTTTGTCTTATGTGTCTTTCTTACCTTTCTTTCCAGGCGAACAAGCTCATTGAGCACAGACGCAAATATGAGCGCAAGAGAGAAGAAAGGGATGTCAAGGAGAAACAAGAGCGGGTAAAGAAAGCAAGAGAGGAGCACGCAAAGGCTCAGAGGGTGAGTTGCTGTGGAGGATTTCATATCTGGAATAAATGGTCCTTCAAAGTTGAACTGCAGTGGTCAACTAGAGATGCTCACGGAGGCTCAAAGGCACATCTGCAGGCCGCAAGAGCTTTGATCAGTTCGCTTGGTAGAATCGCATTTCTGGAGTCTCCTGCTTCTCAACTCTGAATGCGACTCTCCCGTTCTGCATTCTGAGTCCAGCTCCAGGTCTTTATTTACCACGGCTTTACTCCTGCGGCTCACTTGTACAGTTTCAGAAAGAAATTTGCAACCAGCATCACCAAGAAAACGGCCCATTCGAAACTAGTTTTCACAATAAGAGTTTTCTGTAGGCCCCTTTTTAAAGCAATAGAAGAAACCACTGGTGACTCCTGAATGTCTCCTGAAACGTCTCCCATTCTTTTGTCTCAACAGGAGGAAGAAGCACGACAGGCTGGAGGAGGATTTTTTCCAGGTAGGAGATTGGAACCGAGCTGGTTCATTGCATGATGGGATAAGCTACACACTCAAAATACCATTATAGGAGACATGGGAACATAGAACCCTTTGGGGGGGGGAGCATTAGTCACATCATGTAGTTAAAAGGTGAATCTTTTCATTGTTGTTCAGCGGGTGCAGCTGGATTCCCAGGTGGAGCCCCTCCTGGCATGGCCGGTCTTGGTGACCTCCTGAAGGATCCTGAGCTTCTCAACGCCATGAAGGTATGACGGGAACATTAAAGGGATAGTTCACCCCAAAATCGTTTCTACATCTCAAAGAAATATGTTGTTATTTTGGAAAGTTTAGTTCTCTGTGTTGGATGAGAAGGTGATTGTTTGTGGAGGTGGAGTTAAGAAGAAGGCAGGAGACGATATACGAAGGGACGTGTGTTGATTCCACAAACAGGATCATGTGTATTTGAGCCTTTGACAGCGCAGCACAGACAAGGACTTAGATGTGGTTCACTAAAAGAGATTAAAAAGATGGAGGGGGAATTAATTTTCATTTTTGCCTTTATTTATGTGAGCCATAGAGAAGGAGAGATGGGAAACAAAACAAAAACTATTTTTAATCACTTAAACTGACAGCCTTTTAACCTGATTTTGGAAATGCACTGCGTGAAAATAAAGATGACATTTTCATATTCAACTCTAGGACCCTGAGGTGATGACTGCCTTCCAGGATGTGGCGCAGAATCCAGCCAACATCTCCAAGTACCAGAGCAACCCCAAAATCATGGCACTCGTCACCAAGCTAAGTGCCAAATTTGGAGCCCCACCACAGCCATAAACAGGAAACACACCAAAGGAGTGGAGAGGAGAAGGGGAGAGTGAATACGTGGTGAAACAATCTAGAGAGGCAACAATTATTCCACTGTGTGCAGATCAAACGTGGGGAGCGGGTGGCAGTTTATTTGGTGTAATGTCCAGAAAGTGGGGCTACTTTTTTAATGTTCTGCATCAGCCGTTCAGCACTTAGTGATGTCTCAACCAAGCAACCGAACGGTTAGGAGTCAGGTCTCTGACGCTTCTCAGTTGGGACGTCACTTAACCACAGTTTGATATTTCTTAACCTGTATCTGGAGAAGCTAAACTGGAAAGCCCTGCTTTTTGACGCTAGCTCACAAACCTTTTTACAGGCATTTAATACATGGTAATGGTTTAGCTATTGTGTTTTGTTAACAGATCTATTATAAATGCAAAAAAGTGCTGTTCTTGATTTCTCACCCTATTGGGAAAATGATTCACGATAATAAAATACTGAAACCTCTGTTCCTGCAAACTGGTTGGACATTCCTTTCACTTGATCTCTGTTTATGTTTCATGTTGTATACATAACCGCTTGTATGCCTCTATGCCCTCGACAGCCAGCGGCCGGAGGCATTGTGTTTTCGGGTTGTCCGGCCGTCCTATTCTCGTTAACTTGATATCTCAAGAATCTAATAAATAGAATGACGGGCTGATCCAGAAAAATCACTGCAATCAGTAAGCATAAAACCTGTCTGATCCCCCACTGAGACCTGAAAGCGTCCAGGTTACTGGTCAGGGTGTAGAAGGCGTGTTCTACTCTCTGCTACCAAACCCTTTAAACACTTCACCACATCAGTCCAGCCTTCACCCAACATCTGGCTCTTCCTGCTCTTCCAGGTGGCCGGTTTGGAGGATAAGGGTGGCTCTATTTAGACTCAGTGGCACAGACAGGGACTGCAACACTTCCTCCACAGTCCTCTTCAGCACTGTGGAGGACCTGATGCTGGTGATGTCGCGGAGTGTTTCCCAGGATGCCTTGATGAGATGGCCCAGTTCAACAATACCAGCCTCAACAAACTTAGTTCTTAAAGTTGCAGAGGGAAATGTGTTTTTCAGGAAGTCATTGTGGAAGAGCGGCTCCCTCAAACGGCTACATCCTCGGTCTGGGGTCAGGAGTCCATTCATCCTCCAGCGTCTGCCAGGCGTTAACCCCCGAGCTGTAAAAAGGTGTCAGTCCGGTCAGGTCCGATTCCCTGACAGTTTCCCTGTTCCTGCAGTTCCCCTGAAGTCGGTCAACAAATCCTCGCAGGAGAAGTAACTCCGTGACAGCGGATGTAGCTGAGACGGCATCAAGGGTCAACGAATCACATTCGATTTTTTAAAAAGAAAACGAATACCTATTGGCTGTTGGAGTGTCCATTTTGCTGGTGCCCCACATCTTGAAGTATATGTATTTAGACAGAAATGAACCAAATACAATTTGAAAACAACTTATTTTGAATGCTGGCAGGTGCTTAAGGTTTACCAGGTGCATTGTAAACTATATTATCTAATGAAATTGTTTAATTTGTATACAGACTATTTTGTGTCAGGATATTTGTACTACCCATACAAACAATCCAAGCTCTGTATTGTGACATTTATGTTTATTTTGAACTTACAACATTGAGAACAGTGAGGGTTAAAAGTGGGAGGGATCAGAGAGGAAAGAAATGACGATGCCTACTGAATGATGAACGATGCTAACTGAAGCACATAAAGGGCCATTTGATAGCAATACAGCTATCGTGGCCACACATTTGAAGTGAAAGCACCCTGATTTGTCTCAAAGGCGAATGAATGCCTTTGAGGGAATTCCTTTGACATTTCCCTTTTATGCAAGAGAGAACTAAGGAAATCCGCTTGGGATGAAAGGCTTTGAACTATAGGTACAAAGCAGTCAGCTTATATTGTAACAGGTCACTGCACCTTGACATTGGTTGCCACCTATAAATAAACCGAACTGAGAACAATTAAGAAGATGAAGAACGCGTCAGAGTTAATGCAGGACGCACCTGAGACAGAGATGATGCAGGACAAACCAGATAATGACATGGTGGAGTTTACCGAGACCGAGAAACACCTGCACATGTATGTCAGCTTGGTGATCCTGCAGGTCTTCCAGAAGTGCGATGCCTACAAGGGCGAAAAAGAGGAGGTTATGACCCAACACGTACACCACCTGCTAAACCTGATCGTGGACGGACTCCCGAAGGACCTTGTTCCCAACATTAAGTTCGACAAAATGGCTCAGTCTGTGTACAAAGAGCTTGTGCGTGTGTTCGGCAGGAAGCTGAAAAGCAAGATTCGTGAACAAGACCCAGATGAGGAGACTTCCATAATTGTGTCCTTTCAGACGAAGCTCAAAAAGCACTCAGGAAAGCTCCCCGGCACCTTTCGCTGTCCATCCTTCTCTGCCATCTGCTGGGGCTCAGTTGTGGGAGTAATCGTTATGGTTGCAATTGTGTGGCTTGTCATCACTTTTATGCCATAGAACTTGTGTGTGTGTGTGTGTGCGTATATAGATATGCACACACGCCCTCATAATCATATCTATGGTTATGAGGGCCAATTTTGGTTCATTACCATCATTGTGACTGGTCCTTACTAACTCAAAGGCTTGTTTGAGGGTTATAGGGTTAGGCATCTAACCATCATAACATCATTACCATAAGGTAATGATCTAGGGAATCCATTAAGTCAATGAGTGTCCTCACAACTGTAGTGAGCAAGTGTGTATGTGTTGGTGCACTGTATGGACCAGATGGGTTTACTCTGGGTGCTCCAGTTTCCCTATTTCTTTCTAGTAATATTTAAAAATAAATATATAAACGTAAAGTTCTGTCTTCACTTTATTCCACAGTTAACTGAAGTACATGCTTTGAAAACTTGTCAGGTGAAATGTAAAACTATGAATAAAATATGGGAGCTAAAGATAATTATTGTACCAATTTTGCCAACGAGCTTATGCTCCTTCACACATCGTGCTTTTTTTTAAGCAATAGGACTTGTGTTTATTTAATGGTGACACATCAGGTTCACTACATGATTTGTCTGATTTTCCACTCACTGCCCAATTTGGAATTCAGACAAAAGCCCACATCAGAGCTAAAGCTGCGTTCAATCGACAGTCGTCAATCACTAACTGTGAACTCATGATGCAAGTCATAAAAATGGCATTATAGAAGTCATAAAATGTTAAAGTATAATTAGTTGTAAAATGTTATATATAAGTGATAAAATAATAGTAGTAATAATAGTCCTGCGTGGTCACGGGGGGCTGACAGGCCAGAGGGGGGAATTCCTGCAAATCCAGGAGGTAGAACATTAAATGTTGTAGTATAAGTCATGGATTACTCCAGATGAGCGAAAGACTCCTTTTCAGATTTGTAAAACCTTTATTTTAAGTAAAAGTCCTGTATATAAAATCCTACTGAAGTAAAGGTACACGAGTATCAACAACTATAATACTTTAAGTGGTTTAAGTATAAAAAGGTTAAAGACCTTATTTTGCCCTCTAGACTGTTTCACCTACATAACACAATATTTAAGCAAACAAAACAGGATAAATCCTACAAACACACATTCAATGGGTAGTTTAGTAGATACAAAAACTGAATTTTACTATAGACATGGTAGCATGGCCCATTTGAGGGTATTCTTTACAGCCAGGTATTGCTTTTGTTGTTTATTTAGCCCAGAGACAGGGGTGCACATATGTACATACAGTAGATGCCTCATTGACAACTGCGATAGGTCTTCGCCATTTGAGAACAGCGATGACAAACTGTTGTTGAGGAAGTTTTGACCATACTCACACATTATTGTATACGCCACTATAAAATGTATATTACACTATATCTGTACAGGAGAATAGTGCCTGTCTCATTCCACGGATACTCCCTTCTCTCCCAAGGTCAGGTTCTAGATAAAGGACCAACAGGACATTGTAGCGTCTACGCTCAGGGACGTTCATATCTAACTCAGATGCTCCAGACAGAGAGACACCAACTTCAACTCTCACCAACTTTAATTCTTTAGTGTATTTCACCAGTGACAAGACGTAAGGACACAATGTGATTTAGGAATCAACACTTTAGACTTAACTGTCCAATAGGAGGCGAACACCTACATGTAACAGATGTTACTGTTGACGTTTGTGTATTGTTGCACCTTCTGGTCTCCTTGATGCATCAAGTCTACGTTAAAACCTTGGTTTCTGCTTCCCAAATAAGGGGGATCTAGATGTCATGGCAACACATTTTATAGTTACATCACCCCGATTTGTCTTAAAGGCAAAATGAATGCCTTTAAAGGGAATGCCCTCCACGGCATTATGAAAGAGAGAACGAAGGAAATCAGTTTGGCCTTTATGAAAGCATTGGGTGTTTAGATACAACGTCAGCTTATATGAGAACAGGTCACTGCACCTCGACATTGGTTGCCACCCAATAAACCGAAATGAGAACAATTAAGAAGGAATAAATATATAAACATTAAGTTCTGTCTTCACTTTATTCCACAATTTACTGAAATACATGCTTTGAAAACGTGTCAGGTGAAATGTAAAACTGGATGTGGGAACAACCTTAAGCTAATAAGACTTCTACCCATACAAACCAACCAGGCTCTGTATCGTGAGACAACATTTACGTTTATTTTGAACTTACAACATTGTGAGGGTTAAAAGTGGGCGGGATCAGAGAGGAAAGAAATGAGGATGCCAGCTGAACGATGAATGATGCTAACTGAAGCAAATGAAGCTTTTAGCAATAATACTGCTAGTGTCCATATCTGTGAAAACATGAGAGAGAAAGAGAGAATTATTTCATCTTATTAAGAATTGCTTCTTTACATTGTTATTGTTCAGATTTTATTTGTGATTTTTGCAACACATGAAGTTGTGAGGATGTGTTAAAAACATTATAAACTACTTGTGCAGTCTCAGGCAACAATGAGCAACCAAACTAAGATTCAATGCACCGTTAGAATAATCTGCAGCTGTTTCCCCAGAGCCATACATCTGTACTAAGCTTTCAAGAATTACACCTGAATCTAAGATTGATGATACTCACTTCTGAAACTCCCACTCCCTGTTGTCCAGAGGGCAAACCTGTCGGGTTTTCAGCCAGCGAGAAATACAGTGGAAATGGAAGGCGTGCTGTAGATGGAAAAAGAAAAACAGGGTAGAAGGACACATGAATATACTGTATTCATTGTATGGTTTATCATAGCCAGAACTTTTATGTTTTCATTCACAATATCATACCCCATTCAAAATATCTCACACGATTTGCATATAACTTATTAATAATTTTATTGTAAATGGCATCAACATGCTCAGCAATCAGATGGGAGGAAGGTATTGATTTCTCATTTATAAAAATCAGCATTAGAAATATGTTCGAGGCAGGTATGGAAACTCACATTGCAGACACCCCAGGCTACAGTGCACTCCTCAGAGGTAGCAGAAGCCTGGTTGGCCTGGCACTCAATACCTGGTGGGGGAACGAGACAAATGTCAACAGATGCAATTTCACAAAACCGACACTTGGTTCCGAACTTATGGGGACCGCGGACGCAAAATGTTATATCTACTGTGACTTTGTACAGTAATAACTGCTTAAATTAGAATCCAGAGATGCAGTTAAATAAAAACAGTTGTGTTCACCTGGACTGTGTGTATTAAAAGTATCTGACGGTGAAAGCCATGGACACTGGAGGAGTGGAAGAATTATTGAAGCCTCCTACATCATTTAAGTCACATGAATGGGAGCATTTTGGCTTCCCGGATAAATGTAAGGATGACAAAACAGCTACGGTAAATAGACATTGTTCTGCAGAACATCTAGCATGGCCACACATTGGAAGCGACATCAAGGTTCTCGAAAGAAAGGTTCTCGCCTGTGAGAGACAACCAGAGCTACAGCTGAAACTATGAGGTCTGACTGTCTGTGTGGACAGTAACAACTTTATGGACCATGGCAGTTGTTGATTCCACAACTGTGTGAAGGTGAACTCACAGAGATCCATGATGTGGTTCCGACAGATGGCGCAGTTATCCACCACGATGTCCCACGCCCACAGCGCCACAGCATTCCACTGGTGGGAAACAAGAAACAAGGAAATTTACATCTCACACTTCAGACACAAACATGTCGATGCTCGGGTTGAGCAGCACAGAACCACATTTATATGGGTTTAAAGTGAGAGGGGTCCACCACAACACACAGTCACACACACACAAACAAACCACGGCTCGTTCATTAAATCCTTCAAGTTCATACACAAGAGAAACTGAATAGTAATGATTTGAACAGACATTGGGCAAAACAAGATCATTTGTAATACTTTTACATTCGCAACAAGTTTTCCCTTTTCTTTCACACAGTTAAGATTCTGAACACAAATTGACATCTTATGAGTTCGGTTTGTTTCCATTCTGCACAATTCCAAGGAAACAGGGTTGTTTTGACTCTTTGCATGTTGGGAAATGCATTTGAGCTAAGCTAGGTTAGCTAGCTTAGCTTCAGTGATCCATGGCGTCAATACGGTTTCGCGGAGGCGCTCGGGTGGCTCGTCTCCGGTCTCGGTTACACCGGAAGGGGGGGGGGGGGGTGGTCGGTGGTCTTCATCACACCGCGATGAGTTGCTGGTTTTAAAAACGTTGCTTCACCCCCCCCCCCACACACAACGAGATGTGCTAATTCATGCCGACAGCTAATCTGCGTTAACGGCTAAACGCCATAATGAGTTGGCGCTAGCATGCTAACGGCCGGCCCGTGTCATGGAGCCGTGTTAGCGGTCACCGGGCGCGGCGGACATGTTTTGCTCGACCTCTCCGCCATCATACCTTCTTCACTTCGAACCGCTTCTTGCTGGCTCCGCTGTTGGTGCCGCTCGGTGTGTCTACATCCATAGCTGCCGCCATCATGAAAGCTGAGGTTTAATGCGATCCACCCGGAAGTAGAAACCCTGTGATTTCCGCCGGTATCAGCGGGTTAATGCCGGATCATGGACTGGACTGTGTCCTTCTGATCTGATCTTGAAGAAGAGTTGATGTTGATCTGATGTTAAAAGAGATGAATCCTGTTTTAATGTTAAATGAAGGAAGAAGGGAAAAGTTCAGGTTCCACCGAGATTTGAACTCGGATCGCTGGATTCAGAGTCCAGAGTGCTAACCATTACACCATGGAACCGCTGCTCCACATCGAAAATACACACAGTACTTCAAGACACGTCACAGAACAGGGTGCCCCAAGGCATAAGTGGTAGAATTACACACTCAAGTCATGTTTGTCAATATGTCAATATGTCAATATACATTAATAATCACACAGGACTAATGTCACTTCTCTCTTTTCCTTTATTCCCCCTTTGCTTTGGGCTCTGCTGTGTTTATTCACACAGTTGTTATCTGAAGAGCTTTATTTAATAAAAACAACATGTTAACACTGAACACGTCTCCTGGCTTTACGTTCTCTTATTTCGGTGCCTTCTTGGTCTTTTTGGCCACTTTTGTTGACGCCGGTTTCCTCTGAGGCTGGTTCTTGGTAGGTTTGGGTGCTTTGGCTTTGGGCTTTGCGGGTCTAGCTTTGACTCCCGGGGCCTTCAGGAGACTGGGTTTGGGTTTCTTCACTTTTGGAGCTCTGGCTGCCACGACGACCTGCTGGTGTGAGGGAGAGCTGCTTCCTGGGCACGACACGAAGACCTGGACGTCCCTGACCTTCTGACCCCGGAGCTCAGGAGGGTGACCGCAGGTGGCCGTCACCTCCAAACTCACATTCTCCATCCACCTGAGGCACAGATACAAAGAGACAGAGGGAGACATGGAGTCAAGTAATTATTCTGAGTAGAACAACAGTTAGCTCTGTTTTTGTTATGCTCCCCTGATCCCAGTAGCAACTCTCCTGTTCGATCTGCTGCCTCAGAGCAGGTTGTGCCATATCTTTGCCGAAAGTGGCACTGGTATGTCAAACGAGAACTGGCCCACATTTGCTGCATTGCATCTCTGGGCTCACATCCATACCTAAAGTGACCCAATGCTGTGTTTGTATAACCAGGCCACATTTTGCTGGATCATACATGGACCAAGTTTGCTTGACTCAACCAGATTATCCCTCGCTGACTGAGCCAGATCTTTGCCGAAGGTGGCCCAAATTTGTTTTGTGCTAGTTAGGCCATAATCACCATTTAAAAAGTGGACCACTTTATAAAACATGTTATCACTACAGGCTCAAGTGCAGCATCATTTCCTGAAGTGGCCCACTTCCGTATATGCTATCTGGGATGTGGATCGCTCTACCAGTTGTGCCACCCCGCTGCAGTGACTAAAAAAACATTTACTCACTTAATTTACCATTAAACAACTCAACACATATTTATAAGAGACTCTGCACTGACCTGCGCAGCGGCAGTAGAGCACAGTCACACAGCAGGGGGTTGTCCTGCAGGTCGACCACCTCCAGCCCAGTGAGCGGCTTCAGCTCAGGAAGCTCCTCCAGCTGGTTTCCTCTTAAAGTCAGAGCCCTCAGCGCGGTGCCCAGCCCTGCCAGAGCGTCCCGGGACATCTGGACCACGACACAGTTTAGAGAGCCAATCAACGATAAGTCCTGCTTTTTCAGCTGTTAGCATAAATATGGATCCAGTGTTGTGGCTTTTATTAATATATTTGTTTAAGTTAAAAAACTAAGAACATTTTAATGGTAAAAGTAAAAAAAAGTGCATTCAGAGATTGGAAAGACACAGACATGAAGCTAAGGATACTTGGGATAGAATGTTACGGTCTCTTGTACCTTCTCCAAACCCATCTCATCCATGTAAAGCCTCTTCAGACTCTGGGACATGGGCTGGAACACGTTCGGTCCCACCCAGCGAATCGGGTTCCGAGATAAATTGAGCTCCTCCAGATTAGGGACCTCAGACAGAGCGCTGGTTGACACCTCTGGCAGCTGATTTGAGTCCAGGTGGAGTATAGCTAGGAAGGCAGAGTCCAGAGCACCCTTGGCAATAGCAGTAATGGTGTTATTGGTCAGGTAAAGTTCCTGTAGCTTTGGGGTCACTGAAGACAGCAAACCAGTGGGCTCAAGTTTAGAGATGGCATTTCGTTCCAGGTGTAACACAATCAGACTCGGTAAGAGTCCCACTGCTACAAGAGAAACACAAAGAGACAGACAATATCCTCCTCTTAGCTTCCAGTGTTTATCTACCATGTAAATTCTTTTAAATGTAAATCACACACAACCAGACTTGATTTGACAAACCACTGACAAACCACTGACCTGCTCCAGGGAACTGTGCCAGCCGGTTCCCCTCCAGGTAAAGGTAGGTCAGCTCGGGGGCTCCAGCGAAGGCTCCAGGGTCCAAGGATGTGAGGCTATTGTCAGACAGATACAAATAAAACAGTTTCTTCATCCCCCGAAAGGCGCCGCTCTCGATTTCGTGGATTTTGCAGAGATCCAGGTGAAGGGAAAGAACTTGGCTGGAGCCGGGGAAGCTGTTGGCAGGAAGGTAGTGGAAGTGGTTGCTGCGGAGGTCGAGCAGCTGCGTCTTGGCGGGGAAGCCTCTCGGGACTTTGGTGTGACCCTGACCCTCACATGTGGCATGCTGGGATTCAATCTGGCAAAGGTGTATGGAACATAAGAACAACAAAGATTTCAGATATTTTACCTGAACCCTAACTGGATTTCTTTGGGCACTTGGGGGCAGAAAGTTGTGATTTGCACTCACATCACAGTCACAGTTAGCTGGACACTTGGAGGTCTGCTTGGGCTTGGCTGTGGGTGGAGGGCTTCCTGTGCTGTCACTCTCCTCCTCAAACTCGTCCTTTAGCATCTCTGCTCGGCTGCGGCAGCGCAGAACCAGAGGAGCCACCGTCTGCAGCGGCTCGTCTGAGAGGTGAGGAGGTCCGGCACAAGCTCCCAGCAGCTTCACACCCCCAACACGCGCCCACTGCTTCAGGGGCCGCATGTAGCAGTTACAGTAGATTGGGTTGCCTTCAAGAAAATTGATGATCAGGATGTGTTAAAGATGTTAAAGCACGTTCATCTCTACATTTCTTGATTAAGATTTCATGTCAGGATGTAATGAAAAGCTGCATGTCTTGATTTGTGTTAATGAAAAATGTCTGAACACAGTTGTACCAGTCAGGTTGAGGCTGCCCAGCTTCTTGGGGCCTGACAGCGGCTCCAAGTAATGCAGCTGATTGTGGCTGAGGTCCAAGTGGGAGAGGAGGGGGACGCGGGACAAAGCCTGGTCGGACAGGTCCTGCAGGGACATGTGGTTCAGGTAGAGATGTGTGAGCTTTGCCATGGAGACGGATTCTTCCCCGAGGTAAGTCATGGGGTTGTGGCTCATGTCCAGGCGCTTGACCTCGCTGAGTCTTTACAGTGGGAAGAGAGAAAAGTAAAAACCAGAGCGACACATTCGCCCTTTGACAAATCAAGGCTGTTGGGTGTTTCATTATGTGTCATTTCTTCTTTCACTCTCTTAAATGGAGTGTTAAGTTCTCTGTTGCTGGGCCTATTTGTACTAATAACCAAAACCAAACATTTAGAACAAAATAAAACAATTATTTAAGTTCATGTGCCTTTATAAGCGATATCAAGGCCGGATTACCAACCAGGCAAAGCAAAATGCTGTCACAAGGTAAAGTTCTGTACACAATGAACATAACGATCCTTCAGACTGTCCCACCTGGTCATTGTCTGAGTGGGAAAGAACTGCAGCTCATTGTGGTCCAGGCTGAGGCGGCTGAGGGTGAACAGGCCAGCGAACGCCTCGGGGGCCAAGTTGTTCAGGGAGTTGTGACTCAGACGCAGCCACTTGATGTTGAGCAGGCCCTAGAAGAGAAGCACTGTGGGATCATGTTGCTCGATTAACCGTGAAAACCCTGTCTGTGTTGGTGATGATAAAATAAGCACCAGTACCTGGAAGGCCATGTTGGGGATGTACACCAGCTGGTTGTGGGTGAGGGCCAGCAGGTTGAGGAAGCCGAGCTGTGTGAAGGCTCCAGGCTGAATCTCCTCAATTCGGTTATGGTCCAGATGCAGCTCCTTCAGGGACGAGAGGCCGTCGAAAGACTCCTGCAACAATCAGATCCAAATGAGAGAAGCTCTCAGCTTTAAAGTTTTGCTAAGAAAATGTTTAATAGGGTCAGACATGCAGTTTTTCACAGTGTCAGTCTTGTTCTGTCACCTGGTAAAGGATGTCAATTTTATTGAAGGCCAGGTTCAGGGAGACCACGCGGCCCAGGGTCCGGAAAGCTCCTTCTTTCACCTTGATGATGTTGCAGCGCTGCAGGTTGAGGTGGGTGAGGTAGGGTGTGAGCACAAACGCGCCCCTGGGCAGCACCTGCAGGTTGTTATTCTTCAGGTCGAGTTTCACTGTAATCTGTGAGGGAGATGCAGCTGAATGGAGGATGTATCGAAGACAGAGGTGGAAACCATTCTTCTTTGAGAGAGGTACGTATGAATGGCATTATGAATGGATAATAAAGTCATTTACCAGCTTCTGCTTGGATGGGTAAAGATTTAAATATAAGAAACATTTGAAATTCATCAGTTTTCTTTCCGTGTTCCTTCCTCTTTGAGGTGTGGAGTGAAAAGGAGGCACTGCACTTTACTTCTGAATTCCTCACCTCGTCTATAGTTGGGGGAACCGTTGTTAGGTTCTTGCCAACGCAGGCGACTGTGAGTTTGGCTCCGTCACAGCTGCAAACCCTGGGACATTTCCCTGCTTCAGCGGGTAAACTCTGTGCTAGACCCAGCAGGACGATGGCAGCAGAGAAGAAACGCATCTGTTCCGGGAAAATACAAACCTCACAAGTTAAAATGGATGTTGTACTGTTCAAACTACAATTTACTAATGTTACTGTTAAAAACGCATCCTTGAATTTGACACTGGCTTTGTTTATACACTCAAAATTCCCCAAATAAATGGCTGTATAAATGAAAACATGTTGTAGGATAACACTGGATCTGTACTCTATACTCAATAAGATCTCAAGAACCACAAGTGTCAGCTCTTCTGGTGAAAAACCATGTCACGACAGTTACATTAAAACACACACACAGAGTTTACCTTCCAGCAGAACGTCACAGCCGCAGCACGGTTGGATTTCATGTGAATCTGTCAGTTTAAACTCCAGTTATCCACCAGTGACTGTTTTAACTTCACTCGGTGTGTCCAGTGCTCCGGTTGCAGCAGGCAAACAAACAAGGCTCTGAAAGATTCTTCAGCGGTGACCCCTGATCCCTGTGCCCCCCCACTGCAAATTAACACCTTGGCATTACATTTTCTCTCCAGTTGGAGGCAGAAACCCTGGGGGGAGGCGACTGCACTGCATTTGTTAATTTAAAGACATTTAACTGACTATTCTTGGTTTGTACGTTGGTGCTTTTCACATCTTTGGCTTCCAGACATTTCTTCTTCAAAGCTCACCTTTACTTTAAAAATATAATAAACTAGAACACGTCTCCGCCCAGGTCCAACAGTCCTCTTTAGTTCAATCAAGCATGCATGATTTTTATTATCAAGAATGAATGAATGATTCCCTGGGAAATCAGTGAAAAGTGAAAAATAAAAAACTCCCCTGAACCAGACCTGAACCAAAATGTAATCTTGTGTAATCCGTTCACACACTCAAACAAACCAAATGACGGACAGAGGAGAAAACACCACCTGCTTGGCCGAGGTTATTACAAATTCTACGCAGTTAATAATGTACACAGACATCAAGCATTCAAAAAGTTTTATTTTGAAACAGCTCCCAACAACTCAGCCTCATTCAAGGCAGAAGAAACTTTTGAAGCCATCTAATCCCTTTTGATGGTTAAAGTTACCTTTACAGTCTTAATTCTATATTCACCACTCAATAGATATTTGATAATACCGTTGTTTGTACATATTTCTATCGAATTTCAAAAACATTTGATATACATATATAAAAAAACCAGCCCTGTGAAGGTAGATATGAAATAGAAAATGTACAACGGCTGATGCCTCAAGTCCAGATCAATCCAGCGCAGAACGTTTTTAGTTTGCAGTAAAGTCAAATGTGCTTCAGTCACGTGTCACAAACCAGGACACGACACACAGATTAGCCTCCTCTTCTTCACCAGAAAACAAAGGGAGCGTGAAGCCCAGGTTGCCGGTGCTGTCCTGTGGTTATACGAGGATACTTGAAG
This sequence comes from Verasper variegatus, assembly GCA_026259375.1. Lineage (NCBI taxonomy): Eukaryota > Metazoa > Chordata > Actinopteri > Pleuronectiformes > Pleuronectidae > Verasper > Verasper variegatus. The sequence continues at coordinate 17,823,520 of CM048054.1, forward strand.
TACTTCAATGCCATAAGAATGTCCTCGAAGGGTGAGCTGCTGAAGAACAAGTGGAGTCTTCTTCACATGTGCTGCTCTGCATCAGATTGGGATCCATCATGTCAAAGTTCAGTCCGTGAGAGTGTGTGTGAGTGTGTGTGTGTGTGTGTGTGTGTGTGTGTGTGTGTGTGTGTGTCCTCAATCCTCAGCCCCGACTCTATGCAGTGTTGATTGGAGGCCGTTTCTTGCGTTGCCACACGAGTCCAGGACCTTGTCATTTCTGTGAATGATAAACACACATAATGAATTAAAGGTTCAGTGTGTAAGATTTAGATGAAAGGATCTATCGGCAGAAGCTGAAGCTATGATTTGTTGTTTTCTTTACCCTAGAATGAGCCTTTTATATCTAAATACTTTATATTTACATCAGGAGCAGATCCTCTCTCTGGAGACGGCCATGTTTGTTTTTACAGTAGCCCAAACTGGAGGGTGAGGTGAGGGGTATTCAGCTGCAACATGCAACTTCACCACTAGATGTCACTAAGCACTAAACCATTACCTTATTTTTCTAATAGTTACAGAGACTTCAACATTGTTAACAAACATATTCAACCACCACAGTGTTTCCACCACCGACCCCATGTGCACCAAGTGTAAGAAACATTCGTGTTTGTGCTTCACTCCTAATGATGGGATGAATAATCCTGGCATTTTGTACCTGCAAGCTGCCTCCTGATTGGCTCATTCGTTCACGTCCTTACCGGGACATGAAGGCCTCGAGGACGGCCACGTTCTCTTTGGGGAAGTAGTCCTGTCTGACGACGTGCTCCAAGGTGTGGAGGTGGCCGGGAACCACGAGCACAGGCTTCACTTTGTCCTCACTCTGCGCAGCCGAGTCCACAGGAACCAGAGGAAGCACCGATGGGGAAGTTAGGAAACAGATGTTAAAAAGCAAAGGAAAAATGTAATGAAACAAAAGTGAGGAATACAGGTTCAAATACAGCGTACCTTGATAAGTCCAAGCAGCACTAACAGGGATGACACAAAGCTGTAGCCTTGGAAGGAAGGAGTGGAGAACGCTTTCTTCAGAAGAGCATCTGTGACGAAACAGATCGAGTTACACACAAACATAAAAAAGAAATCATATTCCTCTATACATAGAAACAGAAGGCAAACAATCATATGTCACACACGTTACAGTGGGTAAAGTGTCTCACCGATACTGTCCAGCACTGCGTTCTTAACGTCATTATTCTCCTCCTTGTACACAGACGCTATCTTGAGGAAAGCTTCAGCTGTTTTTGTTGCATCGCTAACATCCACCTACAGAGAAAAGAAGACAGATTGATTCCTGTATCACCAAGGTTATTTGTATTCTTAACATCCAAACCCTTAACCACAAACCCTGGTGATGATGGGTTTGTGGAATCATCCCTGTGTTTACCTGCTGCTCGATCAGCAACGCTCTCTTGGCCCCAAGTTTGAGCAGTTTGTCTGGTGACGGAAAGCTGAGGAAGGACGACACATCCGGGGGCCGAGGGGCCGACACAGGAGTAGACAGCTTATAACGACAGGGGAGAGAAAAGAAAGTCACATAAACAACCACACGTACTTTGTATCGGCTGATACAGAAAGTCCAGGCATCAGCATCAGGAAGGGAAAATGTTCAGGGGAAATCTCAATGATTATGCTCAACAGATTTAACTTTATGTATAAGGTGGAATGTTTGTGCAAATAATCATGTGCAATGTTAACTTTTGAATTGATTCCCATCACATCTGCCTATTATGCCTGATGAGGTTATTATCTTACCTTGTTGTCAATGCTTTCCTCTTCTTCCTCCTCCTCCTCCTCCTCTTCTTCCTCTAATTCCTCCTCATCCACTTCCTCATCATCATCGTCGTCATCTTTCTCATCGTCGTCATCTTCGTCCTTGTCGTCATCGTCTTGGTCACCCTCGTCGTCACTGAGGCAAATTAAAAATCACAGTTCATTAGTGAGGTCTTACTCTGGAACACAACTCATGACCCACAGGGAAGGTTGTGGTGGAGCAAAGACACGTGAAACTAACTGATCTGTCCTGCCAGGCCTCCACACGAGGACAGAGAGGTGCAGAGAAAGGACAGGTTGAGTTCATTAACACCACAGGAGCTAAAAGGTCGAACAGGATTACCTGAGGGATCCTAGGAGCTCCCCCATGTTCATATCTTCCATGGCGTCTTTCAGAGCTTTGCAGCCATCCTCTCCGAGACAGTTACCTGAAACCCAAAGAGATCATTTTATACAGTGTAGTCAGAGGAGTCAAATTAAAGAATAATAAAGGTTAATAGCATCTTGATAAAAAGTGCATCATTCAAATGAATATTCACTAGTGTTGGAAGAGTGTAAACATTTTCAAATGGTTCACACTGTACTGTTATACCACATTTTACCACTGGGTGTCGCACTGAGTACAGGCCAATGGTATAGGCCACTTTTTAATTCGTCATAATGACGAATGTTTCACTGATTCACATAAAATCAAAGCGATTTAAGCTCCTACACCAGTTAAGATCGAGCCAACTCTGACACAAACAGGCAGATATGTGAAAAGCTAAAATGTGCTTTACAGTGTTGTACCATTTAAGTCCAGTTTCACCAGCTGGATCCTTGTTCGTCACTGCTTGTGCCACAGCCAGAGCAGCTTCCTCCGTGATCTCGCAAAAAGACAGATTGAGTTCCTGTAAAAGGAAACAAAAAGGGAAGAATATAAAAGAAACATAAAGAAAGAGATCAGGACATATATGTATAGTTTGGCTTCTTCTGCCAACACATGACTGTTCCGGGGGTCAGTGAGAGCCCAGTTCTGAAGCACTCCCTCACCTTGAGGATTGGAAGTCCCTCTGATACGGCTTCTGCGATCGCTGCGGCCCCCGCCGGCCGCACCAGGCAGTCTCCAAAGTTTATCACCTGGATACTGCGGAGGTGTTTCAGGGCCTGTGAAGGACACAGACATTAACTGCAACAGCCTCACACACATCAAACCTTAAGAAGATCAACATTAGTCCAAGTAAAAATGATCAAGAAGGACAAATTTCCTAGTGTGGAGGAGAACAAGCCATAGTATGTAAAATGCAATCTCATTCTACAGCAGTCATGGTAGGAATCCCAGTTGTCTCTGTACCTGAGCCATGGCGACAGCCCCCTTCTCAGTGAAGGTGTTGTCGTTGAGGTTGAGGATGCGGAGTCCTGCATTGTGTTGCATGGCTGTGGCCAGGGCCGTCACTCCGGGGTGATTGATGCCGTTCTGGGGCATGTGAACCTCCTCCATGCTGCCCATCAACTGGAAACAAAAGTATCAGTTGTAAGATTACTGTGCCAACAGTCACAGCAGCTCTACACAGAGAAAGGCAGAAGCAGGATAAATAACTGTCTGACAATATGAGCTGTGGTGAAATCTCATCCATGGTTTGAAAGCTTCTTCTGATGGAATAAAAAATGTAGCCTGACGTGTGGTATTTTATGTTTTCCCCAGATCGCTCTGTCAGTTTACAATTAAAGTGTTCAAAAGGTCAAGAAGGAGTTAAATCTGTACCTGGAAAGCTTGAGCGAGGGCTGTGGCTCCATCATTCTCCAGCCGGTTCCTCCCAGCAACAAACACCTTCAGGCTGAGGGGGGTGCCATCGGCACTGGATTTTTTATGACACTGGATCAATGAGGCGGCCAAGATCTGAGGAATCCACAAAAAGATGCGTTCAGCGTACAACTTGGTATCTTCATCTCTTAAGTTCAATTTTTACAGCTAATGATGACAAATGACGTCCTTGTGAGTTCCTACCTTCCCCCCTCCGATGCCCATGCCACAGTTATTGAGCCGTAGCTCCTGCAGTGTGTAGCAGGCGGTGCTTTTAAGCAGATTCTCGATGCCCTTCACCCCATCCGGACCAAAGGCATTGTCACTGAGGTCTAAAACAGTCAGCCTGGCACCTGCCAGCATCAGAGCGTCACCAAGTGAATTCTACAGGACGAGAGAAGGGCAAAATGAACATGAGGCAACGGACCATAACAAAGCTTCCACTGGGCTGCAAGTTACAGATATGTAATAATTCAGGAGATGGAAAGTGTTCAATACAGCAACAGGCTTCTGGAAGATTCAACTTGCTTTGACAGTAATGTAGTGGAACAAGTGCTTTACCAGGGCAGGAGGGATCTCACTTCGCAGACGACCTGTGAACATGTCACTCCAATAACAGCGCTGAAGGACAGAGATTAAAAACAGCGTCAACCAAGAGACAATCGGGAGCATATTCCATTAAAAAGAGACACATCAACACTAATCATATTTCAATCAAGTGGAGATTGTGTAGGTAAATTAAATATCTCAGTATAATATCTCAAATAAATATATCTACGTTCTGAAGTGATCTTTTACTTTAAACGTTTTTAATGTCACTTTGGATTTAAAAGAAAAATGAAGGGCAGTGTAACTGTGTTTTAACTATGTTCATATTTACAGAACACAGTTAATATTTTCTATATAAATCACAAATTGACTTGGTATTGATAGATGAACTTGACTGTGAGATTCAAAAGGAGACAGTTAAGACTTCAGACCTGGAACTGGCTCTTTGTCTCCAGGGCCTTGGCGATGGCCTGTGCAGCCTCCACTCCGAAAGTGTTTCCCTCCAACCTCAGGGCCTGTAGACCCTCAAACTCCTGGATCTCCTTCACTATCTCCTCCACTGGAGAGGAGGAAACAGGGAGAAAAATGATGGGAGGAGATGAGCTTCAATGTAAAGCTTTGGATTTCGAACACATGTTCTTGTTCACAGCAAATCGACACTGACAGCTGACGCTCACCTGACTGGGCGTCATCCAGCTTCCTCCCCTGGCCTTTGTAGCTCAGCTCTCCGTCCTCCACTCCAGCCTTGGCCAGAGAGTCGGCCAACTGTGCAACAATGTCTGACGCCATCTGGACACACAGATGTTTTCACATTTATTCCGCGTTGAAATGATCTTTGTTCAGTTCTGCAGAAGGACAGAGCTGCCCCACTATATAAAAACCTCACCTGTATGAGATTTCAGATTTTAAATGGTCCAGTGTGTAAGATTTAGGTGAAAGGGATCTTTTGACAGAAATTGAAAATGAAATAATCCTAGTGGTGTTGACACTAACGCGTTTTATACGAATTGTTGTTTTCTGTACGCTAGAATGGGCCCTTTATATTTAAATACTTTATATTTACATCGGGAGCGGGTCCTCTCTACGGAGGCCGCTGTGTTTTTTATTTTTACAGTAACGCAGACTGGAGGGTGAGGTGAGGGGTATTCAGCTGCCACATGCAGCTTCACCACTAGATGTCACTACATTCTACCCACTGCACCTTTAAATAGTTTTCTTGTAACTCTATCTGTGTTATTCTTCCTGCTCAGCACCTTGAATCTACTTAAGTGAATGAAAGGCCATTAATATTTATACACAACATTTGTCTCAGCTCATGTACGTGTTTTAATCTATGAAGTTTGTTAGTTTATCTGGACCCTGAGCCTGGATAATAAAAGTCATCATGTCGACAGAGAATAAAAGATATTAAAAACAGTTATCTTTCGGTTTTGCAGGTGGAGGCAGTCACCCCAGGGGGGTTCGAACCTGCACCCAGCGGAGGGTGCGTGTTGTTCTAGTTGCTCCACAGTGGAACACTGGATTTACCCTCGTCAGCAGCAGTTAGCATTAGCCGAGCGCTCCTGACATTATCCTGCACCTTTAACAACGTGATGCCTCCGCTCATTACACACAACAGCAGCTTCACGCACATGCGACGCGGGGCCCGGAACCTAAACCCCCGGTTAGTCCCGGTGGGCAGCGGGCGTCAGACGTGACAGTCCGCTAGCTAGCGCGGGCAACATGACACGGAGCGTGGCCGCACTCTCGGCCTCTCCGCTCGGTGGACGGTGAACCGCCGCCCCGCTGTTAGCATTAGCTCCCGCTGCGCCGGTAAAAGTGGTTAAACGGAGACACCGCGGTGCGTTGATTAGTCTGATCCCGACAGACGGAACCACCGACATTACCTGAGCTTCAGTCCGGTCTCACGCTCCCGCTCGTCCCCGACGTTCAAACACCAAACCAGCGGCTCACTGCCCGAGCTGACGAGCCCACCGCGGGGGGGCAAGGGAGCTGTAGTCCGGGGAGACTACAACGGTGCGTTCACGGGCCTGCTGCTGCTTCTTCTGTGGGAATTTACAGACTTACAAATATATCGAGACTACAATTTATAGACACAGAAATATCAACAAAACTGCAGATTTACACTGAAATCATTTTATATATCCTTTATATTTATGCTTTCTATAATTTGTTTCCATTGTGTATGTATGTACTGTTTTATTTTCTGCTAAATCTGTATTTATTCATCAACAGTTTATTTAACTGTACTGTTACTGTAATTTTCTATGATGGGCACATTTCTTTTTCCAAAGATCTTACTACAGCTTGTTATACAACGATAATAATAATAATGTTATTATTTGTCTATTCTATTTGGTGAATGGGTCTTAATTTTAATTCTTTCACATTTTTGCTACAACAATTAAGAACAAGTATTATTTATTTGTTGATGCACTAAATGTAATCATGATTTATTCAGTTTAGTTTACCCACGTATATGTAGACTAGTTATCAGTTCAGTTAGTTAGTTGTTTATCAATAGGATATTTGTATTGTTACAGATAATACCTCTGTATGGATGCTATAGTAATAATAATAATGTATTTTAATAAAATATATTTCAATTTGATATATTTCGTTATTGTATTATTTATTTATTTATTAATATTTTTGTTTGTTTATGAATGGGGTGGGGGGGGTGTTGTCAGTGAGGATGACAAGGGTTCAGGTCCCATAAAGGTCGGTGTCAGACAAAGTTCAATGTGTGAGATATACAATCTGTGCCTGTCAGACCTCACCCAGGGCTTAAAGATCCCTCTCAGTCTGAACATACATCCAACCTGCAGGACTCTGCGCCTGTCAGACCTGACCCCGGGCTGCAGGTCCGCCTCTTAAAGGGCCAGTGCAGATCTCTGTGGACAGGAGCAGTTGCTGAGAATCGAAACTCAAACCTGAGTCTGGTCCTGTCGCTTCACTTCCTTCCTGTTTGTCAGCTCGGCTCTAACTTCTCTCTGTCCTCGTCCTCCGCACACTGTGCACGAAGCTGCTCTGAACGTCCCGGCTCCATGGTCCCTTCTCTTCCTCAGGTAGGTGTGTTTGAAAGCAGCCCGGTCCGGGGGGGAGACATGCGGGGGTCAGGGGCTGCAGAGCTCAGCCCTGGATGGTCCTGAGGCCCCGTCCCCGTCCTGGAGGTTTGATTATCACATGTCACACAGAGGTGCTTGTTGTTGTTTTCTTGTTTTCTTCTTCAGGAGGAATCTTCTGTCAACATGTCTTCAGTGTGTGTTACTCATCTACTTGTGCTCTTTAATCTTCCTCCTCCTCCTCCTCCTCCTCCTCCTCCTCTTCCCAGTATGGACCCTGACAGACACAACCGCAGGCAGGAGATAAGCAAAGCACTGACGTTTATACAGTGAGTTTCTTTCATCATTTTCATTTCAGCCTTAGTGAAAGCGAAACCAGCCTAAAGATAAAAACAAAACGTGTTTAAATATATGTATAATATGTCAATATGTGCTTTATTTCATCATCACTCATTAAAGTAAATAGAGTTTGCTAAGTAAATACATTTTATCTTGAATTGCCTCTTTATGGATGCTAGTGCACATAACAACACCAATAATAATAATAATAAATTCTATGTCGGTCTCCTTTGGTGAATGGGTCTTGATTTGGAAAGTGAAACCGGCCTAAAAATAAACGAAAAACACATATGTCATCATTCATTAAAGTAAATAAAAAAATTCTTTAGTTAGTGCATACAAAATAATAATAATTAACTAGGCTTTTATTCGGTGATGATTGACTCGTATCTTTGGTAACCTCCACTCTCTAACCAACGTTCCCTCTCTCTTGTTGAAGGTCTTCCTTGGCTTATCCCGATCCTGAGGGCTACCAGGTACTGGCTGTCATCACACACATTGTCATGTCTGTCTCCACTGACTTCCTCCCTTTGCTCTCTGTCTTTCATGCGTTTTATCACTAAAAGTATCTCGGTCATAACTTGTTGCTGAACTCTTCCCGGTGTGCTCTCTGTTGTGTCTCTCCCTGAAACTCAGTTCATGTTTAAATCAAAGTGTAGACACTTATATCTTTGTCCTTATCCTTCCGCACATAAATAAATCATTCTAGGCTACGTGTCATTTTAGAGTGGGAATATCAGAAGACCAGTCTGTGTATTCAAATGAGGAATATTCAGTATCTTGTGGAGTTATACTGCAGTATAAGTTTCACAGAGGATATTTTAAAGAAAGGATCAACACACAGAGTCACAGGGATCTCAGAGTGAAGATGGAGAACAGTCAAATGCAAGGATCTTATATAGGAGAACAGAAGACTGATTTACATCTGTTTCCTTTGGAGATAGAGCAGACATACATTCAGTTCTTTGGAGAGTAAATAAGTGATAAAAAGGTCATAAAGGTTTAAGGTCATAAAAGTTTGGATCATAAACAATTCAGGTCATAAAAGTATTTAGACAAGTCTGCAAAAACATACTTTTCAACTACAAAATAGGTTTCAACCACACTTATTTTTCCACTATATTATTCAAACAGACTTCGTAGTTTCTCAAGAAGCAATGAGATTAGAAATCAAGATAACGGCGTCAGAAAGAATGAAAATATCTTTTTGTTTTAACGATATAAGTTAAAGAACATATTCCTTCTCTCATTTTCCTCCCTCCAGGACTTCCTGACCCAGTTGGTGTACAACCTGCTCCATGAGGGCAACACCTTGTTCAGGGATGGAGAGTGGGCGGAGGCGGTGAGAGAGTTCGGTGAAGGCCTGAACGTCTCGTGCTACGCCGCAGGAGAGGACATCCCGATCCCCGGAGCTTTGCTGCAGAGCCTGTATGTCAACCGGGCGGCTGCTTACCACAGAATGGTGAGATACATTCGGCCGTGAGATGCTGAAACTGTGAGCATCAGGGCGACTCCTCCACACTCCTCCACACAGGATGTCTGAGTTTATCTTTGGTTCATTTAGCTGATATCCATGAAAGCAAGTATCTATTTCAGTTCACTGGAGCTTGGAAAACTAGAACTTTTACCTGGAACAGTTATCAGCAGTCTCCAAAGTACAGAATGACGAATACATTTAGAAATAAAAGTGGGAGTAAACACGGCAACAAATGACCCCTCTGATTTACTACCTGGAAAAGAATGTGACCAGCACTAAATCATCCGGATGTGTTTATCAGCGGCACAAGGCCACTGAGCGTAAACCTGCATACCGAGGAAACACTTCTCACTTTATCTGTCTCGACCGAATGTACCCTTGTAAATTAAAATAACATGCATGTACTTTATTTCCTTGCCTTTCGTTTGATCTATTTTCACGTCTGTGTTCTCAACAGGGCGAGTTTGATCGAGGCGTGACGGACTGCGACAGCGCCCTACTGTTGTGTAAGGAAAGCAGCAGGGCCCTGTACAGGAAGGCGCTGTGTCTGAAGGAGCTTGGGAAATACAAGGAGGCCTACAGCTGCACCACGGACTGTCTGCTCATCTCTCGTCTGGTAAAAGAGAGGGAGAATTGGGAACTTAACGTAATAGGAGAGAGCTGGTGGTGGTAATGGAGGGAAGTTGGTTGGAAATACCAGTTTAACTAGGGTGGCTGGATCACTGAATGAATTCATGTGATTGTGTTTGACTCTCAACAGGATAAAGATGTGAACGAGCTGGCTCAGGAGCTCGCCGTCCACCTGGGACTTAAAAACCGAAAACCCTACATCAGCGCAAAGGTTAGAAAGAACATTATGATTTACTTCTGTTCACTGAGGAATCTGAGGCAAGGCAAGTAAATTCATTCATGTTCCTGAATTCACTTTGTTCTTTTATCTCTATTATTATTATTATTACAATTATTTTTGAAGTGCTTCCTTTTGCATTGCAACCATTTGTTTTCTTGTGCAGCGTCTTGTTGAAAAGTGCTTTATAAATAAAGTTATTAGTATGAAATTGAATACACAGAGTAAGACACTGGTATCATCCAGAGATATTAAAGAAACAGCTACTGTGAATTTCTTCTTTCATGTGGACATGGTGCAGATATCCAGTTTCTTGTCTCCTCTCAGTTTGCTTTGTCTCTCACATCCCGTTTGTTTCCTTGTCTTTCTTAGGAACACAAAATGGTTGTTGGTGTCGCTAATGGCAACATGACTGCTGAAGCCACCAAGGCAAGTTCCACACGGTCCTCTAACGCTCACCACCATACTGCATAAAGAACACAAGACAGTATTCTAGTTTCAAGCATCATCTCAGATGTTTTTTTTTCCTTCTCACCTGCAGGTGTCTGTTGGTGATTTAGTCGATGGTGTGAATCCTCTCCGAGGTCTTGCACCAGGTGTGAAAACTTTCCTCTGACTTTATTTGGATACATCCACTCTGCTTCTTGCTTTTCATTTGAAAACGTTGATCCGGAGTCGTGAGGAGAATCTGGAGCATAGTTTTTCAAACGAAAACAGAGTCATATGAACAATACAGGCAGAATGCATGTGTCCACATTTGTTTTCATAATGAAGTTCTTAAAAATGTGTTCAAGATCAATTACAGGTGCGATCTAAATGAATTATTCTCTGCTTCAGTCTGTTTTCCCAGCATGCCTCAGTCCACCGTTCCCTCCGTGTCTCCCAGCTGCCTCCAACCTGTCGTCCCCTCGATGCCTGACAGGATTGAGACGGATACGGTGGAGGACTCCGAGCTGATTGGAGACGACTTGGACAGTCTGCTCGACGGCTTCTCCCCCGAACAGGAGGTAGCTGAGGTCAAATCTGTGCGTTTTCAGACAGATAACATGGTAAAAAGTTGATCCTGGTAAAACCTGTGCTGCGATGGGAAGGAGCTGCATTTGCTTGTTACGTTAGGGACATGGAAAAAACATTATGTTTTTTTTCGTCCATGTTTTCCAGACAAGTATCCAGGCAGCATGCTCGGTTTCCAGCAGGACGCCAACTTCAACACACTCATTTCCTCCGGCCCTGCCTGCCCCGACACCCCGGCTGCCACCGGCCTTCTTCAACTCGGCTGTCAGCCAACTCAAAGCCCTGGATTCATTTTTAGGTGGTGGGCACAGCACTACATCCACAGAACTGGACACCCTGGACAGCCTGTTGACCTCTAAGGCTCTAGATGCCTTGGACGACTTCCCTGGAGTTTGCGCAGGTGTTTCAAATTCAGGGGTCACCTCCCCAGCGCTACAAACCCTGAATGGCCTTGATTCCCTGGATGACTTCTCGGATGCGTCGCCATGTGCTGCTGCTGCTGCTACTGAGGGAGTCAATCTATCCAAAACAGAGCTGGACACGGGAGAAAGGTCCCTTGATGATTTGCTGGATGAACTCGATGACCTGGGGACCGTGTGTGATCCAGTTGCTCGGCGCAATGATGTCCCGACATTTGGTGTGAAAGCTGTGGAGCGGCTCGACTCCCTCGATGTCCTGGACTCCTTCTCCTCAGTGGAAGGAGTCGGGGCGGCTCTGCCAGCAGTCAATGGAAGAACAGGCCTGGACTCGATCTCTGATTTCAGCCTGGCTGGTGATTATGTTTTTCTGGTGACTCATTATATAATTGGCCAAACAAGATGTTAGCAAATAGATACTTGAATTATAAATAGATATAGATACTGAAGGCTCAACAGTCCCCTTATGAAACCACATTCACACTGACTATGTTACAGGTACAGTTGGAAATATGAAACGCACACAGTCGATTTACATTTCAAACAAATCCTGTGATCATTTCCTCTTTTTTCGAGATCAAACTGATGTCTGTGCATATTTTAGGCCATTTATCACAGCGTGTACATATCACAGATAACTTTCTCCTCCTGCTCCTCAGGTGTCCCAGGCTCTCACTCTACTGTCGCTCCACTAATGACATCTCAAAAGAACAACTACATAGTAAGACTGATTGTCTGCCTTGTGTTCCAAGCTGTTTTTCAAATCTGTTTTTAAGAATTAACTGAACTCTTATTTTTACTTTGGCACCAAAGAAGAGGAAAAGCACAGAACGGGTTTCCTGTTCGAACCCCCTCTCTTCCACCCACGAGTTCCTGCAGGCCTGCTCTGCCTGTTTCCCTCGGGAAGGTACGTTAGCGACGCGGCTGAATCTGAAACTTTCTGTAATGGAAACAAAATCCAAGTCACGCTGCTTTGTTTTACAATATGCAAATATTCACTTTTTTAAACGACAGAAACATCGACCCCTTCTGTTCCTATGAAATGTCTTCATTTCAAACAAATGTGTTTGTTTTCAGGTCAAGGGATCTACACCTTTGTTCACAAGCCGGACCTGGTTCACAGCTGCAACCGAGACATTCTGTTGTGCAGACGAAAGGCAGCTTCTCGTTCAGTGTGGACCAGAGTGCGGCCGATGCCTCCTTTCACGTCCTTCAGGGGGCCCTTCGTACTCTGCAGGGGTAAGAATCTCCACATCCAACAGTCGGGACAATAATCAGGATCTTCTGTTTGTTTGTACACAGCAATCCAGAGAGTGATAATTAGATTCAAACATTTAGTGCAGTGCCTGTTCTAAACACGGCAGTATGGATCAGGGAAGAACCCATTCAAATTCTTTGTGATTGGATCCTTCAGGAAAGATGTTAACACTAGTTCTGATGAGTCAGGCCACTTACTAACTGCTCAGATTCAAACCGCTGTTAAAGATTAAAGATGGAGCTTGTAGTAAAGATGATTGATTGACATGCTCGTATTAATGTGAGTAACTTGTGTGTTTTCGTGCACGTGCAGAGGTGCAGAACTCAGAATCCGGCCTGTGTAAGTACAGAGAACAATGCACGTTTGCCTACAACCAGCTGGAGATCGATGTTTGGACAGAAGAGAGAAAGGGAACATTGGACAGAAACCTGCTGTTTGAGAAAGGACCCGTCAAACTGGATCCCGTCAACAGCGTCATTCACCTGCTGCAGGAACACAAGGGCACGTTCGTGTTCCTCTGCCAGGTTCGAGCTTTGATACACCGTCTAACTGTCATCGGACAAACCTGCTCTCGTATCAGTTTGTTTTTATTATTTTAATGTTTCTGATATAAAAGCAGGTTCGTCAAATGATATTTTAAATAATGTATTTGTTTTTATAAATATCGAAATGTTGAAAGCCTTTATGTAGTCCAATGCAAAACATTTGAACATTTAACAATTATATATATATATATATATATATATATATGTTGTTGTTGTTGTTATTATGCATAATATAATAAAATTATAACATTACAAAATTAAATACATATGTCACAAGGATACTAGTGAAAATATTGGGCATTATGAGAATGAAGTGTATGTTGTGCATTTAATGCTTAACGTCAGTTCTCAGTGTTTTCCTTAAAGCTCTGTTACACACACATCTGCCTCCTTCTGTAGATTTATTCCTTAAAATTAATTAACTGAGGAAAACATCCTCTGAATCTGCAAACGTGTTCTTTGTTCTTTGTCCTGTGCTGTTGTTGATCTCTTCTCTGTCGTTTCTCCTCCTTTCGCTCTCGTCTGTTTCTGTCTCTGCAGAAGTGCTTTGACGGTAAACCCAGAATCATCAGTAATCGCTGCAGAGAAAACGTCTGCTCCAACCTGGACGTCCACCACTGCTTTGATGCAAACAAGTGAGTTTGTTTACACCGTGCGTGTCCCTGCGAATTCGACGTTAAACACACACTGAGGTTTCTTTCTCCCTCTGTGCCCGTCAGGTGCTTGGCATTTGTGGTGAGGACCCACAACGTGTACTACCGAAAGGTCCGTCCGCTGACTGGCCTGCGCCAATTGGATTTATGCTACCAAGCCGTACGGTACGGCTGCGAGAGAGAGGACAGCTGCCACCACGCCCACTCCCTCATAGAGCTCAAAACCTGGAGGGTGCAGCGAAACACAGGTGCGGAAAAAGAAAACACCAACGCAATAATTTGCAAATATCAGGAGATTATCTGGAGTTCAGTGCATGTCTGAAAGAATATATGTGCCACGTCCTTTTTAGTTTGCTATATCGATGTTCTATTGTTTTAATATGTCAATCTGCTGCTCTCAAGTGGCCAAGAAGTTCCTGAATACTGTTAATAATGCCCAAGGGTATTTTTTTGTTGACAGTAATACTGTGTAGGTAAAAACCACAGGACAGAAGCAGCTTGTAGTGTATTTCTCAATGTGAATGGGAACCTAATGTTAATGTTTGTGTTATTTCCAGGTATCAGGCCTGATGAGATTGTGAAAGTAGCCACAAAGTTTCACAACAATCAGGAGCCAAACTCAAACTTACAGAAATGGAATAAAGTAAGAAAGCATTTTTATAATTTTTTTAGATTTTTTAAAATTGTGGTGGGAATTTGTATTTAATTCCCTGGTGAGGAAATAAACCATCAGACTCAGTGATCAATTCAATGATCTCAAAGTATTTAATTAATGGTCAAGAAACAATTTACAGAGAATGGATTTGAACACAGACAGAGTTACTGAGCAAACACTTGGCCAAGCGGGACAGAATCTCCAACACCACTGCAGGTATCAAGATTCTGACAAAGACCAGTTGAGATGTGCCAGCCTTTATGCACAGCTCAAGGGTTCACGTCATCCTTCGATATCATGCAGGCAGGACGTGTCCAGTGGTCAAACTCTTTGGCTAACTAACATTTCCCGACTTCAGGCAGATGCAAACATTAAGTGGATGTTTCCTCAGGTCAATCCAACCGAACTTTGAGCATAGCTGTCAGGACGGGAGGATCTGTTACATAACACAGATGACAGTTAGATTAAATAATTTCCATGACAAAAATCATTTGTAATGACTCACTGACGTTTACAACATTACGTCCCTCTACTTGTTTACACCTTGTTTGTTTTTGCACACAAGTGAAACGAGATGAAAAATGCTGTTAACTGACTTTCACTCTTGTTTGATTGAATCAGTCTCCTGGAAGTGAGGGTATCAAACCTAGAGGAGGAGGAAAGAGTCTGGACATGAAGATCAAGTTGTCGTGCGCTCAGTGCTGGAGGGACGGTCTGATCAGTGAACCAGACAAAAACCTCAAGTACTGCACCGCTAAGGCCCGGCACATGTGAGTCCAAGGGATTTCTCTCCAGGTCTAGGAAAGCGTTAACCGTAATCAAAGCCATGTCATATTGTCAGATAAATATTAAAAACAAGCCTTAATGTTGGTTTCGTCACAGATCAGAAAAGACATGTAAGTGTGAACTATCTCTTTTTCTGTCGTCCTCCTGTCCCCTGTCTTTCAGATGGACTAAAGACAGACGGGTGCTGCTGGTCAGATCCTCAATGAGACAAAAATGGCTTCAGGTCCGACCACTGCCGAACAACAAGAACATCCCTTTGCAGTATGAAGTAGGTGTGATTCCTCTGCTCTTTGGTACTTGAAGAGTACAACATGTACTTTTAGACAAGCTCTCGTCATCCATCACACACATTTCCACGTTTCTTGTCTTTTTATGGCTGCTGCTCGCTTTCTGTTGTCTGTGAGTGCAGTGTCACTGCTGTGCACTTTGTGATGCGTGTTCCAACTGCACAGAGCTTTGTCTTTGCAGATGTGTGCCCAGATTCTGAAGAAGAAGATCTGTAACTACATCGGGAACTGCAGCTTTGCTCACAGCGAAGAGGAGAGGGAGATCTGGACGTATATGAAGAATAATGACTGTGAGTTA
Source organism: Verasper variegatus (assembly GCA_026259375.1). Taxonomy (NCBI): domain Eukaryota; kingdom Metazoa; phylum Chordata; class Actinopteri; order Pleuronectiformes; family Pleuronectidae; genus Verasper; species Verasper variegatus. The sequence goes on from CM048054.1 coordinate 17,839,301, forward strand.
TTAAAGTAGAAACTAGGTAATGTGAACGGTGTGAATGTAGCTCTAGAGATCCGATGTTTTCCTTGTGTCTGCAGTGCAGGACATTCAGCAGGTTTATGACACATGGATGAAATCAAATGGCCAAAACCGGCAAGCAGATGGAGCTGTGGTCGCCCAGTCCGTCCCAGAAGAGAAATATATTGTCATGCCGACTGACTTTGCTGAACCCATGGTGAGTTTACAGTTTGTTGTTCAGCTCAATAAAGTCATCAGCCAGACAAAGGGTTGTAGAGAATCCTTCCTCTTTGTCTTGTAGAGCGGCTTCCACTGCCGTCTGTGCGGTAAACACAGTAACAGTGAGCGGCAGTGGCAGAACCACATCTCGACTGAGAAGCACAAGGAGCGAGTGTTCAGTTGTGAAGGAGAAGACGAGGCTCTGACGTGGATCTACCGCTTTCCTGGAGCAAACTTTGAACTCTGCCCCAAGTAAGACCTTCTCCTGGAATCCGTTTCCTGACATGTCTCTCAAGAGCTGGTGGAGAGCCAAATGAACAAAGTGAAGATGAAAATGATTAAATCTGATTAAACGTTTGACGCCCTGTTCATGACTGACAGGTTGGCTGGCGGCTGTGCTGACGGAGTGAGCTGTGACTTCGCCCACAGTGCGGAGGAGCTGAAGGAGTGGACCGAGAGGCGGGCGTTCCTACGACAGAAGCTCGCCAAAGCCAGGGAAGATATGCTCGTCATGTTCGATGAGTTCGACTTTGGGATGTACAACTTTCTACTTAAGGACTGACAGGAATGAATTAGTTTTTTGTCTCCACTAGCCACAAAGTGAGTGTTTGTAACTGCCAAACTAACAAATACCACATCCAGTTTCACATCCAAACCAAAATGGAGGAGGTGACGTGATCCAACTAGTGACCAAATTTTCACTTTACAAATGAAAGATATAAATCACATGTACCTTTTTACATTTATAATTTCTTCATAGTAATTTCTGTTCAGCAAAAAGCTCAGGACAAATACGACTCAGTACTTACGAAACACAGCAGACACTAACACGTTGTTAATCACTGAACTTTCATAGATCACGTTCCCACCGAGTTCCCTTCTGTTTGAGCAGAGTGTTTTCAGAGTCAGAGAGAGGCTGTTTACATTATTACATTAAGATACGCCCCACAAATGTTTGTCAAAGTCTCAACCTGCAATACAAATAAAGGTGTTACCGTTCATTTCTGAGTTCTGATTTACATACATGTAAAAACTTACACTTATTATTCATATAAAAGAGAGGAAAGAAAAGGGGCAAAAGCTGTTGCTGTTCATTGAAGAGTTCATTGTACATTTGGACACTTGTTATTTCAGTGTCTGTAAGTTGTGGAGTCTTGATATATTCTTTAAATTACCATAGAAACCTTGTGAAGTCAGGGATATCCTTCATTTATGGATCTGGAATTTACCAAACAGAATCAATAACTTTATAATGAAGTCAATGTTGTTGTTCTCATTTTTATGATTCTGATTAATAGCAGATAGTCAGACTGAGATGAACAAAGGAACATGTGTGAGTAAAGAAGTAGATCAAATAGTCGATCAAATGTACTTGAGTACAGTGCAGTGTCACAGGATGATTACACGAAGATGTAAACTGTATTTGTGCAATACTGCATTTATAATATATTCAAATGTATATACATACTGTAAGTATATAGGCAGGTGTGAATACTTGCATAAAAATAGTATGTGCTATAAGTTTTATATACATTTTCATATTGTATACCACACTTGCCCATATAATACAGTATATATGCATATGTATATATTTCAATAAATCCTTTATCCTATACATCCTCAGTGTCTAGATTAGATAATACACAATAAATAATCACTTAATCAAATCCAGAAAGTGATTGAATCGATGCAATGAGAGAAATGAAAAAGATTCTCGGGTTCATCAAGTTTGTTTTCAAAATGCTCCATCATCTCTTAGTGCAGTTCCTAATCGCGTCGTTAGGTGGCGCGCGCCCGCTCGTGCCTTCACTCCCCTCTGTCCCGCACGTGCTGCAGTGCGTGGGGCGCAATGTGCTGCACGCGCATGTTGTTGTGGACCTGTACCAGAGCCCGCCCACTGCTTTGTGATTGGCTCCGCGGCGTGACTAACGTTTGCATCAGCCAATCAGCGAGGTGCGTGGGTTTATTAGAGCGCTTATTAGTGTTCGGACACATGCGAGAGTCCCCCGTGAGGACAAGACCTGAGAAGTTAGAGACACAGATCTTACTCACACACAGAGACTCACACACTCTGTCTCACACACTCTGTCTCACACTCACTGACACAGTTCGAGTCCTCCTCTCTCAGCTGGACAGGGACCTGCAGACACCAGGAGACACTTCCACAGCTCCACCGTCCATCATGTCCACAAACCAGATCTTCCTCGGGGACAGGGGCGACGTCCCCGACCTCCTCAAGTCTCTGGCGGATTATCCTTTCTCCTTCCCCGCGTTTGATGACACAGGTAAGAAGAAACCACTTGTTGACACTTGTTAGAATCAACTGTTAGAATCAACAGTACAAGTACACTGATGTGAGTAGTTCTTCAAGAGCCCTTTGAGGTACTTGTACATGTGTAGTATCACCTTTGTTCTACCTTATTTGTACTTCAATACAGTATTATCTTACCAGCCAGACTATAAGATACTTTATCAATCCTGAAGGAAGTTCTCAGAGTAACAGTACAATACACAATAGAGTACAACAAGTATAAAGTATAAAATAGAAGTGAAAATAACAATAAAATCCAACAATGAACTTTATTTGTACTTTCAAAACACAGTTACAAGGTGCTGTACAAGTTCAAAATGAAAGAGAATACAATAGGAAACAGTTAAAAAGAAAACAAAAGTATATTATAAGTCTTTTATTTTGACTTATAAGTTATATTTTTATGTTATAAGTTATAACAAAGGATCCAATAATCTACAAAGGTAAATATTGCACTACATTTATGTGACTAGTTACTGAGCTACATATGGATATTACACTTGTACAGTACATGTAATACTGCAGATATATGCGTTTGTAATCCTAAAAAGGGGCCAAATACATTTCCATGACACAGAAATACAAAATATATTTATATAGATTCAAATAATTGGTTATAAGTGAGGCTGATAGAAATATATACAGATCTTTATAATCTAAAGGTATTATACTGATA